>JAFEMH010000233.1:600000-916553 GCA_022495995.1 Adenophora triphylla var. japonica | reverse complement strand
ATCTTTCTCAGGAGATTTTAGTTTTATAAAGATCTGAAAGATAGTATCTTTATTTTTGAGGTCTTCTATCAGGGGAATTTTGAGAAAGAACTGATCTCGATCTTTTAGAATTTAGTGTAGAATTGATGAAAGAACGATCTATTCTCGGGATGATAGCTGAAGATGAAAGATACGTCTTATCTTTCTCGTGATCAGTGATGGTATTTTGATGAAAGATAGGTTTTATCTTTGGCACTTACGTTGATAGATATGATGAAGATACGATCTCTTCTTCTCGTGCTCCTTTATGAGCCGGGGAATTGATGAAAGATGGATCTCTATCTTCTGGCATCGCCCATTGAGCCGGAAGATTTTGATGAAAGATACATCTCGATCTTTTTAATTACGTATACGGTATTTGATGAAAGATACGGATCTCGATCTTTCTGGGCACTCGGCCACGCTTGATGAATTTTGATGAAAGATACGATCTCGTTATCTTTCTATGGCTTACGCTTATGCCAATTTTGATGAAAGACGATCTCGATCTTTCTCGGGCACTCTGTACGGACGGGGATGATGAAAGATACGATCTCGTTATCTTTCTGGCACTGGTTACGCTTTGCGGTAATTTTGATGAAAGATACGGATCTTTATCTCTCAACGGCCTTACGTGATCGATTTTAGAAAGATACGGATCTCGATCTTTCTCGGCACTGGCCTTACGTTCGACCGCCGGATTGATGAAAGATACGGATCTCGTTATCTTTCTGTGGCACTGGACTTCTGCGAATTTTGATGAAAGATACGGATCTCGTTATCTTTCTGGCACTCGGCCTTACGTTGATGGCCGGTAATTTCGAAAGATGGATCTCGTTATCTTCTCTGCACCGCCTTACGTTGCCGAATTTTGATGAAAGATACGGATCTCGTTATCTTTCTCGGCACCTTACGCTTTGACCGGGGATTATGAAAGATATGATCTCGTTATCTTCTCGGCACTCGGCCTTACGTGCCACGGTATTGATGAAAGATACGGATCTCGTTATCTTTCTCGGCACTGGCTACGTCGATCGCCGAATGATTTTGATGAAAGATACGATCTCGTTATCTTTCTCTCCCTGGCCTTACGTTCGACCGGGGGTAATTTTGATGAAAGATACGGATCTCGTTATCTTCTCTGGCATTGGCCTTACGTTTGACCGCCGTAATTTTGATGAAAGATACGGATCTCGTTATCTTTCGGCACTTGGCCTTACGTTGATCGCCGGGTAATTTTGATGAAAGATACGGATCTCGTTATCTTTCGGCACTTGGCCTTACGCCGATCGGGTAATTTTGATGAAAGATACGGGATCTCGTTATCTTTCTCGGCACCTGGCCTTACGACCGCGTAATTTTGATGAAAGATACGGATCCGTTATCTTTCTCGGCACGGCCTACGTTGACCGCCGGTAATTTTGATGAAAGATACGGATCTCGTTATCTTTCTCGGGCACTCCCTTACGTTTGATCGCCGGGGATTTTGATGAAAGATACGGATCTCGTTATCTTTCTCGTGGCACTCGGCCTTACGTTTGACCGCCGGTAATTTTGATGAAAGATACGGATCTCGTTATCTTTCTCGGCACTCGGCCTTACGCTTGATCACGGGGTAATTTTGATGAAAGATACGGATCTCGTTATCTTTCTCGGGCACTCGGCCTTACGTTTGATCGCCGGTAATTTTGATGAAAGATACGGATCTCGTTATCTTTCTGGGCACTGGCCTACGCTTCGCCGGGTAATTTTGATGAAAGATACGGATCTCGTTATCTTTCTCTGGCACTCGGTCTTACGTTGATCGGGGTGATTTTGATGAAAGATACGGATCTCGTTATCTTTCTCGGCACTCGGTCTTACGTTGACCGCCGGGTAATTTTGATGAAAGATACGGATCTCGTTATCTTTCTGGGCACTCGGCCTTACGATCACGGGTAATTTTGATGAAAGATACGGATCTCGTTATCTTTCTCGGGCACTCGGTCTTACCGACCCGGGTAATTTTGATGAAAGATACGGATCTCGTTATCTTTCTCGGGCACTCGGTCTTACGCTTGACCGCGGTAATTTTGATGAAAGATACGGATCTCGTTATCTTTCTCAGGCACCTTGGCCTTACGTTGATCCGGGGTAATTTTGATGAAAGATACGGATCTCGTTATCTTTCTCCACTCGGTCTTACGTTTGACCGGGGTGATTTTCTTGACAAGGGGCCGACTTTGGTTAACTTTGGTTAACTTTGTCAAGTCGGGACCGAATTGCGAGTCCCGAAATTTTAAGGGGCAAAAGGGTCATTTTGACCTTGCAATCCTATCCGCGCGATAGGATGGAAAGTCGTGGTATTAATGGCCAACGCCCTTCTTCTTCCCCAATTTTTGTCGAGAGAGAGAGAGAGAGAGAAGCCCATTTTTGGCCTAAGCTTCAAAATTGTCCGATTTTCTTCGATTTTTTGAGCAATGGAACACGGGAAGGCGCTTTTCAAGGCCAAGGACGTGGTCCCATAGCGAGAGGCGATTGGAGCTCGTCCGATGAGGAGGCATTACAATCTTTCGCAATCGGTAGGAGGAGCATTACCCCGATGCCAACATTGGGCTTGATCCGCATCTCCGAACGGTATATTTCGAATCCTCTTGATCCTCTTGTCGATTTCTTGCTTTGAAATTTTTGGGTGATTTTTGAATTTTTTTTTTTGAATATTGAATATTGATATTGATGATATGCAATGTTGCAATGAATTTGTGAGTGTCCCAAAATGTGCATTTTGCTTGGGAAAAGAATTGGCATTTTTGCCACATTTTTTTAATTCGAAAATTGCATGTGAAAATTCAAGAATTGTGATTTTTTTTTTTTTGAAATTGAATATTGCATGTTCTTGATGATGATTTTTTTTTTTGAAATTGAATTTTGATATTGATGAATGATGATGCAATGCATGCATTTTGTTTGGAAAGAATGGGCATTTTGCCAATATGAGATGTATGTATGTTTAGGATTTTTTTTTGAAAAGTGGGACGGATTTTTCCTCCCGTTGCATGTAAGATGGATGATATGCATGTATGCATTTTTTTTTGAACATGGGACGGAGTTTTTACTTCCGTAGGAATGCATCTTTTTTTTTTGATGAATGCATTGGGACTTGCAAAATTGTTTTCTTTTCATGCGAGAAAAATGGGGCTATGCTCATATGCCGTTATGTCGTCGAATTTTTTTTTAATGTAAATGCAAATGCAATCTTTTGACATTTTCTCTCTTTTTTTTTTTACGTGGCGGAAACCGTTTTGTGACGGAGCCGAACAAGATGAAGACTCGAGGATCGGTGGAGTCTCGTGATTGACTTGTGGGACGGCTTCCGATGCGGGCCGAGGAGCTTTGCCGAGTCCGAGACAGATTGTTGTCGAGACGGGCTCGGGAGTTTGTCGAGTGCTCGAGGGGACCGGTCAAGTTCCCTAAGAGCAAGGGCTTGATGTTTGCTCGCGCAAAGATCGGGGACGCGACCCACACCTTCCACTTCTTCCGGGGCGAGGCGACCGTTACGCCCCGACTATGCCGCGATCACGCCCGTCCTTCAATGGACGCAGATTGAGTGGAGAGATGGCTACGCGATGCCGATTGTGCTCTTCGGGATTTTCCCCTATTCCCAAAAAGGGGATGGGGATGGAGTATGCCGTGGTCTACGGCAAGATCGTGGAGACCATGCGAGTTACGAGCCGGGAGGAGAGGATAGCGCCGATCGATTGCATTGCTAGGTCCTTCCGTGGTTTACTTTTCGAGCACGCCTTGGCATGCCGAGGGGACGGCGCTTGCCGAGGTCCTTGGAGGACATGGAGACGGCGGAGATATTTCGGGGGAGGCCGGCCGGGCCGAGCCGTACTTTCGTTGATAGATACAGAAGGCCGTGAGCTCCGCATCGCTTCGAGTTTGCTCGGAGGTATAAGCTCTCTTTTGCTTTCCCTCTTTCCTTTGAGCACGCACTTTTATTTGCACCGGATTGATTGGATTTTTACCTTCGCAGTACGGGCGTTGGAGTTTTTCCACGTCACGGTGGAGGCGGCCGAGGCGTACGTCGGGGCGTATCCGGCCATGCAGCCTTGGTCCAAGCATGCCCGGAGAAGATAAGCTCTAGGGGGCGTACGACTCTTGGGTACGCGGATCGCCTTCCTGACATGAGTTTAGACCGATGAGGGGATGATATTCTTCCCCGGGATCGCCAGGTAGCGCACACTTGCTGGCGCCGAGATCCGATGCAGCAATGAGGATTTTTGAGTGGCCCGACTTGCGACGCCTATTATCTGGGAGAGAGGGTGACGCGCCACAGATGGCGTGAACTCGCCTCGAGGACATCGTGTGAGCCTCCCGCCGATATGGCGATGCATCCAGCGATCTGTCCTGATCGACTCCGGGATGATTACTGAGGCAAAGCCGCATTTCTGACTTCGGCGATCGAGCCATATGCGACGTTCGTCTCCGAGGAGGCTGAGGATGCCTCAGTTCTTGGAGAGGGAGGGGCTCGGGATCCCATAAAATTTCGGGACGGATTTTTCCTAAGCGATCCGTGATTTAGTCCGACTGGTGGGTGCAGATCCCTCACCTCGAGCGAAGCTTCCACGAGCTTTTCCGCCTCGTCCAAAATACTTAAGGTAAGGCTTCACCTTTTCCTTTTCTTTTCTTTCTTTTGCTTTCATCATCTCTAGCATTTGCCTCTCTTTTTTTTTTTTTGACGCCATGGTGTGTAGTTTTCTTTTCTCAGGTGGTCGTCGAGACACCGACGCGCAAGTGATCGGAGCCAAGTGATTCATACTGAGGATGGTCAAGCTTATGGGCACCTCAAAGCAGGGCGAGGAGCACACGGCCGGCACCCGTCCGACGGGAGGCTTCTCCTACACCCCTCGCGGAAAGACTTTTCCCGAGACCCCTCTTTCTCCTCTCACCGATCACCGCGCGGCACCGCCTTCGGATGACGCCATTCTTGGGGATCCGCACGGGCAGTGGACACGTCTCTGGGCGGTACGGTGGGTCGTCCCCGCACGCTCGGGAGTCCGACGCCTTCACTTTCTGCACGACTTCTGCAGATCTGGGTTTACCCTATCGCAGTGTGTCGGTTGGTCCCGACTGAGCCTCCTTTCTCGGAGATGAGGACCATTCTCCCGAGCCCGAGACTTTCGTGGCTCCCCGACGGGAAGTGCCCGAGTCGCAAGAGGGGTCGGGGAGAGACATCGGTGGCCGGAGACTCCGATTGATCTTTTTATTTTTTCGAGATTTAGATTTGTGGCAGATCATGCACATTTTTTTTTTTTTTTTTTTTGATGTAATAATTTAGGATTTTATTTATGTTTGTTTTGTTGCTGTGTATAATTCTCTTTTTTTTTTTTTTGGAATGTAATAATTTAGATTTTTATTTTATGAATGCAATTTTTATTTATGAATGTAAAAGGTTACATGAGCCTCTGCTTTTTTTTTTTTTTTTTGCAAGGGAGGTTTTGTATACTTGGACCGGTTTCGGGAGGCTTTTGCACATGTCTCGAGCAACCTGATCTAATGGCCTCTTTTCGGGTGTAGCAAAACCTCGACTCGGCTGCACTTTTTTCTCGGGGGAAGCAATCCCATCCGCGCGGACGGGGACAAGATCCCGACACTCGTCCTTGAATTTTGCTAACCGGGCTTTGCTTTATTTCAAATTCAAATATTTCCTCTTCCAACCTCCAAATTAAACAATACCATTTTCTGGGGCAGGAAGAGAGAAAAACCAAGGAAAGCCCAGAAAAGCTCCTCAAAGTTATCCCAAGAGTCCTAAATGTCATTTTTCAACAAGTTCAAGGATCGGGTCCCGGGAAATTATGCACGAGAGAAGGTCTTCTTTGAAGAACGGTACAAGGTACGCATGCTTTTATCTCTCAAAGAATTGGTTCTGGACATGACCTCTTAAGTGGCTTTCTTCTTCGCTGTGGGATACTAGAAGGCATGTCTTCTTTGCCTTTCCTTCAACGAGATTGTTCCGAATGTGGAAGAATTTCGGGCCTTGCTTGGAGGTCCGGGAGGTGGAGGAGATAGCAATTCCTTGGTCCGGAGGAGCTTCTTTGTTGACAAGTTGTGCAACCTTCTTCATCTTTCCCCCGAGGAAGCACGAGGTATGATCCGGCGGTCCCGACCATTTCGATATTTCCGGTCTTTCCCGACAACATTTAGGGGCCTAGGCTCAAAAGTGGACGACATGCCTATTGGGATGCCTTTGCACTTTGCATGTTCGGCACTTTGTTCATGGTTTATTCCTTTTCGGGGATTCGTCATCGAGCTTTGGCTGATGTTGTTGTTCACCGCCGCTCGGGCAGTAGATGCTGGTCATTCCTTTGATCTTGGGGGAGACCTTCCATGCTCTCGACAGATTGAAGCTACCGAGACGGTGAGATATGCGACTGTGGGGGCAGCCTGCTTCTCTTGACTCCCGTGGGCCGATGGGAGCGTTTGGGGGTTCTTTTTCGGGAAACCTCGATATGATCGTGCCTGACTTTTGCACAGAGAGGTGCTCGATGTAGATTTTTGATGATCTGTGGCTCGTGGGAGCGTTGATGGCGTGGTCGCGCACCGAAGATATCGTATGGTCGGTAAGCTTCATCAAGTGGTGGAGACTCGAAGAGTGCTTCAGATCGGGTCCCATGTGGTTATGCTTTCCGTGGGGCTTTCTCGCCCCGCTCTTGCCATTCCGGCCCGGTCCTTAGGCAGCTTTGCTTGGAGCAGTTCCTTTCGGAGGGCTTCGATGATGTAGCCACTCAGTGGTGGTGGCTCCTCGCTTTCCATGGATGATCCCCTCGGTGTTTCCATTTCTTTCCCGAGTATGGAGTGTATCGATGCCTCCTTTCCTCCTCGGGTCATTCTCAGCGTCCGAGACTCCGTGCTCCCGACCACTGCACTGGATTGGTACGAGAGGCATCCGGGAGAGACTCGTGTGGCCATTTTGAGGCGCGCGTGAGGCCATGGCGGGCGCGGGAGGACCAGACTGCTTTCTGAGAGGAGCGAGGGCCGAGAGGCGCAGGGCCAATCCTCATGCACAGGAGCGGAGACGCCGTGGACCGATTATGAGGCTTACGTCAAGAGACAGAGAGGAGGGCTCCTATGTTACTGCCTAGGTGCCACAGGTAGAGATGAGGGATGACGCTAGGGCTGGGCTAAGTGCCCCGGACAGTAGGCCGGCTTGATAGGACTCCCGTTCCTATACCGTAGCTTGGTAGGAGGAATACCGACATTTTTCCTGGGCTCGTAAGAGAAAGACTTTCTGAGAGGGAAGAAGAAGTGGAGAGGCCAGCACGACGGCGTTTTGCTTGAGTCGACTTCGAGGTTTCCGAGTATCCCTTTCCTTATACCACGATTTACGTACATTAGTAGCTTGATTATGTATCTTAGTTTTCCTTTAGCAGTTGAAGCTGCCGCTGCCCAGGAATGAATCGGGCTTAGACTCATCAAAAAGTTAGCTTTTAATTCTGTAATGAATATTTGAATTGCTTTTAGAGTTTTTCGCGAGACGCTTTCTTATGGTCCTCGATCAATTGTATTGATGCCAAAGTATGGCTTTTATTTGTGCTTTAGACCGAACTTCTGCTTTCCTGCCGCCTACGTTCCCTCATTTTGGAGTGAGCTTCAGTCTTCGTAGTTCAACCTCGGTGAACTCTTTTTGTTTTTTTTTTTGTTTGTTTTTTTTTTTTTTTTGGTGCAACCCCTCGTTTTTTACCTAGGCCGCCTCTTTTCGGGTTTCTAACCTAGTCAAGTATTACTCTTTTTAGCACTCTTTTTTTGTTTTTGTGTTTTGTTTTTTTTTTTTTTTTGTTGTTTTTTTGTTTTTTTTTTTGTTTTTTTTTTTTTACGTGCCGTAGTATCTCCGCGCAGCCTTGTCACCATTCACTCGGGTGTACAAAGGGATCTCTGCCGAGGTCTCGCAAGTTGCATGGCGCCTCCCGGAGAAGATCTTCCTGGACGACATACGGCCCGACTCCATACAGGCTCCCATTTGCCGAGAGGGTTGGATACGGACTCGGGGGGCTTTTCTTTTAGAACGAGATCACCTTCTCGGATCTCCCCGATGCTTTTTACTTTCTTGTCGAAGGTCTTCCGGCCATCTCTTTTTCCTTGGCAGTCTTGGACGAAACGTTCCATGGCCTTCAATCTGCCGCTCGCCTAGCAGTGGCCAATTGCCATGGCGTACCTCGGGAGCCATTCCGACCTCGTTGATTTGGCTTTCCACAAGCATATACCTGAGCGAGGGTATTTCCAAAACTCGATCTGGGAGTACGGCTTCCATCTCCGTATGTGAGGGCAAAAGGTGTTTCCCAGGGCCCTTGCCGTTTCGACCGATGCGTTCCTTCCCCGTAGCTGCCCAGCAGTGCCGTGTGTGTAACTTTCGGGCCAATCTCTCGCCTTGACAGCCCATTTTCCGGATGAGATAGAGTTTTCCAGAGTCTTGTTTGCCAGCTTCGACGGCCCGCTGGTTTGGCTCAGCCTCTGTAGGGTGATGCCATGACTTGTGACGGGTTATTCTGAATTCCGCCAATAACTCCGTCACATTCCCCTTCGAAGCTGGGATCCATTATCTCGAAATGATTTTCGGCCGGCAACCCGTATCTAAGCACATGATGTTTTCTTTTGATGAAAAGTGGCAACTTTCTTGAATTGAGGATTTTGTAGACTTGGCTTCAACCCACTTGGTGAAATAATCCACGGCTACCATGTGGATCGACAACTCGTGGCCATACCGTCCCTGATGTAGTGTGATTTTTGCCTATGACATCAATTCCCAAAGTGCACGAAAGGCCAAGCGCGGTTGTCATGCGCAAGCATAACTCAGGTGGAGGAGGCAAGTGATTAAGATTTGGAGTATCGCTCGACATTTGTCGCAGCCTTTCACAACCGGGATGCGCCGGCTTCCATGGTGATCCAAAAATACCCCATTCTCGCATGATCTTGCATCGTAGGCTCGAGCATTCACGCGAGGGCCGCAGTACCACCACGTATTTCTTTCATGAGTTCTAAGTAGCTCTCTGGCTTTGCCGATACATCGCAGAGGGGGCCTGATAACGTTTTTGTAAGGAACATGTTTCCCAAAAAGGACATAATGGGGAGGCGAGCCGTCTGGCTTGGCCGAGAGACTTTTTGCTTTGAGTTCCTTCTTTATATTCCCCCATCTTCGTTAGAAAGAGGCCTCGCTTCTTCTGTGTAATCGGTAAATCTCGAGTGTACCAGTGGATCATTGATCGCTTCGCTTCCGCTTCTAATTCCCTCAAGCACAGGCGGGGGCTTTTCTCTCTCCCGACTCCCGAATGGTTTAATGTACTCTTCCTTCTCGTGCATATTTCGACAAGAGAGGGGGCCACTGCGTGAAAGCCAGAGCATCTCGCGAACCTCGCTTTCGGCCTCTCGGTGTAATGAAAGCCGCATTTCTTTGAACCTGAGTTATTAACTCTTCCATGTAAGCATGATACTTTTGCAAACCCGGATCCACTCGGCCTTCCATTCATGTGGCACTGGAGACTCCCGATTGATGTATGAGGCAAAGCAGTCACCGTGACACCTCCAATTCCTTGATATTTCTTTCAAGGGCGGCTTCCAACCCGCCCCTTATGCAAAGCTTCATATTCGGCAACGCTACTTGCTTGGTGACTTGGGTTCACCTTTTTACTCATGCTATGTGGGGCGTGTTCGTCGTAGAGGATCTGCACCGTGGCATTCCTATCCCGTTCCCCTTTTCGCTTGGATTTCGCCCGTCGAAGAAGAGTTGCTCAAACCGATTTTCTCCTTCTAGAGCTGCAGAAGATTCCATCATCGGGAAATTGAGGTTCCTCAGTCCCTAGACCTTCATCACTTGGGGAAATCGGGCCGATGTTCTGTTTTCATTATGCGTCCTTTTATGGATTTCCCTTTGAAACATAAGCTTATGTCATATTCTGGGCCAAAAAAGAACGCACTCATTTTGAAGCAATTCTGCATGGGAGATGGAAGGTCTTTGGTCGAACAGATATTTGATGGGGTCTATCCTTGAAACAAGATGTATCGGGTGAGCACCGCATGTAGTGTTTCAATTTTCCCACTACCTGCACTCAAACCCCTGCGCAAGTCTTCCTCGCAAGCTGCAGTAATCTCGAGTTCCGCTTCCTCGGGAGCTTTCCGCTACGAAATAGATGGCGTTTTCGACTTCTGGGAATCTTTTTTCTCTTGAGCTAGCATAGCCCCAATTGCCAAGTGTATCCGTGACAGCTTAGGATATAGCAAGAGTGTGCTTTTGCCGATGTGTGGTGGGCAGTAGAATCTGGTGGGGATTCACGAGGTATGCCTTTAATTTCGCTCCAAAGGCAGTAAGCCGACATTCCGAGGTCCATTCTCGTAGGCATTCTTTTTCTCATCAACTTGAAGATTGGCTTTCCGCCAGATCGATGGTCAGCCGATTTACATAAAGCGACTTATGTATCAAGCAGCCTTCCCACGAAGGATTTCACTTCGCGTGTCCGTGGTGGCTTCATTTCAACTATCGCCTTGACTTTCTCGGGGATCTACTTCGATTCCCCGTCTCGTCACCATATATCCTAGTACCTTGCCCCGTCTTACACCGAAGGTGCACTTGGCCGGATTCAGCCTCATGCCGCGGTCTCGGAGGCGGCCGAAGAATTTTCTCAAATCAACAAAGTGCCGGTCATCCGATCCTCTCGGAATGTATTATCATGTCAGTCCACATAGACCTCAATTTCTTCAGGATCATGTCATGGAACAGTAGCCGTAGCCGCCTCTCCGGTACGTAGCCCCAAAGATTCTTTAGTCCGAATGGCATGACCGTGTAGCGCATGTGCCCCAAGGGGTCATGGGAAGGCCGTTTTGGCTTGGATCTTCTTCTCCGCCATTTTGATTTGGTTGTAGCCGCAGAAACCATCGACGAAAGATTTGACTTCGTGGTTGGCCGTGGAATCTACCAAAATGTCGATGTTTACAAGGGGGAAATCGTCTTTGGCCGGCTTTGTTCAAGTCTCTCAAGTCTACGCAAAGATCGGATCTTTCCGTTGGCCTCGGTTACCGTCACTATGTTGGACAGCCCATGTCAGGTATTCCAATGACCCCGATGAACCCCGCCCGAGCATCTTTTCTATTTCCTCTTTCACTTGTAAGGACCATTCTAAGCTTAATTCTTCTTAGCTTCGCTTCATCGGCTTGACTTCCGGGTCGAGCGGTATTCGGTGCTCAACTATGGAAGGATCGAGGCCCGGCATATCTTTATAGGACCATGCGAACACATCCACGAATTCTTTTAGCAAGGTACTGATTAGGGCAACCCTTTCACCCCTTCAAAGAAACTACCAATTCAAGCGTCTCTTTAGGCTCTTCCTAGCTCCCAAATTCACATTTGTCAAAATCTCTTCTAGCTCGGGGCTCGATTTTCCTCTTCCTGACAACCTCGCTTAAAGATTTCGATATATTGTTCATTTAATGTGTCCGCTCTTCATCTAGTGAATCGTTATTAACGTTTTTAGGTTATTAGTTAATTCATCATTAGTTAAAGTGGCAATTAAGGGATACTCGTAAAGGTTCATCATTTCATCAAGACGAAGGGGAATACAACGTTGGCGCTGCACTCGTAGTCTTCAGCGTGAGGCCGTCTGGACGACTCGAGAGACTCGAACTCAACAATGAGAGACTCTGAGGACTTACAAAGGCCGACACGAAAGGACGGGGGACCAATCCAAGCTTGGTGATCATTTCCTCCTCGTCGCGGACGGGCCCGAGAGAGTTTCCCAGCTTCTTAGCGGCATCGCTGCTGGTGGCTTCACAACTCGGGAAAGGCATGGTCTCGTGCTCCCTCTTCGCCGTTGCTATCACCTCTTTGTCTCGAACCATAACCCACCGTGTTTGGCATCCGAAGGCCGAGCATGTGGATGTAGGGATCTTCCTCAATTTCGGGACTTCCGTTTCGTCACAACCGACCGCTCAATCTCGTATGTAAGGACGCACTGCGTCTCGGTGAGCCGCTAGAAAAATCTCATGTCCCATACTCGATCGGAAAGGCTGGGTAGGTAGTTCAACATGAGGACGTCCCACACGACGTTCATAGATTCGAGCCGAGTCCGTCTGTTTGCCGACTTTTATCATGAAAATTCCTCTCGCCCGGCGAGGCCAAAGAACGGGTTTGCAGACACCGACAACTCGTGATTGAGGACCGGGGACTTGTGTGCTCCGTATCATGGCGGTGTTCAGCATTTCCCTTCCAAAGACGCCTCCAAGTGTTGGAAATAGCAATTGAATTTGATAAATCGAACTTCTTCTGAGTCCGCTCGCTGAGTGTGTCGACATAGTCGGCATTGCCGGATTCCAAAGGATGCCGGCGAGACTTGCCTCTTGAAGGATGTAGCCCTGTTGCTCGACCGTGGGCGTTCTTGGCTATTGTTTCACTTCGTTCCCTATGAGGAAACCTGTCACCCCACATGACTTCGAGGTCTCCCCGGCTGATGAATTTGACGCATTGGTGGAGAGGGAGGCTATGGCTTTCATGTGATGCAACCAAGGGCGCCCTAGTAGGGCCGTGAACTCGGAGGGGATATCCATTACATGGAACTTCGCGGGCACCATTTGGGTTTCGTACTGCAGTTCCACAGTCACTCGTCCCTGCACGGGACGAGACGGACCGTCGTAGGCTTTCGACAAACCGGTAGATGGGATCACGCGCCTCATTTATGCGGAGGGCCCTCATCATGCCGAGGGAAGGACATTTACCGATGATCCATTGTCCACTAATACCCTGTGGAGTGACATGGTGTTGAGCCGAATAGTGATGTCTGAAAGCTTCATTGTGTTTGGGAGACATCTCTTGGCAAATCTTCATCGCGAAGGTGATCATACTCCCATATAGGTGAGGATCATAGATTTGGTCCTTGTCTCGGGATGGAGAGTCATCAAGTCGGTCACTTCGTGCCTTTTTCTTGCGAGGCGTAGTCTTTGCAGAAGCCCCCGGTTATACGATGCCTTTTGTGGCGGTTGCCATCTCCAGCCAACATGTTGATTGAGCGGAGCGCCAGACTCAAGGCCGCGCCGGTTTTCTTCATCGGTGGATACTCGGGAGCCTGGACAGACGAACCTTGGCTGACCCCGAGGGGGTGGACTTCGCCTCGGTACTACGGTATCCGAAGGTCTCAATTCCAGAGTCGCTGCTGCAAGGTTTTTCTCTTTTACCCCTTTTTGCTTTGGGGAAGACTGACCGAGTAGAGTACATAATAATCAAATCCCCTGCATGGCTCCCCGAGCGTTCCCACACTTGTTATCACCGCCTCGAATCTCTCCTTCAATTTTTCTTTGGGAGGAAATTTTCTTTTTCTTAGGAGGACGGTCCTCGTGGTATCCGATCTGATAATCCCTTTCAAGGCAATGGGGCTGACAACACAAATATCCCACCAAATGTGTTCCACGGCTGGTGGCGGATTTGGGACCTCAGGTTGAGCGGTGCTGGAATGACTTTGAGTGGAACTGGTCCGAGGGGATCTGCTGCTGGGCTCGTCTGGTAGCGAGTGATTGGACTCCGCCGGATAATGAGAGATATTGAGGTCCCGGGGAACGGGCATATGTTTGTCCTTCAAGGTAGCCCCAGTCAGTTGGGATATTGTTAAGGTCCCAAAGTGGCGTGTGGCCTCTTCAATCCAGGCCTGCTGTCTGTTCTGGCGTTCTTCCAGGGCTTTGATGGCTGACCATATTTCTTCGACTGTTCCCTGATTTTCATCACTCAGGCTGATATTTGTGGGATCATCACCTTGAGAGGGGACAACTGACAGTATACCGAACTCTTTCGTCCCTGACTGCTGTTTGGGGGCCAGTTGCCCTGTAAGTCGGCGGGCAGGAGTACCGGCGGTGGAAACATAGGAATCTTGGGGTAGCATCTTAGTGTATCCGGGACTGTTAAGAAGAGGAGGAGAACCCTCTTCTGTCTTTGCGGTAAAAGTGCCATCGGAATTGAGACTGATAGTCAAACCATGACTTGCGACTACCCCCAGTAGGTCATCAATTTGAGCCTCATGCCGAAGTCTCATTTGCTCTACCAACTGGATCCAATACTGGTCTGTCTGAGGGATTCTGGAGGACGGAGCAACGTTATCCCCATCATTACCGGCTGATGCAGACATTCTGAAACCCGGAGTCGGAACAAATGGCGAAGCTGACGATGCGCTTGACTCTTCCCAACTGATCAAACGGTGACCCGGTGCCCGAAACCAAGCTTTGTGCGGAGCTGCGGGGGAAAGGACACGAAGGTTCAGATGTCTGGGAATGGAAGGAGGGTAGGTGTTTGGGCTTTTGGCTCATGCAACATGCAGTTATTTGTTCACGTTTACTTAAAACATGTTTTATTAACCTAATCGGTTGGAAAAGATTGCTCTTCTTTTTCGCAAACTACTCTGATTCCTGGATCAGTGGGCCCCGTCACTACGTCTATAAGCCCCTCGTATTCCACCTGTATTTCGACCTCCCAGGGTGGACAGCCCCGGGCGAGGGTCCTATAGGGCAAGCGGGTCCCACCGACCGAAAGAAAAACGATCCTAGAAGTCTGGCGGGTAATCGAGTCTTAACGAGCATTCGATGTAAATTACGGACAAAGCTGACGTCAGAGTCAAGATCGTGTCCGAGAGCTCGACGAAAAGTCGGCATGATTTGGACTGATAAATGTCCGCAATTGATCTTGACTTGTCGTCAGTTAAGCCGTAATTAGGCATGGAATAACCGTTAATCCTTGATGACTCAAAGGTCAATGCCGGGAGTCGGTGTATAATTTGTGCCAGCCGAGCCGAAGTCAAGGCGCCGGTCAATATCTTGGTCAAAGTCCGCGGCGGAAAACCGCGTAACTTCGACTGATTAGCGACTGATTAGGGACCCGAGAGATATTGAGTCGGTATGCCGACAAAGGCTTGAAAGGAAAGGTCTATACACGGACAGGCATGACACTGCACCCGTAATTAAAAACCAACCGGGTCTCGGACAAAGTGTGTCACGGACAAGTGCATGGTCGACACGAGGCTCCATGGGATGTTTGGGTAGTCCTGTGCTCATCCGAGAGGCGTAATAAGACCAAACGGACCGCGACAAGGATTTCCGGGTTAAGGACGTGAGTGTGCAAAGTGTACGGTCACGTGCGCGTAGTGTGCAAGCAGCCTATATTCTTTTTCTCGAGTAAAATAGAGATTTTTTTATGTGTCTTAAAAATATGATGCATGATTTTTTTGGAAATTTTCTTTTTTTTGAAAATCCCTTTTTTTTTTTTTTTGAATTTTTTTTTTATGAGCACATAAGCACGTAAGCATGAAAATTCCGACAGTTAGGGACATTATTCCGACAGTCAAAGTTTTGACTTTCTCCGAGGCGGCCAAAACAACATGAAAACTGTGCAAAAGTCAACACACACACAAAAATGATTTTCAAAGCCGGGACGGAAGCTTGACCCTCAAAAGCCTTTTTTTTTTTGAAAACGGTGATACCGGTACGTGGGATTGTTAGACCACAATTTATCCCCGACTCGTGTTAGGAGGCGATAACGGGAAATTTAATGGTTTCCACCAATATACCGAATACCATTTTTTTTATTAAAAAGCTTAGTCCCCAGCAGAGTCGCCACTGTGACGATGGTGTTGCCTTTTTCGCGGGAAAAATTCGGCTTTTGTGCGTTTCTTTGAAAAACCAAATAAAACCGGAAAAAACGGAGTCGCCACGCCATTTTAATTTTGAAGGGCAAAAATTTGAAAAAAGCCCGAGATCAGAGATTTAGGTTCGGAGGTCATGTTACGCGTCGGGAAGGACGTTAGTGTGCACCCGACGCGCCTCGTAAAAACGAGTCTTCCAAGCTGAAAATCATTTGTGTGTGTGTGTGTGTGTGTGTTTTGGCCAAAATAAGTTGAAACTGGAAAAAGTAAAAATTGGGATGTCTTTTTAAGACTTTAAACTGATCCCATGATTTTTTGGAGAATTTTTGGTTTGAGATTTGGTACTCAAAAAACCTTTTGAAGTTGAGAAGTCACTTCTGCCAGAAGAAAATGGCAGCAGACACCTGATTTTGAAATGGATTCAAGGGTCCTAAAACTTCATAATCTGGATGAACTCAGAGAATGAAAGTTTCTCTAGACTCCTTGAATAAACTTTGTGTGAAAGAAATTTCCATTTTGGAGAAGATTTGAGGGGTCAAAACCTTCTGGAAACCTCAGATATGAGATCTGGATTCCCAGAAGCTGATGAACTAGCCTCTGAAAGAAAAATTGAAAAGAGGAGTTTTACTCACCCAAAAATAAGGTAAAAATATGTCTGGAAAGCTCTGGATGTTGGCTACAAAAAGTGTTTTGTAGTCAACACCAAATTCCAAGTTCATCTATGTCCAAAAATTAAGACCATGGACTGAGGTCTGAGAAAATTGCTACTGGACAGCAACTTCTCAAGAAAGAAAATATGATTTTAAGGGGGGTTTTGCATCCATGCTTGTCCCCATTTCCCTAGGTTTTGGTTAGTGATCACTAGACATTTTAGTGGTGAATCAACTATACCAAACCATCCTTGGGGTACATTAGGACTAAGCATTTCATTTGCTTGGGGAGGGGGATTTTACCCTTTGAAATCAAGATTTAGTGCTTGAAAATGGTTTTTTAGGGTTTTGAAAGTGCATTTTTGCAAGTAAGAAAGAAAAGCTTTGAAAATAATGTTGATCTTTGTAGAAGATCATCCATGGAGATGGTCTTCCATGGTGATCTTCTTAGATCTAGAGAAAGAAGATGAAAGAACTACATTTTGTAGTTTGAAGATGCATGCATGGATGAGATTTAGGGTTAGGAAGAAGAGGGTTTACCAATCTTCCTTGTGTTCTTGAGTGTTTGGCTTGAGTGTATGAGTGTTTAGGGC
The DNA here is from genome assembly GCA_022495995.1 of Adenophora triphylla var. japonica. Lineage (NCBI taxonomy): Eukaryota > Viridiplantae > Streptophyta > Magnoliopsida > Asterales > Campanulaceae > Adenophora > Adenophora triphylla. Next base: position 899,651 of record JAFEMH010000233.1, on the reverse strand, counting down.
TTTTAATATGAGAGTGAGTGGATGAGTATGAGTTGGGAAAGATTGGAAAGAAAAAGGTGACAATTCTTGAGAATTCTCACTGTTTTCTCTCTATATTTCGCCAGAACTTCGTTGCTATTGTGTTTTTTCTTTTTTATTTTTGTGACTGGAGGGCTCAATTTATAGCCCTCTGAAAATTACATACTTGTCCGCGCGGATAGGATCAGGCAGCGTGCACTGTTCATTAAATGCAGCTTCAGCTTTGGACAAGAAGAATAATCTTTTTCAAAATTCAAATTGACCACCAGCTTTTTGTTTCCAAAGATTGCTATATTTGGTTTTCTTCATTTGTTTTTCTTTTTTGAGATTCTTTTTAAGGTTTAACCTTAAATAACAATGCCCATTTTACCCTCACTTTGTTAGGAATGTTAGGATAGTTAGGAATTGTTAGAAATGTTATAACTTCCGTTAATTTTCTAACGAAAATTCTAACAAGCTCAAATTGGAGCACTTACACCTGGCACCATGGTCGAGCAAAACTTGTCCACAATGTTTCCTGAGGAGTAGCTCGATGAGGTAGAAGCAGTAGCTTGTTGAGCTGCCATAACTATAAAAGACACAGAAACAGGGGAACCATATCTAGTTGAAGTATGTTTCGAGCTATCTAAGGATGACCTAGAGTCTCCTGGGAAGGATAATCTCTCTCTAGGAAAAGGAGGTTTGTTGGTCTTAATGTAGAAAATAATGAGGTGGTCTATCAGTTTGTTGAATACACGGAAGCGAATAATCCGTGAATCATGCACTTCCAAATCCCTCATACTCTTACCAGCAGGAAACCCTATTTCACCATAAAATAGACTCCACCTATTCAAAATAGTTATACACTTATCTCAGGTCAACTCTGTCCATGGGCCCTCTAGCCTCTTATAAATCCTAAGGTTTACACAGTTATAACCATACCTAACTTCTAGCTTGAAGCCGAAGGTCTTAGCCATGACAGAAAAACATAGAAATCTCAAAATTAAACCCAAGGAAGAGAAATCGAAGGGTACCTTATTGATTTGAGAAAGACGAAACTCAAAGACAGAACGGGAAGATGGATTGCATCAGAAAATTAAACTCCTTGATGTTTGCTCTTGCTGGGTATACGAATATTGGGGAATGGTAAAGATTGAAATGTAAAGGAATCCTTCCTTATATACGCCTCCTTTTCCTTACCTGAACTGTAAAGGGTGGGGGACATAACCGTTCGAATATCAGAGTAAAGGTTCCACGCCAGTTCCCAATGCATTTGTCCAATCGGCTGAACTGTCCCATTAAGGCGAAAATTACGGCGCATTAAACAGCGTATCCAACCGTAAGAAGTTAATCGTCGAGAGCGACCTAGAACTCCCAAGTCAACTATCTACCATCGAACTACGTAAGTCATCACAAAAAATTTCTATTAACTTCCTGATCGACAAAGGTAGCCTATAAAGTTGGGGGACACTGAACGGAATAAAAGTGACGGGCCAGGCCCAACATGTGAAGCCCAACAGTTCTACCATTACCAAGGTACGACTAATAGATGGGCCAGTCCCACTACTACACCTGCAACGGCCCAACAATATAGATCAGTCGACCAAGCTCGTTATCCGACCATCTTTGGTCATGACCTAGCTTCGTCCGACATACGATCATCTACTTGTACAATCCTTCTCAAGCCAAGGCACGAAGTCAGGTCGACCTCGAATACTCAGGCGACCTCGACCAAACAGACACGTGCGTCTATCCACGACTCAATCTGTAACCGCCTGCTACAATCACCGATACCGTTACGCCTGCATTGTCTACACAATTTAAGGGATTCCTAACGATTCTATTGTTGGGTTTCGGGGTTACAAACGCAGCGAAAGAACTTTGAAAAACAACAAAACCCTAGTATACGTCTAGCATGAAGAGGTGAGAAACATTAAATATATTTACATACCTTGAATGCCATTGAGTTTGTTCGAAAACGGATCCTCAAAGCGAATCTCAAAACGAATCTCAAAAATTGTTGATGAAGTTTTTGATCTTCTCCTTGTTCTTACTTGGTGATGAATCAACGATCAAAGTCTTCAAGCTTTTGGTGATAACGCAATCATCCTCTATCGGTAATCCACACATGAACGAACCAATAACACTTCTTGTTGGATTGCTAGATGATCCCCGATTATTGAAACACCTTTTAATAATCAATGGCTGTTTGGTAGAATGAATCTATGGAATTTGATCTTTGATTCGTAATCAAAATCAACCAATTAGTGTTTCAAAAACTCTAATTTTCATCCTCTATGGCTAGGACAAAAGGATTCAATTTATACTTGTTATAAATCTCTAATCTTTAGGAAAAAGAGTTCTTTTTCCAAGCCAAAACGGGTTTCCAGCGCCGCCAGGACGAGTCATCCCGTAGGGGATGAGTCGTCCCGTAGGTGACGAGTCGTCCCCTAAATTCTGCAACCTGATTCATTCGTCCCTTTGAAGGGGAATAGTTGGGCCAATTGGGGACGAGTCGTGTGGCGCCCCCAAAAATGTGTGTGCCTGATATGTTTGATATGATTTGATTAGTGCTACTCATATCACCAAGATGCATCTTCTTTTCGGAAGCTCATCCTATAAGGACTCCAAGGTTAAGCGTGCTTGACCTGGGGAAATTCTAGGATGGGTGACCCACTCGGGAAGTTTCTCGGAGCACGTAAGTGAGGACAACACGTGCTAGAAAGACTTGTGGTGGTTTGTGGGGATAGTCCGTCAAACTGATAGCTTCCGACCCTGCCTTCTGCTCTGGCGTTACAAATGGTATCGAGCGGGACCCGGCCGGAAGTGTGGAGCAAAGTGCCGCGCGGAACAAAGTGCACACCGCGGAGTCGTGCGGGAGTCACCTCTTGATCCGTATAAGCCCCTCTTGGATCCACACCGCCCGGGGTTTCAGCAGGCCTCACGGGGACGGCAAGGATCATAAGTGGGGGAGATTGTGGTGCCCCCAAAAATGTGTGTGTCTGATATGTTTGATATGATTTGATTAGTGCTACTCATATCACCAAGATGCATCTTCTTTTCGGAAGCTCATCCTATAAGGACTCCAAGGTTAAGCGTGCTTGACCTGGGCAAATTCTAGGATGGGTGACCCACTGGGAAGTTTCTCAGTGAGCACGTAAGTGAGGACAACACGTGCTGGAAAGACTTGTGGTGGTTTGTGGGGATAGTCCGTCAAATCTGATAGCGTTCCGACCCGGTCTTCGGGCTCGGGGCGTTACAAGTCGTCCCCTCAGGGCACGAGTCATCCCTTGAGCCCAGAATTCACCCCTTTAGCCATTTTTAATCCATTCTTTTGTGTGTGACCCTTTAGGAATTATATTTTATGTTGATAGTGAGTTGAAACATCAACCTCACAAGACATAAGTGACTTCTAGCAAATCATTATGTCCACCCAATTAAATATAACATCAAAGCTTTATTCCTTGATAGATCAATGTCGCAATCCCTTTGTCCACGATGTCTAATTGAACATGAGTCATGGTCTATGTCAACTCATTTCGTTCAATGCTTTCTCGATTTCGAATATGTTGATAATCCAAGTGCATTTGATCTCTATGAAATCTCTTGAGTATGACCATACATTTCATCAATACTATTCATCGAGGGGCCCAAGCAAACATCTCTCTCACACAGAGAGGGACAAATCCCATCTTGACTTATCATTCTTCCCTACATGAATCCAATCGTGCCAACATAGCCCTTATTGCTATCCTATTAAAGATAGTGTTAGACTACATCAAACACGACGTTCATCATGTGGAAGATGATGATAATCTCAGGTACAAAGGATTCAATGACATTACTATCATGAGATTTAATCATGAAACATATGACTATTGACCATGTCATAAATCTCATCGGTAGGTCATGTCCAGTACTTGTTCTCTAGCAATTACCCATAAGTGTAATGTCCATCTCATGCATATAATCATCTCCATGATTATCCATTACCAACTTATACTAGTTATTCATAATAACTAGGGACGGAGTTCAATATAATGAACATGTAAACATATAATGAACCAAATAAACTTTCTCTATAATAAATGATAAAGACGATTACATAACGGCATTGATGATCAGTCATAATTATCAACGGCTTAGGGCATAACACCAACAATCTCCCACTTGCACTAGGCCCAATTTCCTAGGTATCATATACCCATGGACCTAACATGACCATCATGCTTCTGCTTGTGCGAGGGTCTTTGTAAATGGATCCCCAATGTTATCATCGGTTGATACTTTGCATATCTTAATGTCTTCTTATTCTTATGAATTCTCGAAAAACATCTAAGTATGTGTTTGTATCGCTGATGTGACCTTGGTTCCATTGCTTGCACAAATGGCACCATAATTGTCACAACAAAGTTCCACCGATTAGTGATACTTGGAACATTTCCAAAATACTAAATGAACTTTTGATCCAAACTACCTCTTTTAGCTGCATCAGATGTTGCTAAAAATTCGTCCTTAGTTGTAGAATCGGCTACAAATTTCTGCTTGGAACTCTTCCAACAAAACCGCACCTCCAATAAGCATAAACACAAATCCTAATTGCGATTTTAAATTAACTTTGTCAGTTTGGAGGCTAGCATCTGTGTAACCCTTACAACAAGATTAACTTCCAACCTTTCAAATACCAATAACGTATCCTTAGTTCTTCTTAAGTACTTAAGGATCGTCTCAACTACCATCCAATGGTTCTCAACAGGATCAGAATGGTATTGACTCGTCATGCTTAGAGCATACGAGACGTCAGGTCTAGTACAAATCATGGCATACATGACAGATCCAAATGCCAGAGCATATGGAACTTCATTCATACCCTTTTGCTCACCAGTTGTCATAAGACAATGAGTATTGCTAAGAGTAACACCACCCATTGACAAGTTACTTTTCTTAGAATCTTCTAAGAACCTTGTCAATGTGAGTATTTTGACTCAAACCAATTTATCCTTTTAGATCTATCTCTATAGATCTTGATGCCAAGGATGTAAGCGGCTTCACCCATATCTTTCATTGAGAAACCTTTTCTTGACCAAGACTTGACAGTCTTAAGTGTCAGAACTTCGTTTTCCAATGAGTAAGATATCATTGTCATAAAACAATAGAAATAATATTACGTTCCCACTGAATTTCATGTATATACAAGGTTCATCTTTGTACTTGATGAGTCAAACTCTTTGCCCGATTCATCAAAATGAAGATTCCAACTCCTCGAAACTTGCTTCAACCCAAAATTGGATCTTTGCAGCATGCATACTTTATTAGAATTTCTTGGATCGACAAAACTTCGGGTTGTGTACTATACACATCCTTAAGAATATTTCCATTTAGGAAAGCCGTTTGACATCCATTTGTCATATCACATAGTCACAATATGTGGTTATGGCAATTGAAATTCTAATAGACTTCGGCATTGTAACTGGCGAAAAGGTTTCAACATAGTCAATACTATGAATTTGCCTAAATTCCTTTGCTACAAGCCTTAGCCTTGAAAGTATACACCTTCCCATCCATGTCGGTCTTGAAGACCTACTTGCACCCTTTAGTTTTTACACATTCAGGTAGCTCAATCAAGTTCCAAACTTAATTATCAAACATGGATTGTAATTCGGACTCCATGGTTCTTAACCATATATACGAATTAGGAGTGGACATCGCCTCAAGATAGGAAGTAGAATCGTCATTCTCAATGAGTTCCACTTTATTACTTTCTGATACTAGAAATCAATATTTCTCGAGTTCGAATCGTAACCTATCCGATCTACGATGGACTTGTGCATCTTGAACCGATTTCACAACTCCTTGTGAACTTGGTTCCGTCTCTACTCTTGGTTCCATGTTATTTTCGGGTTCTTTAACTTCTTCAAGATTAATTTTACTCCCACTAGATTCTTTATTGAGAAACTATTTCTCAAGAAACGAATCATACAGAGCAACAAACATTTTGTTCTCTTTGCGGTTGTAAAATTAATGTCCGAAATTAACCTTGTCAGATTTGGTGCTAACTTATCAGAGACAAGTCTCTTCATATAAGCTTTGCAATCCCAAATCTTCATGAAAGACAAACTAAGTTTTCTTTCATACCACATCTCATGTATGGTCTTAGAAACCGATTTAGTAGGGACTTTGTTCAGTGTGAACGCAGCACTCTCTAATGCATATCCTCAAAAGGAAATAGGAAGGTCAACTTTGACTCATCATCGAACGAATCATGTCTAACAAGGTTCAATTCCTCCTTTCAGACACACCATTCATAGTGGTGTTCCGCATGGAGTCAACTTTGAAACAATTTCACAGTTTTGAGATGATTGTCAAACTCTTGGCTCAAATATTCATCACCTCGATCTAATCGAAGCACTTAATAGTTTTGCCAAATTTGTTTGTACTTCATTTTGAAATATTCTAAATATTTCAAACGATTCACTTTTGGACTTCATCGGATAGACATAGTCATATCTAGATAAGTCATCAGTGAATGTAATGAAATACCGAAATCTTTCCCTAGCAATGCTGCTTAATGGTCCATATACATCTCATGTACAGTGGTCAATAAGTCACCAGCCCGTTCACTAATCTTAGTAAAGGGTGGTTTAGTCATTTTATCCAATAAATAAGATTTACATACATCAAATGATTCATAATCATATGAGTCTAAAAGTCCATGTTAATGGAGTTTAGTTATACGTTTCTCATTTATATGACCAAGCCGGCAATGCCATATGAACGTGTTGTTCACATCATTCGGTTTAGATTTCTTACTTATATTATAGATATCTTCAATATTACTCCCTCCGTCCCGCCCGAAAAGCCACAAATTTCCATTTTGGGCGTCCCATTTAAAAAGGCACTTTCCTAAAAAGGAAAGTTTTTATTACTATTCCACCCACTCATTCTCTCTCCTATTTTACTTTTACACTCACAACATTCTCTCTCCTAACTATTCCTCCCACTCATTCTCTCTCCTATTTAATTTTTCATACTCACAACATTTAAACTTTTTCTCTTTCCTACATCATTTTCCTTAATTTGCGTGCGAGATTTGGTTTGGGCATTTTCGGGCGGGACGGAGGGAGTATTTGTTTCTTAACATCAAGGATATGAAGACCATTCAATGACATATGAAATACAATAAGGCATAATATTAAATAAATATAAAACTGCTTATTCTCAATAAGAAAATTAGATTCTTCATCATCCATATAATAAATGGAAATAATACTCTTAATCAAATCCGGAATGTAGTAACACTTGTTCAAAACAAGTACTAGTCCACTAGGTAAAGTGACTTCATAAGTCCCTACGGCTAATGCAGCAACTCTTGCTCCATTCCTACGCATAGGTTTAATTCACCTTCTTTGAGTAGCTTTCTATTCTTTATTCCTTGCACATTTAAACAAATGTGGGATCCATATCTGGTATCATATACCCAAGAACAAGAAGTCGAAAGGAAAATATCTATCATATAGATACCTGAAGTAGTAGCAATCATATTGCTCTTCTTCACCTTTTAGGCCTTCCTTACAAGACTTGCAACTTTGCTTCCAATAACCAATCACATTGTAATGGCAGCAAAATGCATTATTTTGAGACACTTTGGGTTCAGCCTCTTCGGCTTTGGCAACTTTTGCCCTAGGTTTAGCAACCTTTGCTTTACCTACTTTGTGTTTCCTTTTAAACCCCTTTCTTGTGTTAACCATTAACACAACATATCTCTCTTGCCTAGCTTGCACTTGGAACATTTCCTTTGTGCGTTGTGCTAGAACTAAAGTAACTTTCATGTGTTCAAGGTCCTTCTCAAGAGCCTTATACGTGGTGGCAAGCATAAAGCAAACAACATCATATGAATCATCTCTATATTTCTTATGTTGCTCCTTATCTGCCCTTTGCAACATTTGCAGTGGGTTCAACAGGAATGGATTCTTCAAGAACGTACAATTTGCCTAAGAACAATGCTTTAAGCTTCTGATCCAATCAGAATAGTCTATAGCGTTCTATTCGAACTTGTCCTTCATAAGGACGAATCGCAATAACAAGGATTAATTATAGTTTAATGCTATTTCCACAATAAGATATACATATATGAACATATATAAGTATCAATTCATTTTACCATCTAAGAGACAAATAATGTATTTCACAAATACTCTCACTAAATTATAGCCTTCTAATACAAGCATGTATCATATAATTATAGTGGGCTAAGATCCATATTTCACTTGATTTTGGTTTAACTTAGTCAATGCCCGAAATTAAGCTATTTAGGTAGAAACATCAATCATATCTCTATATGACTCTTAGATCTTTTATGAGATTTCCTTAGACATCATATGTCAAAACCATGTTTTTAAATCTCATCTATGCCTTGGGTCAAATCTCAATTGAAAGCACCAATTAAGTCAAAACCTTTTTCAAACGTATGAGACATGGAACGATGCACCTAACTGAGTCAAAACTACATCAATCATAAGCTCATCTTGCTCATAAATTAAGATATAAGATGCACCCAACTGAGTCAAAACTACATCAAATACCCTAAAATTTCACAAGTGTTCTAATCAAGGAATGGCATAAGACTTACATATTTAGAAGGTTTTACATATAACAAACATCGCATGGTTGTATATGAAACTTATGTGTACATCATCATGAACATGGAATATTCACATAAAATCCTACTTTAGGATCATACCAATAATCATGTAATAAATAACTATTATCAACTACATAACTATTCCATTCTCAAAATATACGGATTCAAACAATCATGTTAATCATATTAAAAATGAATATCAAATCCTAAACAAACAATTTGTTTCAATTTGAGAATTTACTAATCTTTTGTTTAATCAAATTAAACAGATCATTACCTATGTAAAAGATTAATCACATTAACCAATTATTAATCATGATCATGGCATATCACATATACTTGTTTTCTCAAAACATCACATATAAAATCACGAATCTATTTCATATAGCATGAATAGCATTTAATCAAATTAAATTTAGCATACCAATTTCAATCCTAATCATGATAAGACGCGGCTCAGATACCACTGTTGGGTTTATGGGTTACAAACGCAGCGGAAGAACTTTGAAAAACAACAAAACCCTAGCCCTTAAATTCATCTAGGATGAAGAGGTGAGAAGCATTAAATAGATTTACATACCTTGAATGCTATTGAATTTGTTCGAAAACGGATCCTCAAAGCGAATCTCAAAAACTATTGATGAAGTTTTTGATCTTCTCCTTGTTCTTACCTGGTGATGAATCAACGATCAAAGTCTTCAAGCTTTTGATGATAACGCAATCACCCTCTATCGATAATCCACACACGAACGGACTAAAAACACTTCTTGTTGGATTGCTAGACGATTTCCGATTATTGAAACACCTTTCGATAATCAATGGCTGTTTGGTAGAATGAATCTATGGAATTTGATCTTTGATTCGTAATCAAAATCAACCAATTAGTGTTTCAAAAACTCTAATTTTCGTCCTCTATGACTGGGACAAAAGGATTCTATTTATATTTGTTATAAATCCCTAACCTTTAGGAAAAAGAGTCCTTTTTCCAAGCCAAAACGGGTTTTCAGCGCCGCCAGAACAAGTCGTCCCGTAAGGGACGAGTCGTCCCCTAAATTCTGCAACCTGATTCATTCGTCCCTTTGAAGGGGAATAGTTGGGCCAATTGGGGACGAGTCGTCCCCTCAGGGCACGAGTCGTTCCTTGAGCCCAGAATTCACCCCTTTAGCCATTTTTAATCCATTCTTTTGTGTGTGACCCTTTAGAAATTATATTTTATGTTGGTAGTGAGTTGAAACATCAACTTCACAAGACATAAGTGACTTCTAGCAAATCATTATGTCCACCCAATTAAATATAATATCAAAGCTTGATTCCTTGATAGATCAATGTCATAATCCATTTGTCCACGATGTCTAATTGAACATGAGTCATGGTCTATGTCAACTCATTCCGTTCAATGCTTTCTCGATTCTGAATATGTTGATAATCTAAGCGCATTTGATCTCTATCAAATCTCTTCAGTACGGCCATACATTTCATCAACACTATTTATCAAGGGGCCCAAGCATACATCTCTCTCACATAGAGAGGGACAAATCACATCTTGACTTATCATTCTTCCCTACATGAATCCAATCGTGCCAACATAGCCCTTATTGCTATCCTATTAAAGATAGTGTTAGACTACATCAAACACGACGTTCATCATGTGGAAGACGATGATAATCTCAGGCACAAAGGATTTAATGACATTACTCATGAGATTTAATCATGACACATATGACTATTGACCATGTCATAAATCTCATCGGTAGGTTATGTCCAGTACTTGTTCTCTAGCAAGTACCCATAAGTGTAATATGCATCTCATGCATATAATCATCTCCATGATTATCCATTACCAACTTATACTAGTTTTTCATAATAACTAGGGACGCAGTTCAATATAATGAACATGTAAACATATAATGAACCAAATAAACTTTCTCTATGATAAATGATAAAGACGATTACATAACGGCATTGATGATCAGTCATAATTATCAACGGCCTAGGGCATAACACCAACACCTATTACACCACTATATATATCAGACTAAATCCAACGTTAAAAGGAAATGTTATCTTCAATATTTGAGATTTAAGTCGTTCAATACAGTTTATCACAAACTTAACACTTTATCTTATCATTACGCCGAAGAGTATTAGGCGGAGACAATCCCGACTAGTCGTTTGTTCGTGATTTCAGGTATTATTAGCTGGAATACAACCTATTGTGGAATAACGCTGATACGGATCATTTCCTGTATTATCAGTTACAATTTTAATTTTTTAAATAATACTAATGAAACATAATTTTATAATTTTTAAAATATATACATGTTTATGAAAGTTGAATAAGGAAAATCAACAAAAATTATATATAAAAAGATTTGTATACGCAAAAAAATTATAAACACCAATATGCACTTTTGAATTTTAAAATTGCAATTCTAAAATTATTACATTTTAAATATAAAATTCAAAAATGCATTTAATTTATTTAAAATTGCATGTTGCTAATATAATTTAACATTATTATAAACATAAATACGCAAATAGAAATTTAACTAGAAAATTTATAATTTTAGAATTTAAATTGAGTAGTTTAAAAATAATTTATTGAGTGCCGATTTTGTAACCAAGTAAGGAAAAAAGTTAGCGGTCATTTAAAACACAAAATCTGGGGAGAAACGCGTTTCTCCGTAACTTATGGAGAAACGGGGCCCGACTTGTCGCGCGACAATGCAGGCAAGGGCTTCTGGATATCCAGAAGCTTATGAAAGTGATATCCAGAAACCTTCAAAATGAATATCCAGAAACTTTCAAAATGTTTCTGGATATTCATTTGATGGTTTCTGGATATACATTTGAAGGTTTCTGGATATCCGTAAACCTTCAAAATGAATATCCGTAAACTTTCAAAATGTTTCTGGATATTCATTTGATGGTTTCTGGATATACATTTGAAGGTTTCTGGATATCCAGAAACCTTCAATAAGCAATTTCTGGTCTTGGCCTTGGATTTGGCTTCAAATCTATTCTTTCTGGATATCCGTCCCAAAGGCTTCTGGATATCCGTTCCAAAGCTTCTGGATATCCAGAACCCTTTGAGACTGATATCCAAAAAAAAATTTCTGGTTATCAAACGCATAGCTTCTGGCTATTAAAACACGTTTCTCCATAGTTATGGAGAAACGCGTTTCTCAGCAGACCTACTCCATTTAAAATAGCTATAATTGCAAATTGCAACCAACAATTTAAGAATAAAAAATGTAATCCATGATTACAATAATGAGGGGTATAAAGATAATTTTGTGATCAACTAATGATAAAAAGTTAACGGTCATCCATTTGTGGAGTTTATTTGCATATTTTTATTAATTGAGTGGCAAGGTTGAATATTTTGAAATTTCGGTGGCCTATGTGAATTGCTTGGCAAAGTTGAATGACAAAAATGAATATTTTGGAGCTTGAATGACCTATATGAATAATGTACTAAAGTTGGATGACCCAAATAGTGGTTTTGCCTTTCAATAAAAAAAATTCACATTACTATCCTCAGATTTATATATTGCTTTATCCCAAAATGATTATCATTTTTATTTTAATAATTTTGAAAACAAATAAAATACTTATTAAAATTGATGTTGCAGGAAACGTGTTGATCAGCCTACGTCCAGCAATTAGGTTGATCCAAGGTTCTAAAAAGCGCTAGGCGGATGCTAGGCGGCGGAGCCGGGCCTAGCGCCTAGGCGGGGACTAGTCGGGGACTAATCGGGATTAATCGGGATTAGTTGGGACCTAGGCGGGGCTTAAAACTAGGCGTTGGAGAGGGGCCTAGCGCCTAGGCGGGGCCTAGGCGCCCTTAGGCGGGGTCTTTTAGAACAGAGGGTTGATCAACTGGCTTTAATTGACCTGAAACAAGGAACCCACGACTAGCCGGAATGATCTCCGGCGAATACCATTGGGCGTGAGAGTAAGTGTGGTGTTTAGAGCTGATAAATTATAATGAATAAGATGTATTCAAAATAACAAATAGTTATTACCTCAAAATCGTTAATGTTGTGAAGTATTTATAGGCTTTGATATGAGTTATAATTGTAGTAGGATTGTATGAAATTCCTAGAATCGTGGATCAGATTGTGTAGGAGATCTTATACGTAAATAACTCCTGATTTGTAGGACTTTTGTTATGGAAAGAGTTGTAGGCGTATTAAGACTCTGTAGGTCGACGTACGCCTAGTAGGTCGAGGTCGCCTGCATGGGTCTAGGTCGACCTGACTGAATAACATAGCCGGATAATGCCCGTAAGATATGGATCGTAAGTCGGACAAAGCTAGGTCGGGACCAAGGAGGTCGGACAATGAGCTAGGTCGAGTGATCTTGGCTGATGGGCCTTGGACCTTATAATAATTGGGCCGACCCACTAAAAATGTGGTGGCAGTAATACTTGAATAGTTGGGCTTCGTATGTTAGGTCTAGCCCATCACTTTTATTCCGTTCAAAAATAATACAATTGAAACTACAAACCCCTAAAATAAAACAATTAGTAAATTAAATTCATGAGAAAAAAAAGGTACATTTTTGTAGTCCAACAAAAGATGAAAAATTCTAACGAACAAATAATAATTAAAAAAAAAAAAAAAACCTCAACAATGTTCAGATAATAACTTACAAAGAACAAGAAAATTAAATTTAAAATTTTTAGTCCGATAATAATACACCACCAAGAACACGATCATCATCCTAACAAATAGGCAGGGGAGCACCATTCCACTGTTCCAAACACTCAAGCAACGGATCAATCAACTTTCCGGCACTAATCGCCGTGAACACCTTGTCGAAATCCTCTCCCGGCGACCGGACTTCCTCTCCGGTCAAGTAGCTAGTCCCCAGCTCCTCCCTAACAAACTTGTACAACGGGTACGACCTGCATTCCGTAATCCGATTGAATATCGCCGGTTTCCCAATCTCGAGCTCGGCTCGAGCACTTTCAACATGGCCAGGCAAAAGGGTCTTCAATTCCTCCTCAAACGCCCCGATCTTTAGAAAGATTGATGTTGATTCATCTCTCTCGGATTCAAGATCGGTCAACGCTTGGTCAACAAGAACTTGTCTTAGCTTCTGCATCAATGGGTAGGTTCCGCTGCAGGGGTCGTCTACGTAAGAAAAGAGATACTCGCGATCAACGACTTGTAGGAGCTTCTTCTCGGAGAATCTTGATGGATGGAGTTGACCATTTTCGCCAACGGTCAAGATTTTCTTGGCTACTTGGCTAACTGTTTTCTTCACTGTGGCCTTCAAATTCTCCTCCAAATGCCTCAAGTCAACTGCTTGGCATAACGCAACCAAGAAAGTTGTTGACATTAGCTTTAGTATCTCCACAGCTTCACTAGTTTTTCTTGACGAGATTAACCCTAAAGAGTTAACATCTTGGTTATGTTGCTCTGCACTTTGGACATGGTTAGTAACGGGGTTAGCTAGAAACTGAAGCTCAGAGCAATAAGAAGCCATAGCGATTTCAGCCCCTTTGAACCCATAATCCAAGCTCGGATTACGCCCGGCCGACAAATTCGAAGGCAACCCGTTATTATAATAGTCATTAACGAGCTCCGAGAATTGCGCAAACATAAGCTTCCCGATCGAAGCAATGGCAAGACGGGTATTATCCATGGACACACCAATAGGGGTACCTTGGAAATTTCCTCCATGAATAGCCTTGTTCCTTGAAACATCGATCAAAGGGTTGTCATTCACCGAGTTGATCTCTCTTTCAATGGACTTTGTCGATGTTCGGATCACTTCGATAAGTGGGCCCAACCATTGGGGCGACGTACGAAGGGCATAACGATCTTGCTTCGGCTTTTGAAGTGGGTCCATTTCGTGAACTTTCGCAGCCTCTTTTACGTATGCGCTTCCATTAAGTATGTGTTCCATTATGGCTGCGGACTCGATCTGGCCCGGATGGTGTTTCAGTTTATGGGTCAAATGGTCCGTGAACTCGGGCTTTCCTTGCATGACTTCGGCAAAAAGGGCCGATAAAACAGAGGCCAAGATGGCTAGGATATTAGCATCAAACAGAACCATGGATGCCATTCCTGAGCCCACAGCAGTGCCATTTACAAGAGCAAGACCTTCCTTGGGCTGCAACTGGAAAAAGCCCGTACTAACACCAGCCAACTCAAGGGCCTCAGCAGCATTAAGTGACTCTCCATTGGGCCCAACGGCCTTGGAATTGGGCCTACCGGTTAAAAGCCCAGCAATGTACGACAGTGGGACCAGATCACCGGATGCGGTGATGGTCCCACGGAGGGGTAGGCATGGGGTAATGTTATGGTTAAGAAGACTTGTAATGGCTTCCAAGATCTCGAACCTAATGCCGGAGTACCCTTGGAGAAGAGTGTTGACTCTAACCAACATCGAGGCCCGTGTTGCCGTATGCGGTAGGGTGTGGTTCGACTCCGTCCCGTTTCCGAAAACTCCAGCATTCAAGAATCTGAAGAACAATAAAAAGATTAAATTCAGGAAAATATTTTTTTCATCAAATACTTTGCAAATTGCACAAAATTTTCAACAAATGTGGCCCAACTAACTATTTTTTTTTTTTTTTTTTTTTATTTTTTTTTCTTCTTAAAAAGAAGGGGATCAGCGTTTTCAGCTCCCATGATGCCTTCAGAGCGCTGGCCTATTTATCTTTGGGAGAGCGATGTCATTCACTCTACAGGCTGGTGGGGGAATCGAGCCGTGGCCTCCAGGGTTGGGCCGTGGCTAACCATCAGTAAGCGCTAGGCATCGCGTGCGCCCAACTAACTATTTGGACATAAAAATGGAGGCAAATATTTAATGGCTTAGGTGATCCATTAAAGATGGTTATAATAGAAGTTTTTGGTGGGGCCCATGTCATTGCCGGCCTACATGAATTTATTATCATATTATTCTTTAATTGAAAAAAAAAAAAGTAAATACCAACTTTTTAATGAAAAAAAAAAAGTAAATACCAGATAAATATGGACCAGCCAATTAAGTGAATGTGAATTAACCCACTTTTAGTTGGTACACATCTCAAAATTCCGTAATACTCCCTCCGTCCCAACCCAATTTTCACCATTTTGGTGTTGGCATAAAATTTAAGAAAAGTGTTGAGTGAAAAATGATTGTGAAAGAGAATAAGTGAGTGGATAAGACAAGTGAGACCCATAATTTAAATGTATGAGAAAGAAAAGTTAGTAAGTATGACAAATGGGACCCATAATTTATGAGTGTGAGTTTGAGAAGTGGGATATGTATAATAGAATATTAATAAAAAAAATTCTATTTTAGGAATGGTGAAGCTTCTACCAGGATACTCATTTGAGTAAAAGGTGAAGCTTCGAACGGGTAGAAGGTAGTATGTCAGTTTTTGAGCAATTTTTTATATCTTTAAGAGATGTTGTTGTTGTTGTTGTTGTTGTTTTTTTTTTTTTTTTTTTTTTTTTTTTTTTTTTTAAGGAATGGTTTAAAGTACACCTTTTGTCATATGCTATGTGTGTTTCAGATCTTTCTATTGATTTCTCATTTCTCTTGTTATCTTGAATTCCGAAAAAGATTCTTTCCGTATGTGAAAGGGAATGAAAACAAATTTTTTAACCGTTTTGTTTTTTCCATCTCGTAATAAATATTATATTTTTATCTGTATTAATCTATATATCACATTTTTAATATGAAATTAGGTTTAAAGCAATTTTATTATACTACAAAATACACAAACAAATAAAACACAATGTGATAAATAAAAATAATTAATTTGATTTAGTTACTTAAATTTCTATAAAATAATTTTAATCACTAGATCTCACTAAACTTAAATTTATCCTCTTCCTACAAATAAAGAGACGAAATTACATGTAACACTTTTGTATACTATATTGTTTATCACATATAATTGAACGATTATTAATCAATGATAATGTCAACTCTAATAATAATGCATATCTGCAAAATCACCTTGTACACAATATGATAAATAAATGATACAGGTGATCTCAGCTTTTACGACATAAAATAAAATAGATTGGCAAAAAGTTTATCATTATTATTAGTTTAACCCACCCATCAATAACTCACCTACCCCCTATTGCCTCACACGAAAGTAGTCTTTGTCAATACTCCCTCCGTCCCACTCGAATCGAAAAGCCACAAATTTTCATTTTGGGCGTTCCATTTAAAAAGGCACTTTTCCAAAAAGAAAAGTTTTTATTACTATTCCACCCACTCATTCTCTCTCCTACTTTACTTTTACACTCACAACATTCTCTCTCCTAACTATTCCTCCCACTCATTCTCTCTCCTATTTAATTTTTCATATTCACAACATTTAAATTTTATCTTTCCTACATCACTTTCCTTAATTTGCGTGCGAGATTCATTTTGTGGCTTTTCGGACGGGACGGAGGGAGTATACAGGTAAGGGAATTATTAGTTTTTTTTTTTTCTTGTTTTTTTTTAAGGATTTCACTTCTCAAATTAGACTGGAATTTGCTTAAAAAATAAATAAAATAAAAATTAACGCACTTGATTTTATTTTTTGTTAGCAAATTATCATATACTAATTATTTTTCCAATCAAATCAGTGATGGACCTAGAGCATTTTTTAAGGGGGTGCACAAATATATTATAAAACTTTGTGTGAAAAAATTAATGTCTAATAAAAGATTCAAACTCACAATCTTCAGCTTAGATTCCTAACATCTTAACCACTAAACTACACACATTATTTGATAGAAGGATTCACTACCATCTCTTTAATTTGCCTTGTGTCCGCCCTGTATCTAACTAACTAAATTTTGCTGATAAAGAAAACAAGAATAATTGCGTATCAACCTAGAAAGGCAGGCAACTAACTCCAAAATGTCACAAAATTCATGCAAATAACATGAGTCAAACCATGCCAAAGTAACAGCTAAAATTTTTATACCCGTCACACGATTTAATATTCTTACTTTTATTTTTTATATGTATTAGTTTAAGATTTTTAGTTACTTTATTTCTAACATGGACGATGAAAGACATTTACTTATTAAAATGGCTCAATAAACTGTATGAACTTCTTTTTTATAAAGAAGCAATCAGTTTATTCTCTTTTTCTTTTAAAAAATAATTTTTTTTATTAATAAAAGAATTAATATATTATAAGAATGACAAAAATTGAAGTGCAATATAGTAGAAGAAATTTACCTAATAAGTTCCTTTTGAAGTGCTCCACCTTCTTTGGTTCTCCTATGTGAAGTTGCACCAAAACCAGTTGTGACACCATAACTATCCGTCCCTTTGTTCATGCTATCCATCACCCAATCACTACTCGCCTTAACGCCAACCCTCGCTGCCTCCGACAGCTCCACCTTCACCCCGCAGTCGTGGCTGGCGATCGCCGCCACCTGAGCTATGGTTAACGTCTTTCCAGCCAATTGAACCACCGGTTTCCGGTACTCCTCCACCATTTTCTTGACTTCATCAAGATGACTACCCTTTAGCCCCTCTGCAGCCACACCCCAATTCAATGGATCCTCCAAACAAAATCCACCATTATTGGAATGCCCATTGCTTTTCCCATTGGAATAAGCCATTATTTTACCAAAAAGATTAAAACCCAGAAAAAATCACAAAGAAAATGTGGGATTTGGTGACCCAATTGGGAAAAAAGAGAAGAAAAAAATCAAGAAAATATTTTATAATTTGTAGGAAATTTGCAAATAAGCTGAATTTCCTGAGATGGTTTGTGGGATATTTGGATGTTTAAATAGGGGACTTATTGTCATTGAGTGTTGGGTGGAGTGGCCGATGTGTTAGTTGAGAGATTAGTGTGGCCATTCGATTGGAAAGAGAATGGAGGGTTGGAATGAAGACACGTGGACATGTTGGGGGTAGTTGCGGGAAAAGGATTAGTCAAAATTGGGAAGGGATAAAAGATGTGGGCGTGGTTGGTGGGGAGGCTGCATCTAGCAAATATACTCCCTCCGTCGTCATGTGAATGGGCACTAACTTTTTGGGTGTGAGAATTAAAAAAAAATAGGAGAGAAAAATAGGTGGAAGAGGTATTTGTGAGTATGAAGAATTGAATAGGAGAGAGAATGAGTGGGAGGAATAGTTAGGAGAGAAAATGTTGTGAGTGTAAAAGTGAAGTAGGAGAGAGAATGAGTGGAGAGAATAGTGAATATTCTTTTCCATTTTGGACAGTGTCCATTCACGTGGAACGTCCCAAAAAAAAAATAAGTGTCCATTCACGTGAGACAGAGGGAGTATTTCCTACCAAATTAATTTCACGACAATGGTAATGGTAGAATAGGAAAAAGAGTAATGAGCTGTCGATTCATGATAACGAAATTAGCCAATAAAATCTCTTAACTAAATCTCGTAACTATGCTGGGACGAAATATGTGAAATTTTATTTGTTAACCTGAAATTTTTTAGTTAAGGATTAAAATGACCCACGAACTATATAAATACAACCAAATTTATCTGCATCTATATAATCTATAAAAGCAGAAACATTTCAAGATTATACAGCTCGCCACGTGAAATTTCAAGTCAGCTCTATGTTCATCAATTATTAGCCGCCATGTGTCACATTCAATGAAGAGTTTTATTTTAGATTTTGATTTAAACACAAATTTTAGTTTTTAAATCCAAACAAAATATTTTTAAACGTAATAAATTCAAACTACAGCGGTTCAACTACTTCATCTGAAAGAATGTGATGGTGGTAGAAAGTAAAAACATTGTCTTGGAGCATGCACTGATTTCTCTTATCATTATCCCCATATTAGATTTTAGATTATTTGATTAGTTTATTTTATTGGATTAAATTTAATTTGTTTAAATTGTATTATTCTCTCCATCCTAAAATGTATAATTTTTTTCAAAATTTAAGAATCATTTTAAAAAATTTAATTTTAATCTGGAAAAAATAATAAACATTCTTTTAATTCATTTTCAAAATTTTAGATTTGTAAAAATATAATGAATTAAGAAAAAAAATTAAATCAAAAAATTTAAAAGAACATTTATTTTGAGACAATAATAGTCATTCAATCTATATAATATATAAAAGCAGAAACATTTCAAGACCATATAGCTCGCCACGTGGAATTTCAAGTCAGCTCTATGTTCACCAATTATTAGCCGACATGAGTCACATTCAATGAAGAGTTTTATTTTAGATTTTGATTTAAACACAAATTTTAGCTTTTAAATGCAAACAAAATATTTTTAAACGTAATAAATTCAAACTAGAGCGGTTCAACTACTTCATCCGAAAGAATGTGATGGTCGTAGAAAGTAGAAACATTGTCTTGGAGCATGCACTGATTTCTCTTATCGTTATCCCCCATATTAGATTTTAGATTATTAGATTAGTTTATTTTATTGAATTTAATTTAATTTGTTTAAATTGTATTATTCTCTCCATCATAAAATGAATGATTTGTTTAAAAATTTAAGAATCATTTTAAAAAATTTAATTTTAATCTTGAAAAAATAATAAACATTCTTTTAATTCATTTTCAAAATTTTAGATTTGTAAAAATATAATGAATTATGAAAAAAAACTAAATCAAAAAATTTAAAAGAACATTTATTTTGAGACAATAATGTTCATTAAATCTATATCTATATAATATATAAAAGCAGAAACATTTCAAGACCATACAGCTCGCTACGTAGAATTCCAAGTCAGCTTTATGTTCACCAATTATTAGCCGCCATGTGTCACATTCAATGAAGAGTTTTATTTTAGATTTTGATTTAAAAACAAATTTTAGCTTTTAAATGCAAACAAAATATTTTTAAACCTAATAAATTCAAACTACAGCGGTTCAACTACTTCATCCGAAAGAATGTGATGGTCGTAGAAAGTAGAAACATTGTCTTGGAGCATGCACTGATTTCTCTTATCATTATTCCCCATATTAGATTTTAGATTATTAGATTAGTTTATTTTATTAGATTAAATTTAATGTGTTTAAATTGTATTATTCTCTCCATCCTAAAACGAATGATTTTTTTCAAAATTTAAGAATCAATTTAAAAAATTTAATTTTAATCTAGAAAAATAATAAACATACTTTTAATTCATTTTCAAAATTTTAGATTTGTAAAAATATAATGAATTATGAAAAAAATTAAATCAAAAAATTTAAAAGAACACTTATTTTGAGACAATAATGGTCATTCAATCTATATAATATATAAAAGCAGAAACATTTCAAGTCCATACAGCTCGCCACGTGGAATTTCAAGTCAGCTCTATGTTCACCAATTATTAGCCGCCATGTGTCACATTCAATGAAGAGTTTTATTTTAGATTTTGATTTAAACACAGATTTTAGATTTGAAATCCAAACAAAATATTTTTAAACGTAATAAATTCAAACTACAGCGATTCAACTACTTCATCCGAAAGAATGTGACGATGGTAAAATGTAGAAACATTGTCTTGGAGCATGCACTGATTTCTCTTATCATTATCTCCCATATTAGATTTTAGATTATTAGATTAGTTTATTTTATTGGATTAAATTTAATTTGTTTAAATTGTATTATTCTCTCCATCCTAAAATGAATGATGTTTTTTCAAAATTTAAGAATCATTTTTTAAAAATTAATTTTAATCTAAAAAAATAATAAATATTCTTTTAATTCATTTTTAAAATTTTAGATTTGTAAAAATATAATGAATTATGAAAAAAAATTAAATCAAAATATTAAAAGAACATTTATTTTGAGACAATAATGGTAATTCAATCTATATCTATATAATATATAAAATCAGAAACATTTCCAGACCATACAACTCGTCACGTGGAATTCCAAGTCAGCTCTATGTTCACCAATTATTAGCCGCCATGTGTCACATTCAATGAAGAGTTTTATTTAGATTTTAATTGAAACCCAAATTTTAGCTTTTAAATCCAAACAAAATATTTTTAAACGTAATAAATTCAAACTACAGCGGTTCAACTACTTCATCCGAAAGAATGTGATGGTGGTAGAAAGTAGAAACATTGTCTTGGAGCTGGAGCATGCGCTGATTTCTCTTATCATTATCCCTCATATTAGATTTTAGATTAGTTTATTTTATTGGATTAAATTTAATTTATTTAAATTGTATTATTCTCTCCATCCTAAAATGAATGATTTTTTTTCAAAATTTAAGAATCATTTTTAAAAAATTAATATTAATCGAGAAAAAATAATAAACATTCTTTTAATTCATTTTCAAAATTTTTAGATTTGTAAAAATATAATGAATTATGAAAAAAAAATTAAATCAAAAAATTTAAAAGAACATTTATTTTGAGACAATAATGGTCATTCAATCTATATGATATATAAAAGAAGAAACATTTCAAGACCATACAGCTCGCCACATGGAATTTCAAGTCAGCTCTATGTTCACCAATTATTAGCCGCCATGTGTCACATTCAATGAAGAGTTTTATTTTAGATTTTGATTTAAACAAAAAATTTAGCTTTCAAATCCAAACAAAATATTTTTATACGTAATAAATTCAAACTACAGCGGTTTAACTGCTTCATCCGAAAGAATGTGATGGTGATAGAAAGTAGAAACATTGTCTTGGAGCTGGAGCATGTACTGATTTCTCTTATCATTAACCCCCATATTAGATTTTAGATTATTAGATTAGTTTATTTTATTAGATTAAATATATTATGATAAATTATATTATTCTCTTCATCCTAAAATGAATGATTTTTTTTCAAAATTTAAGAATCATTTTAAAAAATTTAATTTTCATCTAGAAAAAATAATAAGCATTCTTTTAATTTATTTTCAAAATTTTAGATTTGTAAAAATATAATGAATTATAAAAAAAATTAAATCAAAAAATTTAAAAGACTATTTATTTTGAGACAATAATGGTCATTCAATCTATATAATATATAAAAGCAGAAACATTTCAAGACCATACAGCTCACCAAGTGGAATTTCAAGTCAGCTCTATGATCACCAATTATAAGCCGCCATGTGTCACATTCAATGAAGTGTTTTATTTTAGATTTTGATTTAAACACAAATTTTAGCTTTTAAATCCAAACAAAATATTTTTAAACGTAATAAATTCAAACTACAGCGGTTCAACTACTTCATCCGAAAGAATGTGACGGTGGTAGAAAGTAGAAACATTGTCTTGGAGCATGCACTGATTTCTCTTATCATTATCCCCCATATTAGATTTTAGATTATTAGATTAGTTTATTTTATTGGATTAAATTTAATTTGTTTAAATTGTATTATTCTCTCCATCCTAAAATGAATGATTTTTTTTCAAAATTTAAGAATCATTTTTAAAAAATTAATTTTAATCTAGAAAAATAATAAACATTCTTTTAATTCATTTTCAAAATTTTAGATTTGTAAAAATATAATGAATTATGAAAAAAAATTAAATCAAAAAATTTAAAAGAACATTTATTTTGAGACAATAATGGTCATTCAATCTATATAATATATAAAAGCAGAAACATTTCAAGACCATACAGCTCGCCACGTGGAATTTCAAGTCAGCTCTATGTTCACCAATTATTAGCCGCCATGTGTCACATTCAATGAAGAGTTTTATTTTAGATTTTGATTTAAACACAGATTTTAGATTTCAAATCCAAACAAAATATTTTTAAACGTAATAAATTCAAACTACAGCGGTTCAACTACTTCATCCGAAAGAATGTGACGATGGTAGAAAGTAGAAACATTGTCTTGGAGCATGCACTGATTTCTCTTATCATTATCCCCCATATTAGATTTTAGATTATTAGATTAGTTTATTTTATTGGATTTAATTTAATTTATTTAAATTGTATTATTCTCTCCATCCTAAAATGAAAGAATTTTTTCAAAATTTAAGAATCATTTTTTAAAAATTAATTTTAATCCAGAAAAAATAATAAACATTCTTTTAATTCATTTTAAAATTTTTAGATTTGTAAAAATATAATGAATTATGAAAAAAAATTAAATCAAAAATTTTTAAAAAACATTTATTTTGAGACAATAATGATCCTTCAATCTATCTATATCTATATGATATATAAAAGCAGAAACATTTCAAGACCATACAGCTCGCCACATGAAATTCAAAGTCAGCTCTATGTTCACCAATTATTAGCCGCCATGTGTCACATTTAATGAAGAGTTTTATTATAGATTTTGATTTAAACACAAATTTTAGCTTTTAAATCCAAACAAAATATTTTTAAACGTAATTAATTCAAACTACATCGGTTCAACTACTTCATCCGAAAGAATGTGAAGGTGGTCGAAAGTAGAAACATTGTCTTGAAGCATGTACTGATTTCTCTTATCATTTTCCCCCATATTAGATTTTATATTATTAGATTAGTTTATTTTATTGGATTAAATTTAATTTGGTTAAATTGTATTATTCTCTTCATCCTAAAATGAATGATTTTTTTCAAAATTTAAGAATTATTATAAAAAAATTTAATTTTAATCAAGAAAAAATAATAAACATTCTTTTAATTCATTTTCAAAATTTTAGATTTGTAAAAATATAATGAATTATGAAAAAAATAAAATCAAAAAATTTAAAAGAACATTTATTTTGAGACAATAATGGTCATTCAATCTATATAACATATATAAGCAGAAACATTTCAAGACCATACAACTCGCCACGTGGAATTCCAAGTCAGCTCTACGTTCACCAATTATTAGCCGCCATGTGTCACATTCAATGAAGAGTTTTATTATAGATTTTGATTTAAACACAAATTTTAGCTTTTAAATCCAAACAAAATATTTTTAAACGTAATAAATTCAAACTACTGCGGTTCAACTACTTCATCCGAAAGAATGTGACGGTGGTAGAAAGTAGAAACATTGTCTTGGAGCATGCACTGATTTCTCTTATCATTATCCCCATATTAGATTTTAGATTATTAGATTAGTTTATTTTGTTGGATTAAATTTAATTTGTTTAAATTGTATTATTCTCTCCATCCTAAAATGAATGATTTTTTTCAAAATTTAAGAATCATATTTAAAAAATTAATTTTAATCTAGAAAATATAATAAACATTCTTTTAATTCGTTTTCAAAATTTTAGATTTGTAAAAATATAATGAATTATGAAAAAAAATTAAATCAAAAATTTTAAAAGAACATTTATTTTGAGACAATAATGGTCATTCAATCTATATAATATATAAAAGCAGAAACATTTCTAGACCATACAGCTCGCCACGTGGAATTCCAAGTCAGCTCTATGTTCACCAATTATTAGCCGCCATGTGTCACATTCAATGAAGAGTTTTATTTTAGATTTTGATTTAAACACAGATTTTAGATTTCAAATCCAAACAAAATATTTTTAAACGTAATAAATTCAAACTACAGCGGTTCAACTACTTCATCCGAAAGAATGTGACGATGGTAGAAAGTAGAAACATTGTCTTGGAGCATGCACTGATTTCTCTTATCATTATCCCTCATATTAGATTTTAGATTATTAGATTAGTTTATTTCATTGGATTAAATTTAATTTGTTTAAATTGTATTATTCTCTCCATCCTAAAATGAATGATTTTTTTCAAAATTTAAGAATCATTTTTTAAAAATTAATTTTAATCTATAAAAAATAATAAACATTCTTTTAATTCATTTTCAAAATTTTAGATTTGTAAAAATATAATGAATTATGAAAATCAAAAAATTTAAAAGAACATTTATTTTGAGACAATAATGGTCATTCAATCTATATAATATATAAAAGCGAAACATTTCAAGACCATACGGCTCGCCACGTGGAATTCCAAGTCATCTCTATGTTCACCAATTATTAGCCGCCATGTGTCACATTCAATGAAGAGTTTTATTTTAGATTTTGATTTAAACAAAAATTTTAGCTTTCAAATCCAAACAAAATATTTTTAAACGTAATAAATTCAAACTACGGCGGTTCAACTACTTCATCCAGAAAGAATGTGATGGTGATAGAAAGTAGAAACATTGTCTTGGAGCATGCACTGATTTCTCTTATCATTAACCCCCATATTAGATTTTAGATTATTAGATTAGTTTATTTTATTAGATTAAATATATTTTGATAAATTGTATTATTCTCTTCATCCTAAAATGAATGATTTTTTTTTCAAAATTTAAGAATCATTTTAAAAAATTTAATTTTAATCTAGAAAAAATAATAAGCATTCTTTTAATTCATTTTCAAAATTTTAGATTTGTAAAAATATAATGAATTATAAAAAAATTAAATCAAAAAATTTAAAAGACTATTTATTTTGAGACAATAATGGTCATTCAATCTATATAATATATAAAAGCAGAAACATTTCAAGACCATACGGCTCGCCACGTGGAATTCCAAGTCGGCTTTATGTTCACCAATTATAAGCCGCCATGTGTCACATTCAATGAAGTGTTTTATTTTAGATTTTGATTTAAACACAAATTTTAACTTTTAAATCCAAACAAAATATTTTTAAACGTAATAAATTCAAACTACAGCGGTTCAACTACATCATCCGAAAGAATGTAATGGTGGTAGAAAGTAGAAACATTGTCTTGGAGCATGCACTGATTTCTCTTATCATTATCCCCCATATTAGATTTTAGATTATTAGATTAGTTTATTTTATTGGATTAAATTTAATTTGTTTAAATTGTATTATTCTCTCCATCCTAAAATGAATGATTTTTTTCAAAATTTAAGAATCATTTTTAAAAAATTAATTTTAATCTAGAAAAAATAATAATCATTATTTTAATTCATTTTCAAAATTTTAGATTTGTAAAAATATAATGAATTATGAAAAAAAAATTAAATCAAAAATTTTAAAAGAACATTTATTTTGAGACAATAATGGTCATTCAATCTATATAATATATAAAAGCAGAAACATTTCAAGACCATACAACTCGCCACGTGGAATTCCAAGTCAGCTCTATGTTCACCAATTATTAGCCGCCATGTGTCACATTCAATGAAGAGTTTTATTTTAGATTTTGATTTAAACACAAATTTTAGCTTTTAAATCCAAACAAAATATTTTTAAACGTAATAAATTCAAACTACAGCGGTTCAACTACTTCATCCGAAAGAATGTGATGGTGGTAGAAAGTAGAAACATTGTCTTGGAGCATGCACTGATTTCTCTTATCATTATCCCCCATATTAGATTTTAGATTATTAGATTAGTTTATTTTATTGGATTAAATTTAATTTGTTTAAATTGTATTATTCTCTCCATCCTAAAATGAATGATTTTTTTTCAAAATTTAAGAATCATTTTTTAAAAATTAATTTTAATCTAGAAAAAATAATAAACATTCTTTTAATTCATTTTCAAAATTTTAGATTTGTAAAAATATAATGAATTATGAAAAAAAATTAAATCAAAAATTTTTAACAAACATTTATTTTGAGACAATAATGGTCATTCAATCTATATAATATATAAAAGCAGAAACATTTCAAGACCACACAGCTCGCCACGTGAAATTCCAAGTCAGCTATATGTTTACCAATTTTTAGCCGCCATGTGTCACATTCAATGAAGAGTTTTATTTTAGATTTTGATTTAAACACAAATTTTAGCTTTCAAATCCAAACAAAATATTTTTATACGTAATAAATTCAAACTACAGCGGTTCAACTACTTCATCCGAAAGAATGTGATGGTGATAGAAAGTAGAAACATTGTCTTGGAGCTGGAGCATGCACTGATTTCTCTTATCATTAACCCCCATATTAGATTTTAGATTATTAGATTAGTTTATTTTATTAGATTAAATATATTTTGATAAATTGTATTATTCTCTTCATCCTAAAATGAATGATTTTTTTTCAAAATTTAAGAATCATTTTAAAAAATTTAATTTTAATCTAGAAAAAATAATAAGCATTCTTTTAATTTATTTTCAAAATTTTAGATTTGTAAAAATATAATGAATTATAAAAAAAATTAAATCAAAAAATTTAAAAGACTATTTATTTTGAGACAAAAATGGTCATTCAATCTATATAATATATAAAAGCAGAAATATTTCAAGACCATACAGCTCACCACGTGGAATTTCAAGTCAGCTCTATGATCACCAATTCTAAGCCGCCATGTGTCACATTCAATGAAGTGTTTTATTTTAGATTTTGATTTAAACACAAATTTTAGCTTTTAAATCCAAACAAAATATTTTTAAACGTAATATATTCAAACTACAGCGGTTCAACTACTTCATCCGAAAGAATGTGACGGTGGTAGAAAGTAGAAACATTGTCTTGGAGCATGCACTGATTTCTCTTATCATTATCCCCCATATTAGATTTTAGATTATTAGATTAGTTTATTTTATTGGATTAAATTTAATTTATTTAAATTGTATTATTCTCTCCATCCTAAAATGAACGATTTTTTTCAAAATTTAAGAATCATTTTTTAAAAATTAATTTTAATCCAGAAAAAATAATAAACATTCTTTTAATTCATTTTCAAATTTTCAGATTTGTAAAAATATAATGAATTATGAAAAAAAAATTAAATAAAAAATTTTAAAAGAACACTTATTTTGAGACAATAATGGTCATTCAATCTATATGATATATAAAAGCAGAAACATTTCAAGACCATACAACTCGTCACGTGGAATTCCAAGTCAGCTCTATGTTCACCAATTATTAGCCGCCATGTGTCACATTCAATGAAGAGTTTTATTTTAGATTTTGATTTAAACACAGATTTTAGCTTTCAAATCCAAACAAAATATTTTTAAACGTAATAAATTCAAACTACAGCGGTTAAACTAATTCATCCGAAAGAATGTGACGGTGGTAGAAAGTAGAAATATTGTCTTGGAGCATGCACTGATTTCTCTTATCATTATCCCCCATATTAGATTTTAGATTATTAGATTAGTTTATTTTATTGGATTAAATTTAATTTATTTAAATTGTATTATTCTCTCCATCCTAAAATGAACGATTTTTTTCAAAATTTAAGAATCATTTTTAAAAAATTAATATTAATCTAGAAAAATAATAAACATTCTTTTAGTTCATTTTCAAAATTTTTAGATTTGTAAAAATATAATTAATTATGAAAAAAAATTAAATCAAAAAATTTAAAAGAACATTTATTTTGAGACAATAATGGTCATTCAATCTATATGATATATAAAAGCAGAAACATTTCAAGACCATACAGCTCGCCACGTGGAATTCCAAGTCAGCTCTATGTTCACCAATTATTAGCCGCCATGTGTCACATTCAATGAAGAGTTTTATTTTAGATTTTGATTTAAACAAAAATTTTAGCTTTCAAATCCAAACAAAATATTTTTATACGTAATAAATTCAAACTACAGCGGTTCAACTGCTTCATCCGAAAGAATGTGATGGTGATAGAACGTAGAAACATTGTCTTGGAGCTGGAGCATTCACTGATTTCTCTTATCATTAACCCCCATATTAGATTTTAGATTATTAGATTAGTTTATTTTATTAGATTAAATATATTTTGATAAATTGTATTATTCTCTTCATCCTAATATGAATGATTTTTTTTTCAAAATTTAAGAATCATTTTAAAAAATTTAATTTTAATCTAGAAAAAATAATAAGCATTCTTTTAATTTATTTTCAAAATTTTAGATTTGTAAAAATATAATGAATTATAAAAAAAATTAAATCAAAAAATTTAAAAGACTATTTATTTTGAGACAAAAATGGTCATTCAATCTATATAATATATAAAAGCAGAAATATTTCAAGACCATACAGCTCACCACGTGGAATTTCAAGTCAGCTCTATGATCACCAATTCTAAGCCGCCATGTGTCACATTCAATGAAGTGTTTTATTTTAGATTTTGATTTAAACACAAATTTTAGCTTTTAAATCCAAACAAAATATTTTTAAACGTAATAAATTCAAACTACAGCGGTTCAACTACTTCATCCGAAAGAATGTGACGGTGGTAGAAAGTAGAAACATTGTCTTGGAGCATGCACTGATTTCTCTTATCATTATCCCCCATATTAGATTTTAGATTATTAGATTAGTTTATTTTATTGGATTAAATTTAATTTATTTAAATTGTATTATTCTCTCCATCCCAAAATGAACGATTTTTTTTCAAAATTTAAGAATCATTTTTTAAAAATTAATTTTAATCCAGAAAAAATAATAAACATTCTTTTTATTCATTTTCAAATTTTTAGATTTGTAAAAATATAATGAATTATGAAAAAAAAATTAAATCAAAAATTTTAAAAGAACACTTATTTTGAGACAATAATGGTCATTCAATCTATATGATATATAAAAGCAGAAACATTTCAAGACCATACAACTCGTCACGTGGAATTCCAAGTCAGCTCTATGTTCACCAATTATTAGCCGCCATGTGTCACATTCAATGAAGAGTTTTATTTTATATTTTGATTTAAACACAGATTTTAGCTTTCAAATCCAAACAAAATATTTTTAAACGTAATAAATTCAAACTACAGCGGTTCAACTAATTCATCCGTAAGAATGTGACGGTGGTAGAAAGTAGAAATATTGTCTTGGAGCATGCACTGATTTCTCTTATCATTATCCCCCATATTAGATTTTAGATTATTAGATTAGTTTATTTTATTGGATTAAATTTAATTTATTTAAATTGTATTATTCTCTCCATCCTAAAATGAACGATTTTTTTTCAAAATTTAAGAATCATTTTTTAAAAATTAATTTTAATCCAGAAAAAATAATAAACATTCTTTTAATTCATTTTCAAATTTTTAGATTTGTAAAAATATAATGAATTATGAAAATCAAAAATTTTAAAAGAACATTTATTTTGAGACAATAATGGTCATTCAATCTATATGATATATAAAAGCAGAAACATTTCAAGACCATACAGCTCGCCACGTGGAATTCCAAGTCAGCTCTATGTTCACCAATTATTAGCCGCCATGTGTCACATTCAATGAAGAGTTTTATTTTAGATTTTGATTTAAACAAAAATTTTAGCTTTCAAATCCAAACAAAATATTTTTATACGTAATAAATTCAAACTACAGCGGTTCAACTGCTTCATCCGAAAGAATGTGATGGTGATAGAACGTAGAAACATTGTCTTGGAGCTGGAGCATTCACTGATTTCTCTTATCATTAACCCCCATATTAGATTTTAGATTATTAGATTAGTTTATTTTATTAGATTAAATATATTTTGATAAATTGTATTATTCTCTTCATCCTAAAATGAATGATTTTTTTTTTCAAAATTTAAGAATCATTTTAAAAAATTTAATTTTAATCTAGAAAAAATAATAAGCATTCTTTTAATTTATTTTCAAAATTTTAGATTTGTAAAAATATAATGAATTATAAAAAAAATTAAATCAAAAAATTTAAAAGACTATTTATTTTGAGACAATAATGGTCATTCAATCTATATAATATATAAAAGCAGAAATATTTCAAGACCATACAGCTCACCACGTGGAATTTCAAGTCAGCTCTATGATCACCAATTCTAAGCCGCCATGTGTCACATTCAATGAAGTGTTTTATTTTAGATTTTGATTTAAACACAAATTTTAGCTTTTAAATCCAAACAAAATATTTTTAAACGTAATATATTCAAACTACAGCGGTTCAACTACTTCATCCGAAAGAATGTGACGGTGGTAGAAAGTAGAAACATTGTCTTGGAGCATGCACTGATTTCTCTTATCATTATCCCCCATATTAGATTTTAGATTATTAGATTAGTTTATTTTATTGGATTAAATTTAATTTATTTAAATTGTATTATTCTCTCCATCCCAAAATGAACGATTTTTTTTCAAAATTTAAGAATCATTTTTTAAAAATTAATTTTAATCCAGAAAAAATAATAAACATTCTTTTTATTCATTTTCAAATTTTTAGATTTGTAAAAATATAATGAATTATGAAAAAAAAATTAAATCAAAAATTTTAAAAGAACACTTATTTTGAGACAATAATGGTCATTCAATCTATATGATATATAAAAGCAGAAACATTTCAAGACCATACAACTCGTCACGTGGAATTCCAAGTCAGCTCTATGTTCACCAATTATTAGCCGCCATGTGTCACATTCAATGAAGAGTTTTATTTTAGATTTTGATTTAAACACAGATTTTAGCTTTCAAATCCAAACAAAATATTTTTAAACGTAATAAATTCAAACTACAGCGGTTCAACTAATTCATCCGTAAGAATGTGACGGTGGTAGAAAGTAGAAATATTGTCTTGGAGCATGCACTGATTTCTCTTATCATTATCCCCCATATTAGATTTTAGATTATTAGATTAGTTTATTTTATTGGATTAAATTTAATTTATTTAAATTGTATTATTCTCTCCATCCTAAAATGAACGATTTTTTTTCAAAATTTAAGAATCATTTTTTAAAAATTAATTTTAATCCAGAAAAAATAATAAACATTCTTTTAATTCATTTTCAAATTTTTAGATTTGTAAAAATATAATGAATTATGAAAATCAAAAATTTTAAAAGAACATTTATTTTGAGACAATAATGGTCATTCAATCTATCTATTTAATATATAAAAGCAGAAACATTTCAAGACCATACAGCTCGCCACGTGGAATTCCAAGTCAGCTCTATGTTCACCAATTATTAGCCGCCATGTGTCACATTCAATGAAGAGTTTTATTTTAGATTTTGATTTAAACAAAAATTTTAGCTTTCAAATCCAAACAAAATATTTTTATACGTAATAAATTCAAACTACAGCGGTTTAACTGCTTCATCCGAAAGAATGTGATGGTGATAGAACGTAGAAACATTGTCTTGGAGCTGGAGCATTCACTGATTTCTCTTATCATTAACCCCCATATTAGATTTTAGATTATTAGATTAGTTTATTTTATTAGATTAAATATATTTTGATAAATTGTATTATTCTCTTCATCCTAAAATGAATGATTTTTTTTTCAAAATTTAAGAATCTTTTTAAAAAATTTAATTTTAATCTAGAAAAAATAATAAGCATTCTTTTAATTCATTTTCAAAATTTTAGATTTGTAAAAATATAATGAATTATAAAAAAAATTAAATCAAAAAATTTAAAAGACTATTTATTTTGAGACAATAATGGTCATTCAATCTATATAATATATAAAAGCAGAAACATTTCAAGACCATACAGCTCACCACGTGGAATTTCAAGTCAGCTCTACGATCACCAATTATAAGTCGTCATGTGTCACATTCAATGAAGTGTTTTATTTTATATTTTGATTTAAACACAAATTTTAGCTTTTAAATCCAAACAAAATATTTTTAAACGTAATAAATTTAAACTACAGCGGTTCAACTAATTCATCCGAAAGAATGTGACGGTGGTAGAAAGTAGAAATAATGTCTTGGAGCATGCACTGATTTCTCTTATCATTATCTCCCATATTATATTTTAGATTATTAGATTAGTTTATTTTATTGGATTAAATTTAATTTGTTTAAATTGTATTATTCTCTCCATCCTAAAATGAATGATTTTTTTTCAAAATTTAAGAATCATTTTTAAAAAATTAATATTAATCTAAAAAAATAATAAACATTCTTTTAATTCATTTTCAAAATTTTAGATTTGTAAAAATATAATGAATTATGAATAAAAAATTAAATCAAAAAATTTAAAAGAACATTTATTTTCAGACAATAATGGTCATTCAATCTATATAATATATGAAAGCAGAAACATTTCTAGACCATACAGCTCGCCACGTGGAATTTCAAGTCAGCTCTATGTTCACCAATTATTAGCCGCCATGTGTCACATTCAATGAAGAGTTTTATTTTAGATTTTGATTTAAACACAGATTTTAGATTTCAAATCCAAACAAAATATTTTTAAACGTAATAAATTTAAACTACAGCGATTCAACTACTTCATCCGAAAGAATGTGACGATGGTAGAAAGTAGAAACATTGTCTTGGAGCATGCACTGATTTCTCTTATCATTATCCCTCATATTATATTTTAGATTATTAGATTAGTTTATTTCAATGGATTAAATTTAATTTGTTTAAATTGTATTATTCTCTCCATCCTAAAATGAATGATTTTTTTCAAAATTTAAGAATCATTTTTTAAAAATTAATTTTAATCTATAAAAAATAATAAACATTCTTTTAAATCATTTTCAAAATTTTAGATTTGTAAAAATATAATGAATTATGAAAAAAAATTAAATCAAAAATTTTTTAAAAACATTTATTTTGAGACAATAATGGTCCTTCAATCTATCTATATAATATATAAAAGCAGAAACATTTCAAGACCATACAGCTCGCCACGTGGAATTCCAAGTCATCTCTATGTTCACCAATTATTAGCCGCCATGAGTCACATTCAATGAAGAGTTTTATTTTAGATTTTGATTTAAACACAAATTTTAGCTTTCAAATCCAAACAAAATATTTTTGTACGTAATAAATTCAAACTACAGCGGTTCAACTACTTCATCCGAAAGAATGTGATGGTGATAGAAAGTAGAAACATTGTCTTGGAGCTGGAGCATGCACTGATTTCTCTTATCATTAACCCCCATATTAGATTTTAGATTATTAGATTAGTTTATTTTATTAGATTAAATATATTTTGATAAATTGTATTATTCTCTTCATCCTAAAATGAATGATTTTTTTTTCAAAATTTAAGAATCATTTTAAAAAATTTAATTTTAATCTAGAAAAAATAATAAGCATTCTTTTAATTTATTTTCAAAATTTTAGATTTGTAAAAATATAATGAATTATAAAAAAAATTAAATCAAAAAATTTAAAAGACTATTTATTTTGAGACAAAAATGGTCATTCAATCTATATAATATATAAAAGCAGAAATATTTCAAGACCATACAGCTCACCACGTGGAATTTCAAGTCAGCTCTATGATCACCAATTCTAAGCCGCCATGTGTCACATTCAATGAAGTGTTTTATTTTAGATTTTGATTTAAACACAAATTTTAGCTTTTAAATCCAAACAAAATATTTTTAAACGTAATATATTCAAACTACAGTGGTTCAACTACTTCATCCGAAAGAATGTGACGGTGGTAGAAAGTAGAAACATTGTCTTGGAGCATGCACTGATTTCTCTTATCATTATCCCCCATATTAGATTTTAGATTATTAGATTAGTTTATTTTATTGGATTAAATTTAATTTATTTAAATTGTATTATTCTCTCCATCCCAAAATGAACGATTTTTTTTCAAAATTTAAGAATCATTTTTTAAAAATTAATTTTAATCCAGAAAAAATAATAAACATTCTTTTAATTCATTTTCAAATTTTTAGATTTGTAAAAATATAATGAATTATGAAAAAAAATTAAATCAAAAATTTTAAAAGAACACTTATTTTGAGACAATAATGGTCATTCAATCTATATGATATATAAAAGCAGAAACATTTCAAGACCATACAACTCGTCACGTGGAATTCCAAGTCAGCTCTATGTTCACCAATTATTAGCCGCCATGTGTCACATTCAATGAAGAGTTTTATTTTATATTTTGATTTAAACACAGATTTTAGCTTTCAAATCCAAACAAAATATTTTTAAACGTAATAAATTCAAACTACAGCGGTTCAACTAATTCATCCGTAAGAATGTGACGGTGGTAGAAAGTAGAAATATTGTCTTGGAGCATGCACTGATTTCTCTTATCATTATCCCCCATATTAGATTTTAGATTATTAGATTAGTTTATTTTATTGGATTAAATTTAATTTATTTAAATTGTATTATTCTCTCCATCCTAAAATGAACGATTTTTTTTCAAAATTTAAGAATCATTTTTTAAAAATTAATTTTAATCCAGAAAAAATAATAAACATTCTTTTAATTCATTTTCAAATTTTTAGATTTGTAAAAATATAATGAATTATGAAAATCAAAAATTTTAAAAGAACATTTATTTTGAGACAATAATGGTCATTCAATCTATATGATATATAAAAGCAGAAACATTTCAAGACCATACAGCTCGCCACGTGGAATTCCAAGTCAGCTCTATGTTCACCAATTATTAGCCGCCATGTGTCACATTCAATGAAGAGTTTTATTTTAGATTTTGATTTAAACAAAAATTTTAGCTTTCAAATCCAAACAAAATATTTTTATACGTAATAAATTCAAACTACAGCGGTTTAACTACTTCATCCGAAAGAATGTGATGGTGATAGAACGTAGAAACATTGTCTTGGAGCTGGAGCATGCACTGATTTCTCTTATCATTAACCCCCATATTAGATTTTAGATTATTAGATTAGTTTATTTTATTAGATTAAATATATTTTGATAAATTGTATTATTCTCTTCATCCTAAAATGAATGATTTTTTTTTCAAAATTTAAGAATCATTTTAAAAAATTTAATTTTAATCTAGAAAAAATAATAAGCATTCTTTTAATTCATTTTCAAAATTTTAGATTTGTAAAAATATAATGAATTATAAAAAAAATTAAATCAAAAAATTTAAAAGACTATTTATTTTGAGACAATAATGGTCATTCAATCTATATAATATATAAAAGCAGAAACATTTCAAGACCATACAGCTCACCACGTGGAATTTCAAGTCAGCTCTACGATCACCAATTATAAGTCGTCATGTGTCACATTCAATGAAGTATTTTATTTTAGATTTTGATTTAAACACAAATTTTAGCTTTTAAATCCAAACAAAATATTTTTAAACGTAATAAATTTAAACTACAGCGGTTCAACTAATTCATCCGAAAGAATGTGACGGTGGTAGAAAGTAGAAATAATGTCTTGGAGCATGCACTGATTTCTCTTATCATTATCTCCCATATTAGATTTTAGATTATTAGATTAGTTTATTTTATTGGTTTAAATTTAATTTGTTTAAATTGTATTATTCTCTCCATCCTAAAATGAATGATTTTTTTTCAAAATTTAAGAATCATTTTTAAAAAATTAATATTAATCTAAAAAAATAATAAACATTCTTTTAATTCATTTTCAAAATTTTAGATTTGTAAAAATATAATGAATTATGAATAAAAAATTAAATCAAAAAATTTAAAAGAACATTTATTTTCAGACAATAATGGTCATTCAATCTATATAATATATGAAAGCAGAAACATTTCTAGACCATACAGCTCGCCACGTGGAATTTCAAGTCAGCTCTACGTTCACCAATTATTAGCCGCCATGTGTCACATTCAATGAAGAGTTTTATTTTAGATTTTGATTTAAACACAGATTTTAGATTTCAAATCCAAACAAAATATTTTTAAACGTAATAAATTTAAACTACAGCGATTCAACTATTTCATCCGAAAGAATGTGACGATGGTAGAAAGTAGAAACATTGTCTTGGAGCATGCACTGATTTCTCTTATCATTGTCCCTCATATTAGATTTTAGATTATTAGATCAGTTTATTTCATTGGATTAAATTTAATTTGTTTAAATTGTATTATTCTCTCCATCCTAAAATGAATGATTCTTTTCAAAATTTAAGAATCATTTTTTAAAAATTAATTTTAATCTATAAAAAATAATAAACATTCTTTTAAATCATTTTCAAAATTTTAGATTTGTAAAAATATAATGAATTATGAAAAAAAATTAAATCAAAAATTTTTAAAAAACATTTATTTTGAGACAATAATGATCCTTCAATCTATCTATATAATATATAAAAGCAGAAACATTTCAAGATCATACAGCTCGCCACGTGGAATTCCAAGTCATCTCTATGTTCACCAATTATTAGCCGCCATGAGTCACATTCAATGAAGAGTTTTATTTTAGATTTTGATTTAAACACAAATTTTAGCTTTCAAATCCAAAGAAAATATTTTAATACGTAATAAATTCAAACTATAGCGGTTCAACTACTTCATCCGAAAGAATGTGATGGTGATAGAAAGTAGAAACATTCTCTTGGAGCTGGAGCATGCACTGATTTCTCTTATCATTAACCCCCATATTAGATTTTAGATTATTAGATTAGTTTATTTTATTAGATTAAATATATTTTGATAAATTGTATTATTCTCTTCATCCTAAAATGAATGATTTTTTTTTTCAAAATTTAAGCCGCCATGTGTCACATTCAATGAAGTATTTTATTTTAGATTTTAATTTAAACACAAATTTTAGATTTTAAATCCAAACAAAATATTTTTAAACGTAATAAATTCAAACTACATCGGTTCAACAACTTCATTCGAAAGAATGTGACGGTGGTAGAAAGTAGAAACATTGTCTTGGAGCATGCACTGATTTCTCTTATCATTATCCCCCATATTAGATTTTAGATTATTAGATTAGTTTATTTCATTGGATTAAATTTAATTTGTTTAAATTGTATTATTCTCTCCATCCTAAAATGAATGATTTTTTTTCAAAATTTAAGAATCATTTTTTAAAAATTAATTTTAATCTATAAAAAATAATAAACATTCTTTTAAATCATTTTCAAAATTTTAGATTTGTAAAAATATAATGAATTATGAAAAAAAATTAAATCAAAAATTTTTAACAAACATTTATTTTGAGACAATAATGATCCTTCAATCTATCTATATAATATATAAAAGCAGAAACATTTCAAGACCATACAGCTCGCCACGTGGAATTCCAAGTCATCTCTATGTTCACCAATTATTAGCCGCCATGAGTCACATTCAATGAAGAGTTTTATTTTAGATTTTGATTTAAACACAAATTTTAGCTTTCAAATCCAAACAAAATATTTTTATACGTAATAAATTCAAACTACAGCGGTTCAACTACTTCATCCGAAATAATGTGATGGTGGTAGAAAGTAGAAACATTGTCTTGGAGCTGGAGCATGCGCTGATTTCTCTTATCATTATCCCCCATGTTAAATTTTAGATTATTAGATTAGTTTATTTTATTGGATTAAATTTATTTTAATAAATTGTATTATTCTCTTCATCCTAAAATGAATGATTTTTTTCCAAAATTTAAGAATCATTTTAAAAAATATAATTTTAATCTAGAAAAAATAATAAACATTATTTTAATTCATTTTCAAAATTTTTGATTTGTAAAAATATAATGAATTATGAAAAAAAATTAAATCAAAAAATTTAAAGGATCATTTATTTTGAGACAATAATGGTCATTCAATCTATATAATATATAAAAGCTGAAACATTTCAAGACCATACAGCTCACCACGTGAAATTCCAAGTCAGCTCTATGATCACTAATTATAAGCCGCCATGTGTCACATTCAATGAAGAGTTTTATTTTAGATTTTGATTTAAACACAAATTTTAGCTTTTAAATCCAAAAAAAATATTTTTAAACGTAATAAATTCAAACTACAGCGGTTCAACTACTTCATCCGAAAGAATGTGACGGTGATAGAAAGTAGAAACATTGTCTTGGAGCATGCACTGATTTCTCTTATCATTATCCCCCATATTAGATTTTAGATTATTAGATTAGTTTATTTTATTGGATAAAATTTAATTTATTTAAATTGTATTATTCTCTCCATCCTAAAATGAATGATTTTTTTTCAAAATTTAAGAATCATTTTAAAAAAATTAATTTTAATCTAGAAAAATATTAAACATTCTTTTAATTCATTTTCAAAATTTTAGATTTGTAAAAATATAATGAATTATGAAAAAAAAAATCAAAAAATTTAAAAGAACATTTATTTTGAGACAATAATGGTCATTCAATCTATATAATATATAAAAGCAGAAACATTTCAAGACCGTACAGCTCGCCACGTAGAATTCCAAGTCAGCTCTATGTTCACCAATTATTAGCCGCCATGTGTCACATTCAATGAAGAGTTTTATTTTAGATTTTGATTTAAACACAGATTTTAGCTTTCAAATCCAAATAAAATATTTTTAAACGTAATAAATTCAAACTACAGCGGTTCAACTACTTCATCCGAAAGAATGTGATGGTGGTAGAAAGTAGAAACATTGTGTTGGAGCATGCACTCATTTCTCTTATCATTATCCCCCATATTAGATTTTAGATTATTAGATTAGTTTATTTTATTGAATTAAATTTAATTTGTTTAAACTTTATTATTCTCTCCATCCTAAAATGAATGATTTTTTTCAAAATTTAAGAATCATTTGAGCATGTAAATTAGTTAAATTGAATAACTTAAGTAAGTGAGGGGGAGTATTGGTATGAGAAACAATGATTAATATGGGTGTATAAATATTTTAAACTAATTAATTAAAGCTGAGTAATTAATTGAATTAATGAGTGATGATGTCAACATGTGTTTTGGAGGGAAATTTTTTCACCAGAAGCAGCCAAGTGTCCTGATGACATCAGCGGTTATATTAAATTAGTTCTTTTTTTTTTTTTTTTACTTTTACATTGTCTATTTTAAAATAGTCAAGTGTACTAAGTGATACTTGGTGATAATAAAGAAATTGTTGTTAAGTCCGTGCCGAGCATGATCTTGGAAAGAAGACAAGCAACCAAAATCCAACAAAGCTAACTTCATTATCCTAATTTTTCATTCTCCGCATTATGGCCATTGAAAGCTAAACCTCCACGGACAGATTTAAATCGATTTCATCATTCTCTTAGTATTATTTAATTTGATCATCTCAATTATAGTTTTTAAGAATATTTTTTGTTGTGATTTTTAACTTAGGTAATTATCTTGATTCTTTTTTCTGTGTGTTGTTCAAACATGTTCCTTTTTTTTCTTTTTTTTTTATGAAGCGATCAAATATGATCCTAAGCATTACATCGTTGTCAACGTCTCTTTTTAGAAAAAGTATACTCCGTCCCAAAACGAAAAACTAAATTATTTTTCTAATTTTTTCTTGATTAACGATAAATTTAAAATATTTTGGTCATTCATTTTGGGATATAAATATTATTATACTAGGCTACTACCCGTGCGATGCACGATTTTTTAAATTTTGTTATATGAAATATAAAATATTTATTTTAATGGACATTTAAGTGATTTAATTAAAATAAATATTTAAATTCTTTTATGAACTTATTATACTGAGTTTAAATATGAATTAGAACTTGTTGTTTGAAAGTAAGATATATTAATTTCTCAAAAAATGAGCAATTATCATGTATTTTTTAACAATAAAACACGTTCATATAGAATGAATGAGTATTAAAAAGTCATATCTAAGAAAAAATATAAAAAAGTCTTACCGTAAATATAACAACAAAAATGAAATTTTGTTTGTTTCGTAATAAAAGGAAAATATTGGATAAGTTATTTTAACATAAAAATATGATGCCAATAGAAAAATGGGAGAGTTTTGAATGTATGGTGAGGCAAATACGTAGTTTAAATCGGAATATAAGAAGTAGCATTTTCAAATTGAAAAAATAAAAGATTATTCATGAATATTAAAAATGAGAATATATTATTTTTAAATGTTAAATATTTAATGAACACCACATTAACCTCTAAAATTGATTTTTTTAGAATCTATATATATATTAAAGTATGTCATCCAATGAATAGTTCAAGCGCCAAAAATTTTGCCAAAATTTGAGTGACACTTTTGTAATTACTCTCTTAAGTTGTGGCAAATTTGAATCAGGACATTAATTTCTTTTATATATATAGAGAATATATAGAAATATAGAGAGAGATAGCGATGTGGGATTAAATCAACCAATATCCTTAAGTTTTGTTACAAAATGAATTAATCCCACATCGCTATCTCTCTCTATATATCTCTATATATTCTCTATATATATAAATTTTGGCAAACCAAGTCAATTGGTTGACCGATCCAAAGCATGCCTCCTGACCGATCTAAACCAAGTAAATTGGTTGACCGATCCAAAGCGTGTGACTTGGTTGACCGATCCAAAGATGTGACTTGGTTGACCGATCCAAAGCATTGGTTGATCGATCCAAAGCATGTGACTTGGTTGACCGATCCAAAGCATCCCATAACCCAACCAATCCGAACCAAACCAAAATCAAAGAGGTACAAACTCCGTCTCACTTTAAATTACAAAATAATAATTATTAATAAAGAAAACTAAATATAAATATTATTTTTTTCATCTCAAATAAATACTTTACCGATTGTTTGGTTTATTGATTTGTTCAGCAATGTAGTATTATTTTTTGGTTATTCATTTAAGTCAAAAGTAATATTTATTTTTGAAATGAAGATTATAATTTTTTATAGAAGTATATTTTTTAAAGTATTTATTTGGGATGGAAAAAATAATATTTCTATTTAATTTTCTTTATTAATAATTATTATTTTGTAATTTAAAGTGAGACGGAGTTTGTACCTTTGATTTGGTTTGAATCGGTTGTGGCCTGATTTGGATCGATTGTTTCGATTGGTTGTGGACTTACTGAAATGGTGACCGGTCAAGAGAATATTTAAAAATTATAATTAAAATATCTTTAACTACTGATGATACTAAAAAATGAAAATGTCAACACTATATACATATACACAGGCAAATTAAACAAAGGGTATTGAATAGTTATAGAGCTCTCATGAAAACCTTAATCCCCAACAAATCATACTTCTTACCGGTTATTCTCCTTTTGTTTTGTATGACCGATTGAAACCCTTTTTTTTTTCAAACCGGTTAGATCGGTTTTCCGGTTAACCGGTTAAACCCCCTTTTTTTTAATTAGGTTTTTCATTTTTTTAATTTTTTATTGATTAGAAAATAATATTTTAGAATTTTTTTATTAGTGGTTTTTTTTTTACAAAATGTCAAAATGATATATAAAAAAGATAGAAAAAAAAAGAAACAAATGAAAGTATATATACCATGGTTTGGATCGGTTAGTGCCTTCATTTGGGTCGGTTGTGCCTTAGTTTTAGTTTTGGATCGATTAGTGCTTTGTTTTTTAAGGCACTAATTTTATTCCCTTCCATGCCTTGGTATCATATATATACCATGGTTTGGATCGGTTATGCCTTAGTTATGGATCGGTTAGTGCCTTTGTTATTTAAGGCACTAATTTTTTGTTGACCGGCCAATAATAAGTGAATCACCAAAAAATGTAATATTACTTTATAAAATATTCATTGTGATAAGCAAAAAATAAATTTATATTTATATTTAGTTTTATTTATTAATAGTTATTAAATGATCGGTAAATCAAAATAGGTTGTCAAGGATCGGTAAATGGAAACAAAAATAGGAAATGAAACCAAAATAGGATTAGCTGTCACCATTGGAAATGTAAATCAAAATAGGATCAGTTGTCCCCATTGAAAATGGAAAACAAAATATCATCAGTTAACTTCAAGTTTATTATTGATCCGTCGCCATTTCAATGATTTACCGATCCTAGATTTATCGATCTTTGTCACAACCGATCCTGACCAGTTAAACTAGCTACATGGTGTAGCGAGTTCTTCTTTGTTAATTAAATTGATTAATTCAAACACTTAAACCTAATTAAACTAAACTCGCTATACCGTGTAGCGAGTTATAAAAAATGGGTCATTTTGGAAAATAGTTTCAAATGTGAGTTATTTTAGAATTTATATTTTTAAAATGGAATTGATTTTTTTTTTCAAATAGTGAGTAAAACCAAAATTACTAAGATCGGTTGATTAAGTTGATTAATTTTTTTTTTCAAATAGTGGGACGTAGAAAATACTCCCTCTGTCCCATAAGTCTTAAGAAAACTTTCTATTTTGGGCGTCCCATAACTCTTAAGAAATTTACTATTCCCTCCACTCATTCTCTCTCCTACATTATTTTAATACTCACAACACATTATAATTTACTATTCCCTCCACTCATTCTCTCTCATATTTAATTTTTCACACTCACAACACTTCTTCCACTCATTCTCTCTCCTAATACTATAATAATATTCCTTAATTCCCGCGCAAAATGGAATCTTCCTAAGCTCTATGGGACGGAGGGAGTATATGGTAAGTGAGTGCAAGTGGGTCAAAAAAAATCACAACTCACTCTATTCCAAGAATTCGTTCTTACTTTTTGTTGACCGATTTGTTTGGTTGTCAATGCCAACCTAGATGGCTAGCCGACTAGGTGAGTAACCGATTTGTTTCCGGCTAGGCGAGTAACCGATTTGTTTTCGACTAGGCGAGTAACCGATTTGTTTGGGTGTCAACCGATGCAAATTGAAATTGTCAATGGCTTCACTGGAAAGAGATGTTACCGTAGATGTTACCCAACACCTTGGATAACACACTGACGGACAGCACACACACACCAAATTAAATAGTTTGTAAAAACTTTGTGCAGCGGAAATAAATAACACAAGATATAATTTTCTCAAGTTATATAAATATATAACTTGAGTGTGCCTAGATGGCGAAGACTTTATAATCAATATAGAAAAATTACAAAGCCGAAAGTTCC
Source organism: Adenophora triphylla var. japonica (assembly GCA_022495995.1). Lineage (NCBI taxonomy): Eukaryota > Viridiplantae > Streptophyta > Magnoliopsida > Asterales > Campanulaceae > Adenophora > Adenophora triphylla. The sequence continues at coordinate 855,577 of JAFEMH010000233.1, read as the reverse complement.
CTATTGCTAATACAATGATAATGCTCTATGGAACTAAATGAGACAAAGCACGAATCCTATCCTTAGCCAACACTCTCTTAAACACTCAGTGTTTAAGCTAGAATCACAAGGGAGGAAGGATTATGCGAACCAAAGAACTTTGTCTCTCTTGTGCTAAGGTGTGTGTGTTTGATATTTGATATTTGGCATACTTCAAATGAACCACACCTAGCCTATTTATAGCCTTCAAATGCCTTGGAGGCTACTCCAAAATAACAGCCTTGGACCTTCAGATCATGTGAGAGGAGTGGAGAATATTCTTGGCTTGGATTCCTCTTCATGCGCCATCTCCCCTTAAATGTAGCAACCGAATTCTTGAAGCCCAAGTCCTTGCATTATCACCTTGTACTCTCTTGCTTTCTTGCCATTGTACTCTTCTAATAATCAGCAACAACTCCAAGACTTGGTCTTCCCACGTTTTTCTTTTATCAACAAATAATATGGACCAAGCAAAGTTTATTCGTAAATCTCCATTTACGAATAACTCCTTCAACAACTTCTTCCTTGTCTTTAGCAATTAATCCAGCCATGTATTAACCTGAAATATGGACCAACAAACACATATATCTTGCAAATAATATTAGACATTAGGATATAATTTAATATGGAAAGAATTATTAAATTACAAATCATTCCAGTTCGGGTAACACCCAACTGCCAGTGATAGCACCTGTGGTAACACCCACAGTCTGTACTAACAATCTCCCCCATAATTTATAATTTCTTTCCAAACTCTAAAGTGCTGATCCCTGCAAGAAAATGTTAGCCATACCAGAGCAACTTCCATAGTTATCAACTCCCCCATAATCAAGAAAATAACAACCATAATAATTTATCACAAAATACTAATTACTGAAACATAACTAGCAACCTAAAGTACCAAAGATAAACCAAAGTTACTAAGCTACTTCATGTTCAAACAACCCTAAAAGTTTAAAAACCAAAAGCAAATAAAACAAACCACCAAAGTATTTAAAACATGTTTCGAATAAAAACATAAAAGTAAATTGTTTTTCAACCACCAAAAGTACCATAACCATAAGAGTGGCAACATCAATATTCAGGTGATGTATTATACTCACTCTTCTTGCTCATCATCAGCTTCTTCTTCTTCCTGTTCTTCCCCTTCTTCATCTCCAGCATCTAAGGCAGCACCTTCAGTAACATCTGCAGCAGCACCACTGGCATCTCCAACACCACCACCACTCGGACCAGCTCCATCAGCACTATTATCTCCCCCAGTTTGGGAAGAAACCTGCCGGATAAACTCATCAGTAATTTCCTTGAGCTTAGTCCAACCTTGCACAATCTCGGCAATGGCAGCAGTTTGTTTGTGGAGAAATGCCAAAACTGTGGTCTTCGGTATTATTGGTGAAGCATTCCCCAACAAATTGTACACATTAGCAAGAACATGAGCTGCATCTGTACCTGAAAAACTTGGAGATTTTGGAGTAACATTCGGGGTAACAGTATGAGTAACACCCTTAGCATGAACCGCTTCACTTGACTTAAATTCATTTATATTTGACCAAGGAAGATCACCAGTGTACCTTACACTCTTAGTGTTCTTCTTAGTCAGCTGGGTATCTATAGCATAGAGATCAAGAGCTTGGGTGTACACATCCGACTCCTCAATGGGTATTTTCTGAGCTTTTAAGACTTGGAATATCAAGGAAGGGTATGGAAACATTGAAATATCCTTTCTTTTACCCCATGAAGCCAAGTGCCTAAAGATCACTCTACCCAAATTCACCCTTTGATTTTTCCCCAACTTGTACAATATATCGGCTTGTTGCAAAGTCACATATTGTTCATTGGTTGTAGGAACCCAATTAAAAATACAAAGCTTGTGAAGCACGGCAAAGAGTGAAGAGAGACGGGAAGCAAGAAAATGAACTTTGGTTTTGGGATTCGGATTCTGTGGCCATTCATGCACTACATTATGAGAGATAAACCTAGCAATTTCATCTTTATGAACAATAGGACCATCATCATCCATATTTGGGAGTCCCAAAGTTTTGTTGATCAAAGAAGGTGTAATAGAAAAAATTCTGTTCCTTAAAAATACCTTTCCACATTGATCAGACTTCTCATTATTTAGGTTGGCATGAAGGTTGGCATAGAAATTTTGACAATAGCTTCAACAAATTTCGAAGGGTGCAAGTTAGCTTTCAAAAAATTTCTATCCTCCAAGAACTGAAATACACCATGCTTTTTGAAATCAACCTCGTCTATGTGCTTTTCTTTGAGAATTTTCGTGTCACTATGTTTCAACCAAAACTCCATATTTTCCTTTCAATAAAATTCCAATGAAAAGTAAGGTTTTGGAAAAGCAACATTCACATCTTTAAACTCTTTCTCAAGAAAATCAGTGGACTCAGAATAGGCAAACTCACTGATAGAAGACTTCGAAGCTTTAGAAACCGAGGATGTTACCTTGGGTGTTCCAGCTTTCTGGGTAACATCTTTGACAGCAGCCTGCTTGCCTTTGCCTTTAATGTTCCTTTTCACAACTTGATACAAGGGCTCTTCATTCTCAAGTCCCCAATCTTCGAATGTCTCTGCAGATTGGCTCTGTTCAACATCGGCATGGAAGTCTTCATCCGAAACATGAGCCGAGGAGAGACAAAGAGAGGATTCTTCTGAAACTTCAACTGGATCGGAAGATGTGTTGGATTTTGAAGTCCCTTTATTCCTCATTGCAGTGAACCTACTCGAGCTCCTCTTTTTGGCGACATGGACCGAGGGTTTGTGAGCAATGGCTTTTCTTTTGGTCTTTTTGGTTGACGGAACGGGTGGAAGAGGTGGTAGCATTACAATGGGCAAGGATTGCGCCATTGTTGTCACCAATGGAGGATCATCAACCGACATTGTCATTGCCGGAGACACATTGAGAGGGGTGGTCGAAGTGTCCATTTGACTTGGACCACTTGAGCCAACGCCCGGAGAGACCTCCAATGGGGCGGATTGCTTCTTGGTAGGGGTTGCCATGGTTAGGGTTTAGGAAAATTTGGAATTTTGGAAGGTTTTGATTTTTGGAAGGTTTGAGAGAGAGAGAGAGATTGACGGTGACGGAGGAGGAGGTTTTTATCGTGTAGAGAGAGAGAGGATGAGGCGTTGATAGAGAGAAAAAATAGGAATTAAGTTAGGATTTTAATTTTGACAAGACTTATCCCACTTACTCATTTATCTCTAATTATCCTCCCCTATTTTTTAGCCATTAAAAATATTTACTTTAAATATTTACCTAACCTCCCTAATTTCTAGCCACACAAAAATTAAGTACATTATTTACTCCCCCCATTTTCTAGGCCACATAAAATAAATCAAATACAAAACTCCTCACACAAAAAATAAAAACATCCGACCATTATTTTGAATTTTTTTTTTTTTCGAATTTTTAATTTTCAGATTTTTTTTTAATTTTTTAAATAATTTTTAAATATATAAAACGCAAATAAAAATAAACATACCAAATATACTAGGTCCATATGGTTTTTGAAAATCAAATCCCTAATTTTTAGGACTTAGTTATTTGAGATTGCTTACTAAAGATAAACTAGGTTTGTTAAAGACTTTTTCAAACTTTGTAAACTCTTAAATAATAAAAAGACTTTCAAAGTTTAAAAATTTAAATAACAAAATCGAAAATAAAGAAATAAAAAAATAATATAGCACATACAAATATGTTAATGGCAATGATGGTAACATCTATGATAACACATATGATAAAAATCCCTTGATAAATATATTCAGTTTCAAACACTTGAGGCATAACAATATATAAAATTCTTTTACACTTCTTTAAACAAGGAAGCATCGTAGTAATGAGCTCCGTGCCCCGAGTTTTATTTCAAGTGTAAAGTTTCATTGATTTATGCCTTTCAAGTAGGGTACACTGTAGTAGCGAGCTCCATGTCCCTAATACTAAGCATAAATCACTTCATGCATTCTCATTGGCAAGAGTGCATCGTCGTAGCGAACGTCGTGCCCCGAGCTCGAGAGAATAGTATGGTATAAGATTTGCCTCTTTGCCTTTTTATTTATCACATACCAACATTAGTGACTATGTCACTTTGAGCACAAAGGGATTTTTATCAAGTGTGTTATTCAGGGTGTTATCCTACCACAACAAAAAGGTCAGCATGTGCAGCCGTGAGAACTCTCAAAGCTCAGAGAACTATAAGAATCCTTACAGCACAGAAAAATAAAACCAAACAAGCGAAAAATATGCACTAGTATACATGTGTTACCCCAGGTGATATCAGCACCCATGGTAACACCTTACAACAAAGGACATTTTTAGAGAATACAGAGACCAAGAGATCTCTTTAGACTAGAGAATCTATCATGGTCTAAGGGTTTGGTGAAAATATCAGCAAGTTGATACTTTGTATCAATATGCTCTATATTTATTATCTTTTTATCTACCATATCTCTTAAAAAATGATGACGGATGTCAATATGTTTGGTACGGGAGTGTTGTACAAGATTTTTGGAAATATTAATAGCACTCAAATTATCACAGTATAAGGTCAACATATTACTATCAAGACCATAATCATCAAGCATGTGTTTTAACCAAATTAGTTGTGAACAACAACTACCAGCTGCTACATATTCTGATTCAGCTGTGGATAATGAAACACAATTTTGTTTTCTACTATACCATGATACTAAATTATTTCCCAAGTAAAAACACCCCCCACTTGTACTTTTCCTATCATCAATATCCCCTGTCCAATCCGAGTCACTAAAGCCTACTAAATTAGTATTAGTATCTTTACTATATCAAATTCCTAAATCACTAGTTCCAGATACATATTTAATGATCTTTTTCACAGAATTTAGGTGAGACACTTTAGGATTGGATTGATATCTAGCACATACACACACACTGTACATCAAATCAGGACGACTAGAAGTAAGGTAAAGGAGGCTACCAATCATGGAACGATATAGGGTTGGATTAACATCTTCTCCCACTTGATCTTTTCCAATCTTGAGAGAAGTGCCCATAGGAATTTTTGAGCTCTTCGAACCTTCCAACCCAAACTTCTTCACCAGGTTCCTTGCATATTTGCTTTGGGAGATGAAAATCCCTTCACTTGATTGCTTAACCTGTAGGCCTAGAAGGAAGTTAAGTTCCCCCATCATGCTCATTTCAAATGTTGATGTCATAGCCTCTACAAAATCATTTAAACACGTTTTTGATGTAAAGCCATATACTATGTCATCAACATAGATTTGAACCACGACAAGTTCTTTTCCATGTTTAAGAATGAATAAAGTCCTATCTGCTTCTCCTCTAGTAAAACCATACTCTAGTAAAAAACTATTTAACCTACCATACCATGCACGTGGAGCATGCTTCAACCCATAAAGAGATTTATCAAGTCTATACACATGGTCTGGTTGAAATGGATCTTCAAAGCCTTTTGGTTGTTCAACAAAAACTTCCTCATCTAAGTATCCATTTAAAAATGCTGCTTTGACGTCCATTTGAAACAATGTGATTTTAAGAAAACAAGCAATGGCCAATAAAAGTCTTATTAACTCAATTCTAGCTACAGGTGCAAAGGTTTCGTCATAGTCGACACCTTCCACTTGTGTATAGCCTTGAGCCACAAGACGAGCCTTGTTCCTAACAATGTTTCCATATTCATCGGTCTTATTTTTAAAAATCCATTTTGTCCCAATGACATTAGTGTTTGAGGGACGGGGTATTAAAGACCAAACATTGTTACGAGCAAATTGATCAAGTTCATCTTGCATTGCTTGAATCCATAAATTATCTTTTAAAGCTTCAATCATATTTTTAGGCTCTACGGATGAAGTAAAACAAGAGTATGTTACCTTTGAATATGTGGTGGACATGCACACATACCTCACCATGTCACGGTAACTAATGGGATCCTTACGTCTTGTTTGTACACCCTCATTCACCTCCCCAATTACTTGAGTTGTAGGATGATTCCTACTGATTCTAGGTGGAGGATCTCTTCTCACATTCTCGTGAACCTCAGTTTCAACTCCTTCTTGATCTTCATTCGCTGGACTGGAATCAGGTGCTAATTGAGGTGTTATCACATCAATGGTAACACCCTGCTCAGTTTCTGTGTTACTATCAGTGTTAGCACTCGTGGTAACACCTGTGGTAACACCTTCTGGTCTGACTTCTTCCAACAGCTCCAAGGGTGTCTCTTGAACACTTTCACCTGCAATACTTGAGTGATCATCAAAAACAATATTCATAGATTCTTGGATGGTTTTTAACCTTTGATTAAATACCCTATATGCACGACTATTTGAAGCATACCCAAGAAAAATGGCCTTATCACTCTTAGAGTCCAATTTTGCTAAGTAGTCCCGATCATTGAGAATGTAACACACACAACCAAATACATGAAAATAATGAACTTTAGGTTTCCTACCATTCAAAATTTCGTATGGAGTCATGGTTGTGCCGGGTCTTAGAAAAACTCTATTGGCCGTGTGACAAGCCGTATTTAGTGCCTCTGCCCAAAATCTTTTCGAAATTCTTTTTGAAAATAACATCACACGAGTCATTTCAAGTAAAGTCCTATTCTTCCTTTTAGCTACCCCATTTTGTTGAGGTGTTTTTGGAGCTGAAAATTCATGGTGTATACCTTTTCTTTCACAAAAATTTGAAAAAGAAACATTCTCAAATTCCCTCCCATGATTGGACCTAATTCGAAAAATTGAAGCACAAAACATGTTTTTGATCTTAGAGTGCAAGATTTTGAACTTTTCAAAAGTCTCAGATTTTTCCCTTAAAAAATAAACCCAAGTAAATCTTGAAAAATCATCAACAATGACATAAGTATATTTCTTGCCTCCAAAAATTTCTATCTCAAGTGGACCCATTAAATCCATTTGTAAGAGTTGAAAACAATGTGTCGTACCAGTGTGTTGCTCATTGTGTTGGGCAACACTATGGGTAACACGAGTTTGTTTCCCTTTGAGACAATCCTCACAAACAATTTTTTGTTTAAGATCAAGACTAGGAATGCCTTGGACAACATCTAGGTTAACAATCTTTTCTATGTTACGAAAGTGAACATGTCCCAACTTTTGATGCCACAATGTAGTGTCATCAATTTTTGCCGAATGGCATACTTGCTTGTCTTCAACAAGATAACAATTATCACTAGATCTTGTACCTGTCATCACACAATTGTTAGTCTTGTCATAAACTTCACAAGTATCTTTATTAAATTTCACCTCTAAGTTGTCATCACAAAGTTGACTAATACTAATTAAATTAGTTACAAGTCCATCAACATGTAAGACATTCTTTAAGGTTGGAAATCCAGACACATTTAGTGTCCCTCTCCCAATGATATTACTCTTGCTCCCACCACCATACGTTACACTACCCCCATGAACCGTTTCATAGTCTTTTAAAAACAATTTTGTTCCTGTCATATGACGTGAACACCCACTATCAAAGTACCAAGAACCTTCAATATTTGTTTTTAAAGTAGTGTAAACAACATCACATCTCAGATTAGCTTTTGATTTCCACACCTTTTTTGAATTTTTACCATTCTGACTGGGTGTGTTATCCTGTGTACTGGGCAACACCTTAGGTAACACCAAGGGACTGGACAATTTTTTTGAAACAATATGACATTTATTTTTAAAATGTCCAGGTCTGTGACAATATTGACACACCTTTCCTTTGTCACATGGTTCTTTTGAAGAAGAATCTTTGTCAAAAAACCGTTCCTTAACAAAAAAATTCTCATTATCATTCATAGACAAAGTAGAAATAATACTATTCAAAGATTCTTGGAAACCAATACCTGCTTTGAGAGGTGTACTCAAGTTCAAGATCTCATCCAATTTGGTAGATCCGGTGTTGAGCTTCTTCAAGGTGGTTTCAGCTAGAGTCAAATTGCCTTTTACTCTTTCAAGCTCGACTTCTCTCTTGGTTGCTTGAATCTCCATATGAGTCACATAGGCCTGGAGTCCTTCATTCTTCTTGGTTAAGGACTTAACCAAATTGTTCTCTTTCTTCCATTCTACGAGCAACGCCTCATAAAGATCTTTTAACCTGGAGATGAGATCATTTTTGCTCTGCTCATCCTCTTGTGTACTTCCTGTATCAGGGTTAGAAGAGCTAACAAAACAAACAGCATTATTATCACATAATTCATCATACCTGTTGGGTGTGATCACAAGTGTTATCTCAGACTGGATAACACCTTGGGTAACACTGTCCTTTTCCGTGTTACTTAATGTGACAAACATGGTTGTTTAATCAGATTCTTCCTCCTGAGATGGTCCTTCATCCTCATCGTCACTGAGAGAAACCCATAGGTTCTTTCCTCTCTTCCTTAGTGTATTTGCACACTCATTGGAATAGTGACCCCAACCCGACCAAGCACGACATTGAATGGATTCAATGTGTTTTGGATCAGACCTTAACTGATCTGAAGATGCTCTTCTTGGGTTCAACTTTGGGTTAGATGGGAAAGTCCTTTTTGGCATCGAATCATAAATCTTGGTTTGCTTCTCCTTTGCTTTCACCTGCATTTTTTCATTGTTATACTTTTTAACCATAGAATTGTATTTTCTAGCAAGTAAAGCAACACTAGCATTCTCATCAATTTCTTCAAAAACTTCATCTTCATTTTCTTCCAAAGAACTCGAGGTTTGAGTTTTCAAAACAACATTTTTTCCCTTTAGATGCTTCACTTTGATCTAGGAGATTTAACTCAAAGTTTTTCAAAATACTCATCAAAGAATTGATATCCATAGTTGAAAGATTGTGAGCCTCTTCAATAGATGAAACTTTCATATTAAAATGCTCGGGAAGGGTTCTAATTGCTTTTGAGACAAGTTGTTTGTTGGTAAAAGGTTCACCCAATAATTGACACTCATTAGCAATATCAAATAATTTTTCAAAATAAGAAGGAATAGTTTCATTTTCACCCATCCTTAATCTTTCAAATCTGCTAGTAAGACCCCTAAGCTTAGTTTCACGCACACTGCCATCACCTTCACAAAAACGTTGTAAATTGTCCCATGCTTCTTTTGCAGTGGAACTATTTTGAATAAGTTTGAAAATATGCATATCAGCCCACTCAAAAATGGCATTAAGTGCCTTTTCATTGAAATTAGCTTGGCTGATCTCTTCCATGTTCCATTCTGATTCAGGTTTGACTTGCACGTCACCATCCTCATCAGCAGGTAACATTGGTAAGGAGTAACCATTTGTTATAGATCGCCATGCTCGAAGATCAATTGATTTGATATGCGAGCGTAGACGAATCTTCTAATAACAATAATTCGAGCCATCTAACACAGGAAGACGCTTATGGTTAGGATTAGCCGGATCATAAGCCATGACACCTAGACCAAGCACTTAGTATCATCAAGTGACCTGCTCTGATACCAATTGAAATTGTCAATGGCTTCACTGGAAAGAGATGTTACCGTAGATGTTACCCAACACCTTGGACAACATACTGACGGACAGCACACACACACCAAATTAAATAGTTTGTAAAAACTTTGTGCAGCGGAAATAAATAACACAAGATATAATTTTCTCAAGTTATATAAATATATAACTTGAGTGTGCCTAGATGGCGAAGACTTTATAATCAATATAGAAAAATTACAAAGCCGAAAGTTCCCTATTGCTAATATAATGATAATGCTCTATGGAACTAAATGAGACAAAGCACGAATCCTATCCTTATCCAACACTCTCTTAAACACTCAGTGTTTAAGCTAGAATCACAAGGGAGGAAGGATTATGCGAACCAAAGAACTTTGTCTCTCTTGTGCTAAGGTGTGTGTGTTTGATATTTGATATTTGACATACTTCAAATGAACCACACCTAGCCTATTTATAGCCTTCAAATGCCTTGGAGGCTACTCCAAAATAACAGCCTTGGACCTTCAGATCGTGTGAGAGGAGTGGAGAATATTCTTGGCTTGGATTCCTCTTCATGCGCCAACTCCCCTTAAATGTAGCAACCGAATTCTTGAAGCCCAAGTCCTTGCTTTATCACCTTGTACTCTCTTGCTTTCTTGCCATTGTACTCTTCTAATAATCAGCAACAACTCCAAGACTTGGTCTTCCCACGTTTTTCTTTTATCAACAAATAATATGGACCAAGCAAAGTTTATTCCTAAATCTCCATTTACCAATAACTCCTTCAACAACTTCTTCCTTGTCTTTAGCAATTAATCCAGCCATGTATTAACCTGAAATATGGACCAACAAATACATATATCTTGCAAATAATATTAGACATTAGGATATAATTTAATATGAAAAGAATTATTAAATTACAAATCATTCCAGTTCGGGTAACACCCAACTGCCAGTGATAGCACCTGTGGTAACACCCACAGTCTGTACTAACACAAATAATTTTATTATTAAGCACGCGGGGTCTTAGCCTGATGGTTAGAGTTCATGGCTTCCAACCTGGAGATCATGGGTTCGATTCCCCCACCAGTGGTTAGAGGGAATGACATTGCCCTCCCTAGCATAGCTAGGCGCCTCTGTGAAGTGCATCAAGGGGGGAGCGGTGAAATGTGTTGATCCCCTTTGATTAGAAAAAAAAAGAGAAAAAAATAAAAAAAAAAATAATTTTATTATTATTATTTTATTTTATTGAAAAACACGATTCAAACCGGAACTGGCACCGTTCGTACGGACGGTTAATTTCATTTTAAAATTATAAATATCTTTATGATTTTTTTCTCAAATAATTTCATTTTAAAAATCTATCTATATATCTATATATATTATTACAAAGTTTAAAAAAATTAAAAAAAGGTATATAAAAAAAGTTAAAAAAGAAAAACTAAACTACTAATTGTTTTTGGTTGACCGATTTGTATGGTTGACCGATAAGTTTGGATGACCGATATGTTTGGTATTTTGGTTCAACCAGTTTGTTTGGGTGTAAACCGATCGATGCAAATAAATTTTTTTTTTTTTTGAAAAACATGGTTCAGTCGATGGCTAGCCGGCTAGGTTTGAAAAAATAAATAAAAAAAAGTTATCTAACCGGTTTGAAATGCTTCATCATCAGTCAATACCCTTTTCCAATTTCCAAACAAGCTTATATCTGTTGTGGGTATTTTTCAACATGGAGACATCTTCAGTTGATCCTGCATACCGAGATGTCATTACCCTGTAAGTATTGTTCTAATATTTACTTATTCAATATTTCCTAATATTCTTATTCTTATTTTTCAGTAATTAAGAGAGGAATGCGGGATATTCTCCAGCACGTTCAACAGATCTTCAATAGCTCGGGCGACTTGGTCTCACGGAGGTTGAAATGATAAACCAAAATCCCGAGATTGTAGGAACCGTATTGACTCTTTCATATCTACTTGTATTTAAGGGGAAATGGAGACGGAAAAAACACATTATTGCTCATACGCACACACTCGACACTCAAGCTCTTGTAATCCTCTCCATTATCTTCCAAAGTTGTATTCGTGATCATTATAGTGAAACTTTTAAGGTTGGAGACCTAACTCTGGGGTTTTTCCAAAGAGGTTATCACCTCCAAGGTTTTCCTCGTTAACAAATCGTGGTGTCATTATCTCTTTTTTATACTTTTGTTCCATATAATCGAATTCCATAGTTCCCTCCTTATTGTTAAATCCACACACTAAACTAAGTTAAGATTCTACTCTATTGTTTTTCTACCAAAACAATTTGGCGCCCACCCGAGGGGCCTCGTGGTTTATCGGTTATTTGGATCATTTCACGATCAAGTTCATTATGTACGCACCCCCAATGTGTCCTCGCCGGCAAAGGTCCCGCCGTTGTTCCCACATCGGGAGGTAGAACCGGCTTGTTACCACCACCTCCTCGGGCCAGGGCCTCGGCCAACTCGGCCTACGAAGACTCCACAAAGGGGCAACCTCTTCCAATGCGATGCCGACATGCGGAGTATCCCGACCGGGTTGAATCAAAGGTTGGACCCGACAAGACAACAATTCGAAGGTGTTGACCAATTCCATGATTAAGATGCGAGAAAGACCAACGGCTCATCGCATCTCGGCTTGAGAACATATCACCAGCTGCGTGCAAGGGTTCTCAACTTTGACAACACCGGAGGATCTACATTTGAGTGAATTCATTCCAATAGGCGGTCCTCCTCAAACTCGTGAGTGACATCTTTAATGATGTCGACATCTTTGCTGAGGACACCCCATTGACGCCATCTTCCCGGATTCACCCCATTCATCCCATTCATTGACAACACTAGTGTCACGACTACTACGGACAACTCTGGTTTGCTAAATAATCTTTTCAATAATAATAATTTCAATCGTATTCCTATGGGTGACCCTTTTGCGGGAAATCCGCTAGCCAAACGGATGCGGGATCTCGAGAGAGCTAATAATGAACGTGCCGGGAGTAACTCCTCCAATTCAACCGGTGACCCAAAGCTGACAATCAATCCCGGTTTGTCAGCAATTGCAAATGTCGACATCAGAAGCGTTTCGGTGTACCATCTATGAAGTTGTACGACGGTACCACGGACCCCGAGAGGAGCATGTTGCACACTATCAAGAAAAGATGGACATAATCCATATTCCGCTTCAATTCCGGGAGGCTTGCTTATGCGGGGATTTGGATCCACCTTATGCGGACCAGCTCTCAAATGGCTGATTAGACAACCCCTAGGTTCAACTGGTTCATACGCCCAGCTCATCAACATGTTCTACAACCAATTCTCATGTAGTCGACAATTTGAAAGGTTGACAAGTGATCTTTACAATGTGACCCAGCAGCCTAATGAAACTCTAAAGGATTACGTCCATTTGGTTCAATAAAGAGGTGCTAGAAATTCCCAATCTTGACATGTCGCTGACCACGAAGCATTCAAAATGGGGTTGAAGAAAGATTCACGGTATTATCGGGATTTGGTGATGACTCCTTGTAAGCGGCTAGAAGAAGTCGGGAGCGGGGCATTGAGATTCATAAGACTGGAGGAAGATGAGGCTGCGAAGATCGAAGTCATCGTCCAAGATGTCGACATATGACCATCCCGACAGAAAGAATGAATCGTCCCATCGCAGGAACAACCGTCCCAATCCTTATCCGAGAATTGACACTAGCAAAATTAATTCAATAGACGGTGAGGATGAAGATAATGATAATGTGCCTAACATTTCGATTATTGTTTTACGGTTGACATTTCGGGTGTACTCGTGCAATGGGCAGCACAGGGAGACAAAGCCGGATGGCCAAAGAAAACGTACAAAACCACGGGATGGCATGACAAATCAAAATGGTGCGCTTACCATGAAGACTTTGGACACGTTGCGAAGATTGCATCGCGTTAAGAAAGGAGATCGGTTATTTGCTCTCGAAAGGACATCTTAAGGAGTTGTTGGGATCCGAAGAAGAAGAATTTGAAAATGCGAAGCTCCTCATGAAGTGAAAGACCGGTTTCTCCCCGGCATCAACAAAGGTGATCAACTTCATTAGTGGAGGCTCGAAATATGTGGAACATCCTATTACGCCGCAAACGACATGCTAAGGAGTCAAAGAGGAGAAGCCGGAAAGACGGCCCGGGATGTCGACGCTGCGCAGGGATCCAATCACCTTTGATGAAAGCGATCGAGAGAACTGCTAGAACCTCACCACGACGGTCTAGTTATTTCTTTGCGGATCGCCAACTGTGCACAATACGACGTATCCTGGTAGATGGGGGCGACTCCGTCAATCTTATTATGTTGGGTACCCTTAAGGAAATGAACATCCCGAGAATCGGAGATCGTCAAAAAGTCTTCGATCTTTGGTAGGCTTCGGTGGTGAAGTCAAAGAAACGGTGGGGAGATCAAACTTCCAATATACTCAAAGGGCCTCAACACCATGGAGCGGTTACGCGTAATTGATTGCGCAACATCTTACAATGTCATTCTTGGAAGACCGTGGATTCATGGGATGAAGGCCGTACCCTCCACTTACCATCGGTGTGTGAAATTCCCAACACCTTGGGGTGTCGCTAAGATTTACGGTGATCAACAAGTAGCCAAGGAATGTTATAAAACTTCAATGAAGGCGTCGACATCTCCAAAACAAGCATAGCAATTACCGAGGAAAGTACGTGAAGTCACGGAAGCTAGGGATGATGATGTGAAAGAAGTATTGCTAGACCCTTCCAACCCGGACATCAAAGTACTTACGGCACTTGACATCCCGTCGAGATATAGAAGAGGAGCTTGTGAACCTATTAAGAAGCGAGAATAAAGAGTTTTGCTTGGAAACATGATGACATGACAGGCATCGGCAAAGATGTCATCACTCACAAACTTAACGTAGATCCTAGCTTTAAACCGGTGCACCGAAACGTAGGAAGTTTGCAAAACCGGAAATCGAGATCATCATGGAAGAGGTAGAGCGCTTACTCAAAGCCAACATGATACGGGAGGTCGATTATCCAAGATGGTTAGCAAACGTGGTTGTGGTAGAGAAGAGAAATGGGAAATGGCGAGTTTGTGTCGACTTCACCGACTTGAATAAAGCACGCCCAAAGATCCTTTCCCTTTGCCGCACATAGATTCATTAGTTGATGCCACCTCCGGACATGAACTCCTCACATTCATGGACGCGTCCTCGGGATTTCAACAAATTCGGATGGAACCCTCGACCAAGAGGACACTGCCTTCATAACGCCCACAGGTATTTATTGTTATATTGCCATGCCTTTTGGACTAAAAAATGCAGGTGCAACGTATCAAAGGCTCGTAAACAAAATGTTTAAAGATCAGATTGGGGACACAATGGAGGTATACATCGACGACATGGTAGTAAAGTCCAAGAAGGCCGAGGATCACATAAGCAACCTCTCTCAAGCTTTTGACATCTTGGATTGTTTCAATATGAAACTTAATCCAGCTAAATGCAACTTCGGAATAAAGGCCGGCAAGTTTTTGGGTTATATGGTTACTAAAAGAGGCATTGAAGCCGCCCCAGAACAAATACGTGCTATTATCAACCTGTCATCACCTCAATCTGTCAAGGACGTCCAAAGATTGACAGGAAAAATTGCCGCACTCACCAGATTCATTTCAAAATCCTCAGATCGATGCAAACCTTTCTACGACATCTTAAGAAAGAACAAAAAGTTCCAATGGGAGGACCAACATGAAGAAGCTTTCAGGAGCTCAAAACTTACCTGTCGACACCTCCCTTATTGGCCAAACCTCAGAAGGAAGAACATCTTTACATCTACCTAGCGGTGTCCAGAAGGCGGCTGTAAGCGCGATCTTGGTAACGTAACGAGATGGTAATCGGCAACCCATCTACTATATAAGTAAGACACTCTTAGATGCGAGACCAGGTATTCTCATTTACAAAAATTAATTTTAGCTTTGATAACTGCTTCTATTAAATTAAGGCACTATTTTGAAACACATACTATAATTGTACGCACTAACTATCCTATTAAGAATGTTATGAGAAAACCAGAGATGTCAGGTCGAATGGCGAAATGGTCTGTACAATTAAGCACATACGACATCAAGTACGAGCCCAAAACTGTAATAAAATCCCAAGCCCTAGCTGATTTTGTGGCTGATTTCAGTCCAACCCTGCAACAAGAGGTGGAATTGGAAGTACAGCAACTTCAAGATGATGACATCCTAAAAATTTGGACTCTCTACACGGACGGTGCTTCCAACATGAGAGGTACAGGTCTTGGAGTTGTACTAAAATCGCCACAAGGGGACATAATACCACAATCTATCAGTTGCAGTTTCAAGGCTACCAACAATGAAGCAGAGTATGAGGCTCTAATTGCAGGTTTAACTGCGGGCCCCAGGACTTAGATATCAAGCATATCCGGGTGTTCATGGATTCCTTGCTAATTGTTAACCAGTACAACGGGTCCTACGTCGCGAAAAATGCCAAGATGACGACATATTTGGAAATTGTAAAAATTATTTCGGCCAAATTCAAAACATTTTCCTTGGAACAAATCCCACGAGAAGAAAATTCTCAAGCAGACGCTCTGGAAAACTTGGGTTCAGCCTTCAAAAGCATCTCACAAACCAGTATCCCAATTGTGCATATTGACATCCCAAAGAATTGACCATCTTGAGATGTTCGCCCTAGATGTCGACATACCTTCCTCTCCTGCAGCAACCTCTTGGACAGCTCCTATTATCAAGTATCTCTTAGATGATACGATCCCAGTCGAGGAGAAGAATGCAAGAGCCTTCAGGGTAAGAGTATCTAAATATTTACTTATTGATAATCTCTTGTTTAGAAAATCTGCTGCAGGTCACTACTTAAGATGTCTAGAAGCAGATAGAGCCCATCAGGTTCTCAAGGAGCTGCACGAAGGAGATTGTGGAAATCATACCGGGGGCAGAAGTTTACATACTAAAGCCCTTAGAATGGGCTATTTCTGGCCCACAATGAGAAAAGACGCCGTTGACTACGCAAAGAAATGTGATTCCTGTCAACGACATGGGGACATCCTGCACCAGCCAGCTGAACTGCTACATCCTATCCTCTCACCATGGCCTTTTATGGTTTGGGGAATGGACATAGTAGGAAAATTGCCCAGAGCACCAGGTGGAAGAGTATTTCTTTTGGCTATGACAGACTACTTTTCTAAATGGGTAGAAGCTGAGGCATATGTGCAAGTTCGTGACAAAGAAGTTATATCTTTTATCAAAAGAAACATATTCAGCCGATTTGGAATACCATCAGAGATAATTTGTGACAACGGCTCTCAATTCATTAGCAAGAGAACCCAAGATTTCTTGACATCTTGGAGTGTTAAGATGGTGACATCTTCGCCTGTTCACCCTCAAGCCAATGGACAGGCAGAGTCTAGCAACAAAATAATAATAAGCAACTTAAAAAAGAGACTGAACCAAAAGAAAGGACGATGGGCAGAAAAGTTACCAATGGTTCTATGGGGTGACGGGGACGACATCTAAGTATGCTACTGGTCAAACCCCCTACTCACTTGTATTTGGAACCGAATCTGTTATTCCAGCAGAAGTCCTTGTACCTACGGCAAGATACAGCTTGCTGACATCTGAACATAATAAAGATATTTTGATACATGACCTAGATACCGTGGACGAACTAAGGGACATGGCCAAAGTTCGCATGGCAGCATATCAACAAAGGGTAGCCCGATCATACAACAAAAACGTAAGGATTAGGAGGTTTCAAGTAGGAGACTTAGTCCTACGAAAGGCATTCCAAAATACCAAGGAACCCAACGCAGGCAAGCTCGCCCCAAAATGGGAAGGACCCTACTTAATAGATGCACAAGCCGGGAAAGGAGCATATCGACTTGCAACCTTGGATGGCCAAATGATACCGCGAAGTTGGAACGCCATTCATCTTAAAAGGTATTACGTATAAACAAAATTCCCCATGAACTCATCTTTCCAGGTATGGATCGTCTTTTAATTTGTTGCAACCTTTCTTTTTTCCTCTACACCTCTTTAATTCTTTACAAATTAAGATGTCACTAACGTACTTTGTGGAGAGACGTCAACCTTAGTTGGCGTCCGTTTTAACATGTTTCTATCTTATGAGGTATTGACACATTTACATGGGGACATGTCGAATGCGCGCAAAGAACAACGATTTCTCCTCCGTTAGAGACTGGCCATCTCTTCTCAAGTAAAGGTACACAATCCCTTCTAAGGTTTAAAGAGTTAATTACCTCTTTCTTAAGATGTTAGGTTACCACACCTTCGCCTGGAGCGCAAGTTATCTCTCTAATTGAGGTGTGGGGTGGGCCTATATGGGTAAACTCATATAGCTTACCCATTCCCACTCAGTTGGATGATTGATCTTACGTATTATTCTTATGGTTATGGCATGTACGTGTCATCTAAAGTATCTACGGTTTATGGCATATACGTGTCATCTTAAGTACCTATCGTTTTGACATACTATCATGTCACCTTATGAGCATAACATACAAAAAAAAAAATTTATCCAAAAGAAACAAGCCTTGACATGCTTGAAAACTACTAAACTAACTAGATTAAAGCAACCATAAAGTATCCGAGCTACCAACAGTAAAAGTGCAAAAGTGTTGGACCAACCCAACACGTAAAAAAGATTGTCTTTGGTCCTTATGGACCCATTACAAACCAAACGAAAATAAAATTGTTTTAAGGGATTCCACCCCAGTAAACATCACCAAAAGACCAAGAACAAAGTTGTTTTATTTTTTTTAGGTGGCTTCTGCCGCAGGTGTTGCATTTGGGGTCACTTCTCCAACTACTGGTGCATCCTTCACGATCGTTTCATACGGACTTGACGACACCTCGCCCTCGTCCGTCACCTCACCTGTCAACTTAAACAAATAGGCACATTCCCTATTGATATCCCAAGTATCAGCCTTCCCTTCCTGATACTCCTTCATCATCTTTACCTTGCATTGAGAGACAGTTTTTGCCGCAGCCAGTTTGCAGGAATTCTTCACTTCTGCTATCTCTTTGTTGTGGTCATCCTCGCTTTTCGCCAAGCTATTCAGTAAATCCTTTACCGTTTGCTCTTGCTCTGCCAGCAACTTAACTTGTTGCTCTAAGGTTTTCTCATGCTCTTTTATCTTATTCTCCAACATTGTCTTCTCTTTCTTGACCAAAGCAATGTCCGCCTTGGATTTCTTCTTCACTATCTCCGTCTCCTTTACCAGACCTTCCATAAGTCCTACCGCCTGTAAAATAATACATTCGATATCAAAAGATCTTATAAAACTTTAGAAACAGTACAGACCCATTTAATATTATCTTACCCCAGTTGTGAAACTCATGCATTTCTTTTTAAAATCTCCCACAGACATTTCTTCAAAAGTGTCTTCAACTTCTACCACCTCCTCTTGAATCGGTTTTCTCTTCCTCACCCTAGAGCCAATACTTATGCTCTCATCCGGAACAGGAATCTTCTTAGGGGCAGGTGGAGGTTTCTTTTCGATCTTAACAACAGGCGCAGAGAACATAGCCTCAATATCATCAAGGTCAAAGTCAGATCCTGAAACTACCGGTTTGGAGACTGCATGGACATATAGATATTGGCAATAAAGAATAACGCATCAAATTGATAACAGTTAGCAAAGGTAAAGAGATACCATGCTTACCAGTGGACATAATTGCAGAAGTAGAGGCCTTTAGGTCTTCCGGGATAGTCGACGATGCTTCCAACAAACCCTTGGGAGACCTCTTATCTGGAGGGAGCCTGAAAAATTCTTCGATCTTGGTTAGAGTGTCTTCAGCAGGTGGAAACAATTCTCCCCAATCAATATCTGCATAAAAGCAAGAACAATTACAATTCAGTTTGTCTCAAGAACAGGAAGTCACAAGAGTAAGAATTTAAGTACCTCCCTTGTTCCATTGGCTCGATATCTCATCCTTTTCTCCAATCGACGTCCTATCAACAAAGAAAAATCTATTCTTCCATCCCCTATCACTGGAAGATGTGGTGCTCATCAAGGGACTTCTACCTGACCTCTTTCTAAAAAGGTATCTTTTGGAACCAAAGAGTTGAAGATCGTAGGAATATGCAATTTCATGGAGCCCTAGGTTTAGTCCATTTTCTCGGTTCACTTTAATGACAAAAGCAAAAACTCGCCAAGCCATCGGCATAAGTTGAGCATAAGCGAGTTGGGTTTTTCGGAAGAACTCAGAAACCAACAGTGGAAAAGGGTAGCTAAACCCTAGAAGGAAGGGATATTCGAAAAAACAGATCCATTTGAGGGAAATATGGTCAGACCTAAGTTTTATGGAAAAGGGATGAAAAATTGCGCCATTTGGGAAGCAACATTGCTGCTTTATAGACTCTATTTGGGAATCGTTGAACAAACAAGTTTCTTCGTCTGGTTTAGTAAGAAGATTTCCGCAAACGAAATCGTCGAGATTAATTTCTACGGGACCTTGTGGGGATGACACTTTCTTGGGTTTGGACGAAGACAACCTGGTCCTACCCATGGTTGACAAAGCAAAAAGAGAAAAATAAGCAAAGGAAGAAGGTAAGAGACGGAGAAGTTTTACCTTGTAGATGAACGGCGCCGTGGGCCAACGGAGGTGAAAAGGAAGCTTTAAGAAGTCTAAATTATCCTCCCAAGCGGTTAATAAAAAGAAAAAGGATTCTTTTTCAAAAGTAACTCTCCAGACCCTTCGCCCCAACCGTCTATTTAACGCCACGTATTCCAAAACATCCCATCAGGCAGAGCGGACAGTTGGACCATTGTAAGTACCCAAATCCGGATCGTCCAAATCCGTCAGAGAGTTAACCGAAATCCGTTAACTGGCCCGCTCCAGGTTAACCGGAACTCGTTAAACTCCCCGTTGCTGTGCCAACGAGACGTCCCGGATCGCCCGTGCATCTCGACGTCAAACCGTACTTAACACGTGTCATCACACGTAAAAGCACGACTTTCCCCGAAAACGCATTTTCGGCACTTTCCGGGCGTTTCGGACATTTCCTGCATCGTTATTTTAAAAACGGACAAAACCGGGACCGGGGAACAAATTCCCATGAAGCTGGTGACTCAGAGGGGCACGTGGCAGCCATGCCACCTCCCTCTAGTCACCCTTCAATCAAATTCAAAGGGAAAAGACCAAAATACCCCTGATTTGCATGCCAAGTCCGGCCGGACTCACTGTGCACATTTTCTGAAATTGCCAGCAAGTCCTTCAAATTCTCAAAATACCACAAAACCCCCTGGATTCAGGCCAAGTCCGTCCGGACTCCTACTGCAATTTTCACCCTATAAATAGAAGTTGCTGTCAAAGGCAAGGAGACAGAAAATTTACCCCAAAAAATCACCACCCCCACGGTCCAAACTGGTTTTCACCCCTCCCGAGCTCCCGTTCTGTCTCGATTCGCGTGAAACCTTCGTATTTCGATCAAATACGCACCTTACAACTTTGAAACAACCTTTCGAATCACTTTCCGTGTCCCGTACACACCTCCCGAGCCAAAGGAGTCGACCCTAGCCATAGGTATAACTCCCTCTCTCTAAATCTCCCGTTCCGTCTCGGTTTACGCGCCAGTCGCTATAACCGTTTCGAACGTCGTTATCGAAATGTAGACGCCTCCGTCTAACGGGGTCCGATACGTTTTAGCCCCTCGATCCTCTTCTCTTTCCGTAAGAGAAGTAATCACGGGTTAAAACGGCGTTCCGACCCCGTTCCGTTTACTTTTTATGTCATTTACCATTCCGGATCGATCGATCCGTTGATCGTCATTTACAATTCCGAGCCGTTTGGCCTCGTTGATCGTCATTTACAATTCCGAGCCGTTTGGCCTCGTTGATCGTCATTTACAATTCCGAGCCGTTTGGCCTCGTCGATCGTCATTTACGAATCCGGATCGTTTGATTCCGTTGACACTGCTTTAAATACTGTCATTTACAAGTCCGACCCGTTTGGATCGTGATAGTATTTACTTTTCAAAGTCCGAGTCGCAACCCGATTCGTTGATCGCATGTCATTTAATACGCATTTTTCCCGTAAAAATCGTTAACAATGTAATGCCCGGTTCAAAACCGGAGTTCGTCCGTCGAACTCTCTTTCAAAACGCGCGAAATGACGTTCGGCCTCCGAACGCTCATCTTCAAACTCAAAGCCGCCATTTGACACTTAAAATCATTTAATACGCATTTTTCCCGTAAAAATCGTTAACAATGACTCGCACGGCTCAAAATCGACGTTTGCCACGCAAACGCTCATTTCAAACTCAAAATCGACGTTTGCCACGCAAACGCTCATTTCAAACTCAAAATCGACGTTTGCCACGTAAACGCTCATTTCAAACTCAAAATCGACGTTTGCCACGCAAACGCTCATTTCAAACTCAAAATCGACGTTTGCCACGCAAACGCTCATTTTAAACTCAAAATCGACGTTTGCCACGCAAACGCTCTTTTCAACTCAAACCGACGTTTGTCATTCAAACGCTCGTCTTTTCAAAAGTCACCTAATCAACGTTTGTCATTCAAACCAAGATTAAGCTTGTCATTCAAGCCCCCATTTCAAAAGACACACACACACACACACATGATTTCGAGAAAGGTAGAAAGACTCGTCATGCGAGGCGTTTCGGGCGATCTCGTAATACTCTACCCGAAACGTAACTTGACCTCCGAACCTAACAATCTCTAGTACAAAAAAAGCTTTTTACTCGTTTTTGCTGCCAATAAAAATGATCCCCGTTTTCAAAAGCCTTTTCCTAAGTTTTTGCTACCAATAAAAACGACACCTTTTCACAATAGCCGTTTCTCAACGTTTGGG
The DNA here is from genome assembly GCA_022495995.1 of Adenophora triphylla var. japonica. Classification (NCBI taxonomy): domain Eukaryota; kingdom Viridiplantae; phylum Streptophyta; class Magnoliopsida; order Asterales; family Campanulaceae; genus Adenophora; species Adenophora triphylla. Next base: position 833,242 of record JAFEMH010000233.1, on the reverse strand, counting down.
CTCAAAATAAAAAAACCGCGTGGCGACTCCTCATTTTGTTCCTTCCCATGAAGCGAGGTCTCAGACACCAACCCCTCCGCGAAAGACAACCGCCTTTTCCGCGCCCCCCCGCCCGCGCGCGAAAAAGATCGGGTAATTTCAGTTGGGGACTCCGCTGGGGAAAAGATACTTTTTTCAAAACTACCGATGTTTTCTAAAAAGCCTTCCGTGGGTCAAACTTTCGTTTACCCTTCCTCGTTTTCGTGTGTGTGAGTTACTTTAAACCTCGAACGGTTTTTGTTTCAAAGGCATTACATTGTCAACTTTTCAAAATCTTACCATGTTTGTGCATTCCCATTCATGTTTGATTTTCATGCTGTCTTTTGAACTGTGCATCATAAATTCTTTAAGACACATTCTGAAAAATCTCTGTTTTACTCAGAAAAAGAATTTTAGTGACCGCACACTACGTGCACTTGCTGCCTCGGAACACCGCACTTCACGTGCACTTGCTGCCTCGATACACTGCACACTACAACCCCTAACCCGGGATGGCCTTATCAGTTGCACTCCGATTGGCCTGCCAGATGCCTTTCGGGGGCGCACGGGGTCGTCCCAAACATCCCATCCTAGCCCGTGTAAGCCATGCACTCTTTGTGTCACACTTTGTCCAAGACCCCGGTTGGTTTTTGGCTTAGCTCGTGTCATAAAGCCTAAGTGTATGTTTTTCACGCCGGGCCCCGCTCTGAGTCAAGCTCGAGAGTTTGAGACCGAAGGTCGTTCCCGAACCGAAGTCTTGAGCTTTTCAGCCTTGACTTTGACGCGGAGCTCTGCCGAAAAATATACCCGAAGGTTCAATGTGACGCCGTGTCACCAAACCTCGTCGTATGTACCGTGCCAGCCACAACTCGGCCAACGCTAAAAAGCTAAGGTCTCTCGTACAAGCGAGTCAGGAGAGGTCATGCCCAAATTTTGGCACGATCCCCGCCTTAACTTAAGGACGTTGACTTCGACCGTGGCCCGTACGTCACACACGTTGAAAGTTTGCGTGATCAGCTAGCCTTAAGTTCACTTTTTCCTTTGTCGGTGGAACTCACTTGCCTTATCAGACCTCGCTCGGGATAGTCCATCCTGAGAAAGATGATCTACAATGGAAACGAGGGGCTTATAAGCGTAGTGACGAGATCCACTGATTAGAGCTCTAGGATTAGTTGCGAAAAAGAAGACACGCTCTTTTCCAACCAATTAGGACTCTGAGAAAACGTGCTTTAAGTAAACTTTAATCAGTACCGCACATTGCACAAGCCCGAAAACCTTGAGCCAAATACCCTTTTCCGAAGCCTAAACCCTTCCTTTCGTTCCCTCGCGGGGAGCGAGAAAGTGGTTCAGATTTCCGGGTCGGCGCCTTGCCAGGATCACGGTAACGGCGGCGTCGAGACGGTTCTTCGGTTCCCTCGGTTCCCTCGGCCAGAATTTCCGACATGTCTAGCTCACCAAGAAATCGTGACGGGGAAGGACCCCCGCCACCGGTGAGATATGACATTGGAAGAAGCCATCCGGGCTTGTGAGGTTCACAAGAGGCGAAGAAGATCGGCAGAATTTCGTGGTACGGCTTACGAATGAGCGTGGTATAGCGGCTATCCCCGGTCGGACGGTACTTTTGTCACAGTCGAGGATGACGATTCCCCGAAACCGAGTTCACCAAACCTTCAATCGGGTTCCTCCCGCCAACTTACGGGATGCCTTCCAACCAAGGAAACAACCGACCTAGGCTCCATGTTGCCACCTCTCGGGGCAACCACTGTCAATTTTGGTCGCCGGTGCTACGCCCATCACTCAATATCACCGGCGCACCGTTTGGACCATCTCAGGATGCCAATATCCTCAATACCCTCCGGGTTTGTCCCGTTGCCTATACACGAATCCTAAACACCTGGGACAAACCCCGATGCAGTCGAGAAAAGGCTCCCGTATATTCTCATATACCAAGCCTTCCACCTCCAATCACTACCGCTCACGTGGTAGCACCCGGCGCCGAGCCTCACAGTCCACCACCGGACCCAACCTTAGCCTGGATGGTCGAGCGGATGAAAGACCCGAAAGCCACCATGAGCGGCTCAAAGCGGGAAACGCTCAAATCCACGAGATCCGGAATGGTCACGCCTCTCACTGCCAAGTTCGAATGCCGGAGATGGACCGATTCGACGGAACCGAATGTCCTCAAACGCACGTCGACACCTACGTTCTCGGCATGAGAGCAAAAGGAGCAACCCTCCGGCAAATGGCCGACCACTTCCGGCATACGCTCAAAAGTTCGGCGTTACGATGGTTTCGATGGTCAAGCTCGCGGATCGCCACACTGGGAACGGATCGGTAACATCTTCTGGAGCGAGTGCATGCATCCAACTTAGAGTGGGAAACAAGTCGCGAGGACTTAATCACCACCGAGCGTAAAGCGGATGAAAGTGTTGGGGAATTCTACAAGAGATGGAGCTGGAAACTCTCCGAGATCATGGAGCCACTCTCCAAAGACGAACAGATGCGGATCTTCAAGTCCTGCTTAAGACCGTCCATCGAACTCTCATCAGTCACAATTTCTTCCCAGGATCTCCGGGCCATGGTCAATGCCGGCTCACGGTTCGAGAAGGATCTCAAGGAAAAGTTGGCTACCGCTTGCACCATAAGGCTGCATACCGCTTCAACAGAGTTGCATTCAATCCCGCACCGGCCCCGGAAAAGGGAAAGATACGTCCGTCAACTACGTCCATCAGGGACAATAGTCGGGTAACGAAACCTGGTCCCGCAAAGCAACAGCTTCTACTCAGAAGCAGCCTGTCGTACACTTCGACAAGTTGGACATGCCACTGAGCAAGATGCTGGAAGGGTTAATCAAGGAGGGTCTCCTTAAGCCCGTTGCCAATTATAAACCCAAAGTTCCCGTAGCCAATGCGGACAAGAGCAAATACTGTGCCTTCCATCAGTATCACGGCCATACCACTGACAATTGTTTGGGGTTACGATACGAAATCCAGAACTTGATAGAAGAAGGCAAGTTAGAGCGCCCCCGTGGGCCCAATACAGTCGGGAATCCCTTTCCGAACAATAACAGCGTGAATTCCATTGAGTGGGTGCCCAAGAAGAGTGCCACAGAACCAGTTTCTCCGCCTCTTTCAGCTGAATCCTCCTCTAATGTCCACATCAGCTACGATGTTTGCGACTGCTCCGCCTGCCTGGAGTACGAGTCTCGAGAAACTGTCCGGAGCAATCCTCCGAGAAAACAAAAGAAGAAATCCTCTCAAGCAAGCTCGAGAGAAAGATACGAAGCTGGAGATACCAAAGGTGTAGGTACACTTGGAGAACCCTCCGGGAGGTTCGACTACTACGTACTATACTCCCGGCCAGTCCTCTTTGCCTCCAGGCCATGCGGCTTTAGAGCAGATAGGGGTGGGAAAGCCGAAAAGTCCCGCTGAAACCACAATTCAGGCCTGGGACACTGGAATACCTCGGATGTTGGTAAGCTTACTGCGGTCGAAGCCTAATCCCCCGCGGGATCAGCCAAGATTCAATTTGTCCAGCTTCCGAGCTCGGACCAGTAAAGGAAGATCAAGGTCGGCTTGGCAATCGCACTCGATCAATGTGCTAACCAAGGGCGGCAACCGCCACAGGCAGCCTCAACACACTCCTGAGGTTCCAGCAAAGGCTTTACCTCGCAAGAGGAAGACAGGAAACGGATGGCTGGATGACTCTCCTTCTACGGATAGAGACGAGATCTACGACTCCCGTCTGTATGGCAGCATGATCACGTTCTGTGACGAAGACTTACCGAGAGACGCCTCGGGGCACAACGAAGCTCTGTACATCACTCTCAAACTCAACACCATATCACTCCCCAGAGTATTGGTAGATAACGGGTCAGCCGTTAATGTCCTCCCTCTCAGCATGATGCGAGCTCTCCGCATCCATGAAAGCCATCTGATTCCGTCAGCTCGGACTATCAAGGCCTACGACAACTCGTCTCGTCCCATCCTGGGGACAGTGACTCTGGAACTCTGGTTCGAAACCCAAATGGTGCCAGCAAAATTCCACGTGATGGACATTCCATCCGAATTCACAGCTCTTTTGGGACGCCCTTGGCTACACCACATGAAAGCCATAGCTTCCACTCTCCATCAATGCGTCAAGTTTATTAACCGGCAGGGAGATCTTGAAGTCATCCGAGGGGATAGTTTCCTCATAGGAAACGAAGCCGAGACAGTAGCCAAGCGTGTCCGCACTCAGGCACCGGGGGTACCTCCTTCGAATCAACCAAGGGACTACCGGGGCAAATCTCATCAGAATCCCTCAGAGTCCGGAGATGCCAACTATGTAAACGTACTCGAGCAGGCAGACCCTGAAGCAGTCCGATACATCAAGTTCAACTGTCGTTTCCAACATTTGGAGGCAGATTGGAAGGAAACGCTGAACATCGCCATGATAAGGGCACGTAAACCCCCAGTCTCCGCTCGGAGATTCGTCAGCATTCTCCAAACCAACTCTCTGGCCCCGCCAGGCGAAGAGGTTTTTGTGATAAAGGTCAACAAGCACCGTCATTCTCGTGATGAATGCATGGAAGTTGTATGGGATGTCCTCCACGAGGAATTACCCGCTGCACCCCTCTTCTCCAACGAAGAGCATGATGTTTTCCTAGCTGCTCCATCAACGCAACCGGACGCAATACGTCCCTACACCTGGATTGAACGGTCGGATGACGATGAATCTGGACTCTCCGGAGTCGAGGACGCGGCAGACCCGCAAGCAGACCTCTGCATTCACATGCTCAGTTTTGAGGACGGAACTCCTTCCGATCAGGTCACCTACGACCAAGGTTCCAATACCATGGAAATTGTCAAGCTCAATGTCCAGTACAGACAGCTATCCGATAATTGGAAGCACGTGATTCACGCAACGAGGAATCCCTCTGATCAAGTGAATGACGACGACTTCGTCAATATCATCTATTCCAGATATCCTGATGAAGCCAAGGATCCCGTCCTTGTTATCAGATTCTGCAACACCAAGGTCACCCTCGATGACTGCCTGCTCATGGTAAACGAGGCCCTGGCAAAGCGAGCTCAGAGCTCATCCTTACTTCCGAGTACCAGCCCCAGCGGCAACCGGCCCGTGCCGTCAGTCAAGCTTATACCCTCAAACGCCGCCAAGGCCAAGGGCAACAGCGAAGGAGACCAAGCTCCTCACCCTGCTACAAGTCAGATCAACCTCGGGAACGCTTCTGGCAGCCACCCCGAAAACATCTGTGAAAGTCTTCCCCGCATGGCAGAGTCAGCTTCCGACATAGGAAATGACCACCTCAGCATCAACATGCTACAGTTCGATTCTGCTCCCAGCCGTCACGGCCCCGATTCAGACATCCTGCCAGTCGACTGCTAGCTTTGATAGACTTGGCGATCGAGCGAGATCACGAGACCGTCAACATTGCAGAATTCAATACCCCCGTGGGGTCAATCAAGCAGATATGGGCAAACTTCTTGGTGATCGAGATTAAGGAAGGCCACATGGAATGTCCCAGTCCGACTTCCTTCGTCAATGTAATCCAAGTATTCCCGCCATTCGGCGATTTGAATGTAATCACGGTTCTGGACACTAGCAAGACGATGCGCACCTACGGAGACTGCCTAGGTCTCGCAAGGAAAGCTCTCATGGAACTAGCCGCTCAAGAAAGTCGTCTTTGGGACGAAGACCAAGCTCGAAAGACCTACAGGGACCAAGCCCTTAAAGTGTCACAGGCAGCTTCAGACAGAAAGCTAGAGGCCACTCTAGACCAGTTCGACCTCAAAAGTTTTGCTCATGGCAACTTCCCGGACTACCGTCTGTTCTCATCCAACCCCTCTCGCCATGCGAGGGTGGTCAACGGTCCCAATGACCTAGGAGATGGAACGACACGGCGGAGCGAATCCCGGCGCTTACCTTCCCGAGGAAAGCAAGTTCGCTGTGAAAGCGACGATGAAGACGATGAAACCATTCTCTTCCAAGCCGGGCATGAAGTCAACAAAACAGGACTCCCAAGGGTCTTGGGAGGATGGGAACGGATCCTTTACGCACTCAAATTGAAAGGCCAACTCGGGGAGGAAGGTCTATTTAAAAACGAGGAGGAGGATGGAAATTCGTCTCGAGCAACTACTCGGGGAAATTCCACGAGTCTACGGCCTTCGTTTACGAAACGATCAGCTGGGACAAAGCAACCGGTCACATGGGCCGATGTTCGGGAAGCCGTGTACTCACCTTCCGACATACCCGCCACTCGAGATAAAGCGAGAGGAGAAAACTCTCCCGATGGAGGTTTACCTAGGCGCCGTACGCGGTTCAAAGAAGCACCGCTATTCTCACATGGGAAGAAACGCAGTATTAACTCTCGACGCGAGTTCCGCCGCAAGAAGGTTGATCTGGGCCCCGAGTGGAGGAAAACTAGCAAATCACGAGTATCACAAGACCCAACTCGAGAATGCCCACGAGTATGCTCAGCAAGAAGGAAAGGAATGCGATATACCGTGAAGAGATCAAGGAGACCGTTCGCTTAAGCCGAGAACTCTCCAACCTCCCACGGAGGGTCAGCAACGCACAGTTCAGTTCAGGCAACCACTGGCTTGTGCATCGACATTCGAACAAGCTGCGTCAAATTGTGGTTACCTCCCCCGCAGAGGCATCCAAGCCGATATCCGGGACGAGAATCCGTCAAGCCTTGCCAAGCTCCAGGAATTCATCCACGATCAATGAGTTGAGGAAGACATATGGCCCTATGCTACGAGGAATCCTCCTCTAACTATGGCTCAACTCGGAGCGGCTGTTCGAAGGGACCAAACTGATGTCGGCGTTCTAACCCGATCGGGTCAAATCCATGCATTACCACCTAAGGCCACCAAAAAGCCGACGGAGCCACTGCAATCCGGCCAGCCCGAAGACGCAAATTCCTTGAAAGAGGACCCGATCCTCACTCAGCTCAAGCAGACTTAGGCGAACATTTCCCTTTGGTCTCTGCTCACCTCCTCTTATCCTCACAAGCTCAAGCTAGAGGAAAGCACGGCCCGTACCATGGTCCCCGTGGGCCTTGACCCCGGATGAAGTCATTCAAATGATCGGCAACATCCACTATGGCAACATTATCACCTTCACAGATTTGGACCTTCCAAAATTTGGGGGCGATCACAATGAGCCGCTCTACATCACAGTCCAGTTTGGACGAGCGTCGCCTTCCCCGCGTGTTGGTAGACGGAGGTTCGGAATGAATGTCTTGCCCGCCAAGATGATGGACACCTTGACATCGAAGCCTGAGATCTTAAGCCTTGATCCACCTTTGTCAAGGCCTATGACTCTACTTCCGTACGGTTCTCGGGGTTGCTACTCTCAACATGCGGTTCGTGAGCGGGTGATCCCCACCTGAATTCCAAGTGTTGGACATTCCAATCACTTTCACAGCCATCTGGGCGTCCCACAGGCTGCATCAAATCAATGGCGTGGCATCCACCCTTCACCGGTGCCTCAAGTTCATGCAAGGCAACGAGCTAACCACGGTCTATGGCGACAGTGTCACCACCGAGGGGACCAAAGCACCAACGACATTCCGGTGTTGGAAATCAAGCATAATGACGACATGCCATTAAGCTGGATTCACTCACGGAAACCTCCAAGATCCAAATATGCAACGTGGACCTTCCACTGTCTCACGATCGAGATTCCTCCCGCCATGAGGATGATGAAACTCATGAACTTCATCCCGGGCCGGGGCTCGGCAAAAGGCTGCAAGGCCAACACCAAGTTATTGAAGTCAAGGACCACACCACGGTCCGGGGGCTTGGCTACGTGCCAACACCGGCGACATCAAGGAAGACAAAAGGCTCGCCGCACCAAAGCAGCGGCCCGCAAAAGGGGAACCTCCGACGGCACACCCAACCTCCGACCTTACGGCTTTGACCTCGCTCATTACTTCACCAAGAGGAACCGACAGCGAAACCGAGGGACCAACAAGGGAACCGACGACGAAGCCGAGGGGACCGACAATGAACCGACAGCCAGAATCGAGGGACCGGCAAGCAGTAACCGACAGCAGAACTAAGGGGACCGACAGTGAACCGATGAAGATGAGAAAGAAGCGAGGAATAGTCGGCACAGACTACGGGAAGAATGGAACGGCTAGCACGGGACCTCAAGCGTTTGAGGACTCAAAGCTAATCCGATAAGGGAGCGTTCCTCGACATCACGGCTCTACCTGGACCAGCGCCACCACGAGTCCGGCATTAGTACACATTCAAAGGAATCCCAGACTTGGAGGAGCAACTCAAGGTACTCTCCATGGGAAACAAGTTGTTCGGATCGGCCAGAGGCCACATTCGAGACGGTAAGTCCAAAAGCGAAGGAACCGGAATTCATAGAAGACGCTCTCGGTGGACCGGCTCTGAGTCTATTTGAAGAAGTCGTGGAGTTACTTGCCCACTTGATCGGCGGGGCTCGGACAACATCATGATCGCCATGATAGGGACGGCGAAGCCAAGCCTCTTGATCCCCGCACCCTCATCAAGCATCCAGCAATGCCAGCTGAAGAATTGGGTAACTTTCACGGACGAGGGCAAGCCGGGCGAGTGGAAGACAAGGCTGGGCCCGCACCCACATCTCCCTAAACCCGGTCTCGAAACCCTGAGTCGGTCCTTGTCGAGTCCGGTCCTACGAGTCATCCAACGGCCTTACGCAGGAGGACTATAATGTTGTAGCCAATCATGTATTCCCGTTCTTGTTTAATGAAAAGTCGACCTTTCGGAGTATCCTCTCATTGCCACTTTAACAAGCGATAAGTTAACAAAAAACTTAAAAGACGTTAATAATTCAATTGATAAAGAAGCGAGACACATTAAGCGAACAATACATTAAAGAAGTTCTCGAGCGTGTAGTTGACGAAGAGGACAACGGGCCCCAAGTTAGAAGAGGTTATGACCAAAGTGAACACAGGGTCGGTCTGAGAGCCTAAAGAGACACTGAAGTGGGCGGTTTCTTCGCGATGCGAGAAAAGAAGCCACGATAAGCCTCCTCAGGGAGTATGTTGACGTGTTCGCACAGTCATATCGGGACATGCCGGGACTCGATACCTCAATCGTGGAGCACCGAATTCCCTGGATCCGAATCCAAGCTGTCAAACGAAGGCTGCGCAAGATCAAGCCCGAGAATGGTCCTTGCAAGTTAAAGAAGAAATTGAGAAAATGCTCAGAGTTGGTTTCATCGAGTGATTGAGTACCCGACTTGGCTCCCCAACATCGTGACGGTCACGAAGGCCAACGGAAAGGTCGAGATCTTTGCGTGGATTTCAGGGATCTCAACAAGGCCGATCCTAAGGATGATTTCCCACTGCCTAACATCGACATGCTTTGGTCTATACCACGGCAAATTTTGAAGTAAAGTCCTTCGTGGACGGGTTCGCTGGATCTGACAACCAGATCAAGATGTCCGAGGAGGATCAAGCCAAGGCTGCCTTCACCACTCCATGGGGGACATGCGTTACACGGTCATGCCGTTCGGTCACGAAGAAACATTTGGGGCTGCTTACCGGAGAGGCACCTTGACCCTCTTCCATGATATGATTCACAAAGAAATCGAAGTATATGTCGACGACATGATCATCCACTCAAAGGGGATCGGACATGCGGCACATGACGGATGCTGAGGAAGTTCTTGACAGACTCGAAAAGCACTCCATGAGGCTAAACCTGGCAAAGTGCACCTTCGGCGTCAAGCGCGGCAAGGTGCTTGGGGTACATGGTTACGCAGAAAGAGGTATCGAAGCCGTCCCGGAAAATCAAGGCCATCATTGACATGAAGCCGCCTCGAACCACGACAGTAAAGAGCTTCATGGGAAGACTTGATGCATCAGTCGCTTCATCAACAGGTTGACATCTCTCTGCGAGCCCATGTTCAAGCGATGAAAAAGAATGCCGACATCAAATGGGACTCAGGAGTGCCAAACAACTTTCGAGAAGATCAAGACCTACTTGGTTAATCCCCCAATTCGGTGCCCGCCACATGAAGACAAGACACTACTCCTGTATCGACGGTAAGAGACACGTCAATCGGAGCAATGCTTTGGCACAAGAACGAAAGATTCCAAGGTTGAGCATGCAATCTACTTCGTAAGCCGAAAGCTTCAAGGAAGTGAACTCGGCTACTCGGCATCGAGAAAACTTGTACCGCCTTGGTATGGGTAGTCGGGAAAGCGAAACACTACATGCGGTCGCATTCGGTACTCTGGTCTCCAAAGTGGACCCCGTCAGATATCTCTTTGACAAGCCGTCCTGTCGATGCGGCTAGCCAAGTGGTCATTCTTCTGGCTGAGTTCGACATCAAGTACATGGTCGAAGAAAATCAACAAAGGGCGAGTAATGGCGAGATCGGCTTGCCGACTTCCCAGCGGTGAACCTAAGGGTCACGATCCGCAATTTTCGGACGACGGAATCTTTTCACTTGACGGCGCAAACCGGCGGCAACTCTTCTTCGATGGGGCGACCAACAAGAAGGGGAATGGCATTAGAATGCTCCTTGTCGATCCCAGGGACGAGCATACTCCCATAGCCATCAATTTGAATTTTGAAGCAACCAACAATGCGGCGAGAATATGAAGCACATGTGCGGCGGGTTTGGAAAGCCGCCCTCGAGCGCAACATCTTAGAGTTTGGATGTATATGGAGACTCGGCATTGATCATCAATCAAGTATCCAACAAATGGAAGACGGTAGATTCGGCCTTCGAAGTACCACGCGTACATGGAGGAACTCATTGCTCGGTTCAAGGACATCTCTTTTCACTATTTGCCAAGAGACGGGAACCGCCGCGACGCCACAGCAACCCTCGCCTCTCTTATCGAAATTCCCGAAGGAAAGCGGTAAAACCCCTCGAGAATAGGCGGACGGGAAACACCCGCCTATTCTTTGTGAGATTGAAAAAGAAAAAGAAATGATCGACGAACCTGGTACAATCAAATTTACCGGTACCTCCAAAGCGGAGAAGCTTCCTTCACAAGTGAAGATGGAAAATACAAAGAAGGGATCAAAGCCAAAAACATGATGGCATTAAAACGCTGGCATCCCATTTCGTCATGCAGGGGTATGTTGTACAAGAAGCGCCACGAGGACCACTCCTTCGGTGTGTAAACAAAGAAAAAGCCGGCGAGCTAATGAACGAAGTTCACAACGGAACTGCGGTCCGCACATGAACGCCCGAGCATTGACACGAGATCATTCTCCGTATGGGATACTATTGGATATCAATGGAAACGAGCATCGCATCCGGTTCGTCAGAAGGCTGCGACAAATGTCAACGGTTTTCCAACCTCAATCACATCCCTCCTCATGAACTCTGTGCATGACTACGCCATGGCCTTTCGCCACATGGGGAATCGACGTCATCGGCAAGATCACTCCTCCGAGGAGCAATGGTCACGAGTTCATTTTAGTCGCGATCGACTACTTCACCAAATGGGTAGAAGCCGGATCGTACAAGTGCGAATTCTAAGAAGGTGGCCGAGTTCATCCGAGAGAACATCATGTGCCGATACGGAGTGCCCAATGAGATCATCTCAGACAATGGGACTCACTTTGAAGGAGATTGTGACCAACTGCTTGGCCGAATTTAGAGTCACACGTCACGGGTCTTCTCCTTACGAGACCACAAACCAATGGTGCGGTAGAGGCGGCCAACAAGACTCTCGCCATGATAATCGAGAAAGATGACCACCGAGAGGTCGGGGCCCGAAAAGCTACATCTAGCCCTGCAGGGATACCGAACATCGGTCGAGAACCGCCACGGGAGACTCCGTTCGCACTTACCTACGGAATGGAAGCGATGTTACCCGTGGAATTGGAAATTCCATCCTCCGAGTCCTCTTGGAAACGGGATCAATGAAGTCGAATGGCTACAGAGCCGTCACGACGAACTTGCTCTACTCGACGAGCGCAGATTGAAAGCCATGGAACACACTCGAGCCTACCGGAGCGGAATGGCACGAGCATTCGACAAGAAAGTCAAGATCAGAGACATCGGAGAAGGCGACTTGGTGCTAAAGGAAAAGCCTCCTACGCGAGACCAATCCCTTCGGAAAGTGGGAGCCTACTGGATAGGACCGTTCGTGGTACAAAGAATCTTACGCGGAGGAGCCATGAAGCTAGCGAGATTTGGACGGAAACCCTTTCGTTAACCCCGTGAACGGAAGCAAGCTCAGCGAGATACTTCGTTTGGGGAAGAGCACGAGTCAACTCTCCTTCCCCATACACCGTCCCCCTCGGTAAATTAAAGTGCTAAAAGAGTAATACCCATTTGGATACATTCAGCTAATGATCCAGGTAAAAAAACAGTCGCACTTCTTTTGTCTTTGTTTTTCTCAAATTCACCTAAAAGTGTCGAACTACGGTGACACTGAGCCCACTTAGTCCAATTGTAAAAGGGGAACGTAGGCGGCCATCTTTGGTTCGGTCTAAAAAACAAAAATACAATAAGCATCAATTGCTTGTGTTTGAAAAACTCTTTTCATTTAACCTACAAATTCATAACGGTTAAAACATTCTTTGATGAGTTCAAGCACGGTCAACTCTTGACTCGCTACACGCTAGCAAAACTACAATAAAACATTAATCAATTAATGTGTCTGCAATGATAATGGGTGGATACTATGGACGACAAGGTCAACCTAGTTTCCGTACTAGGTCCTTCATCCTTCTTCCCTTTCCCTTTTCCCCGGCGAGTGTTCTTCACCTTCGCGGGAAATATTCCGGTAGGCCTTCTACCTGGCTCGGGGACTCTTCCCGACGCCTCGCGTCAAGCTTGTAGGCAGCCAACGCATTCCTTTCTCTAGCTCTGTCTCGAGCCGCCTCGCTTCGAGCCATCATCATAGTGCTTTGATTGGCCTCCCGATCGGCACTTGCCTCATAATCAGCCATGGCATCGCGATCACGATTCCCGGGGTTAGCCTCTCGCTTCTGTCCTCCTCAAGGTCGAGCTGCAGGTGATCGGCACCAGCGGCTCACTCCGTCTCCACAAGATAGCCATATGTGTCTCCCCATACACTCTTCGTACCGGTTCCGGATGCGCGTCGACGTAGCAGTGCCCTCTCTCGGTGAAAGAGAACCCTGGCGGGAAAGGACGTGTATTGCCACCACTGGGTGATCAGCAATAGCATCGAAGGATCCTCCATCCGCAGAGATCCCACCTCAAAGGTAGCGGCATAACTCGGATCGGTCGGTGGCACTTGCTCCGGCCGTCTTGCCCTTGAGAACCAATGATGGAATATAGAAAGACGTGCGAGACGGCCCGGCACTCGACGATCAATAGACCCTCTGAGCGGTCCCGCAAGTCTGTAACTTCCAATGGGGAACCCACCATCGCAAGTGATGTGTGCAAAGTCGGCCATCGAGGCTCCGGCTCGGCTGATTGCCCCCCCTATCACCGGACGGACGTCGCGAGAAAGACCCAAGCGTCCACAAGACATTGGCACCTCGGGCATCATCACCGCAGCCTCTCCCTCAACCGCATGGTCGGCGTAAGCGGGACTCCCTCCCAGCGTGTATCGGCTACCGGTCGCCGTCAGGCTATGCTAGAACGTCTGCGCCAGAGACCAATGGCACGATGTCTCCCCACAAGCCTTTGCCTCACCGAGTCCGATGTCTTGTGATGGCACACCCCCGAGAGACGTGAATGTGAACGAGTAGCAATTGCGCACTGAAACAAACGCGTCCCACGAAAGACGCTCCCCTCGGCTCAGACCGTCTTTCGGGCGGTCCGAAATGTCAACGTAATCGGTATCTGTATCGGCATCCATTGTCGCTTCTCCAGTGAGATACTTGACAAAAGGCAGCCCCAGCTTCTCAACGGTGGCCATGCCACCGGCTTGTACGGAAGAACTAGGCACGATTAGTCTCGGATCCTCAGAATGGCTGAAAATCTTGAACGTAGGAGTGATTTCGTTGTACGAAGAGCCGTACACATTCCTCCGTACATCCCGGGAACCGAGATCGCGGCTCTCAAGATCAATCGGCATGAGCTCCTTCAAAGCCCAAGCAGTTCCAATCATGTGACAACCTTCGAAAAACCTTTTGTTACGCCTCGTGTCGGTTAAATTGCCTGTTGAAAGTTGTCCAAAGATAAATCTTGCATCCCAGAGACGATAACTTGGGAAAGGAAGCCATGTCGGAAAATGAAGGAACCTTAAGAAAGGGAAAGGAATTGAGCCGGATGAACAAAGCAATGTGTGAGTTTTCTCACCAAGTGCAAAGTGTGACGCAATTTAAAGAATGCGAAATTGGATTCTAATGAAGCCGGACTCCTGCGGTTGACTTAGTGACTCGCTGCGGCAATTGCCCTTAAAATTGGAAACATTTCCAAACCACATGTTCCTGTTATCCTATGAGAAATCTGCGTGCACCGCCCCGATTTCATTCAACCAATGTCAATATCCCTTCCGCCCCAGGGCTCGTGCAACGGTGCAAATAATTAAAAAGTGGTACATACATTAGCAGTACGACTTGACCCGTTCAATTTTTAATGCATTCTCTCTTTTTATTTATTTTTTGATTAACCTATTTGCTTATTTGCTTAGAAAATAACGAAGGTGATCCACGAATAAATATCACGAAGTACGGAGTTCCGCCCCACGGGTGCCTTTTGCAAATACGGTTCAAAATCAAAAATTTGTTCACGACAAATACATGCATTTTGTCTAAACAAAGCGGTAAAGAAGAAGCGGTAAAGGGGACTGCTGCGGAGTCACTGGAGTCATCCGTACACTCGACCAGTCTTTGCTCGCCATTCTGCCGGATCCGTCACAAATAGGAACTCGCCGAACTCCTCCCGGCCAGGGGAATAGGCGAAAGGAGCCTCCTCGGAGTCACGCGAACTCGAGGACTCCCCTCTCGCGCTGCGCCAGTGCGCGGAAGGAGGAGCTCCCCGAAATCCGGCCGTTCCGCCGCGAACTGGCCAAACCCTGTAAAGTCCTCCCCGATTTGTGCAGCCAGGAGCGGGGCGAATACTCTCGGCACAAGACGGCCCCCGATCACGGACGTCACGCTCCTCACGGAGCGCCGCAGTATGAACTGCGAGCCTCGGTTGAGCGTAGGCGGACATGATCCGCGGCCTCGCTGGACATCATTCCGGTACGTACGCGGACTCTTACGCACCGGGGAAAAGATTCACTTCCATTTTGGCATCGAAAGAGCTGCGCTTTTGGCGAATTTCCAATTTTACCACTTTTGGCCCCAAAGGGGTGTAAGAGTCTCCCCCAGGTTCAATCATAGTCCCGAGGATAAATCAAAGTTAGTTTTCATAGCATTTCGGTCTCTGACGTTAAATTGTCATCGATGGTCATTTCACGGTCCAGATTTCCAACTCTCAATGTCCCGCGACCTTTCAAGTTACTATTCCGGCTCCGACGTTAAAATTCTCAATCGCGTCGATTTTCAATCCTCAATCGCGACCTTTCACGGTCGATTCCAACTCTCGTCTCAAATCGCGACCTTTCACGGTCCGATTTCAAATCTAAATCGCGACCTTTCACGGTCCGATTCCAAGTCTCAATCGCGACCTTTCACGGTCCGATTTCAATCTCTCAATCGCGACCTTTCACGGTCCGATTCCAATTCTCAATCGCGACCTTTCACGGTCCGATTTCAATTCTCAATCGCGACCTTTCACGGTCCGATTCAATTCTCAATCGCGACCTTTCACGGTCCGATTTCAACTCTCAATCGCGACCTTTCACGGTCCGATTTCAATTCTCAATCGCGACCTTTCACGGTCCGATTCCAAGTCTCAATCGCGACCTTTCACGGTCCGATTTCCAATCCCTCAATCGCGACCTTTCACGGTCCGATTCCAAATCTCAATCGCGACCTTTCACGGTCCGATTTCAAGTCTCAATCGCGACCTTTCACGGTCCGATTTCAAGTCTCAATCGCGACCTTTCACGGTCCGATTCCAAGTCTCAATCGCGACCTTTCACGGTCCGATTCCAAGTCTCAATCGCGACCTTTCACGGTCCGATTTCAATTCTCAATCGCGACCTTTCACGGTCCGATTTCAAGTCTCAATCGCGACCTTTCACGGTCCGATTCCAAGTCTCAATCGCGACCTTTCACGGTCCGATTCCAAGTCTCAATCGCGACCTTTCACGGTCCGATTTCAAGTCTCAATCGCGACCTTTCACGGTCCGATTTCAAGTCTCAATCGCGACCTTTCACGGTCCGATTTCAAGTCTCAATCGCGACCTTTCACGGTCCGATTCCAAGTCTCAATCGCGACCTTTCACGGTCCGATTCCAATTCTCAATCGCGACCTTTCACGGTCCGATTTCAATTCTCAATCGCGACCTTTCACGGTCCGATTCCAAGTCTCAATCGCGACCTTTCACGGTCCGATTTCAATTCTCAATCGCGACCTTTCATGGTCCGATTTCAATTCTCAATCGCGACCTTTCACGGTCAGATTCCAAGTTCCCAATCGCGACCTTTCACGGTCCGATTCCAAGTCTCAATCGCGACCTTTCACGGTCCGATTCCAATCCTTAATCGCGACCTTTCACGGTCCGATTCCAACTCTCAATCGCGACCTTTCACGGTCCGACTTCAATTCTCAATCGTGACCTTTCACGGTCCGATTCAATTCTGTCGCGACCTTTCACGGTCCGATTTCAATTCTCAATCGCGACCTTTCACGGTCCGATTCAATTCTCAATCGCGACCTTTCACGGTCCGATTCAATTCTCAATCGCGAACTTTCACGGTCCGATTCCAACTCTCAATCGCGACCTTTCACGGTCCGATTTCAATTCTCAATCGCGACCTTTCACGGTCCGATTTCAATTCTGTCGCGACCTTTCACGGTCCGATTCCAAGTCTCAATCGCGACCTTTCACGGTCCGATTTCAATTCTCAATCGCGACCTTTCACGGTCCGATTTCAATTCTCAATCGCGACCTTTCACGGTCTGATTCCAAGTCTCAATCGCGACCTTTCACGGTCCGATTCCAAGTCTCAATCGCGACCTTTCACGGTCCGATTTCAATTCTCAATCGCGACCTTTCACGGTCCGATCTCAATCCTCAATTGCGACCTTTCACGGTCCGATTTCAATTCTCAATCGCGACCTTTCACGGTCCGATTCCAAGTCTCAATCGCGACCTTTCACGGTCCGATTCCAAGTCTCAATCGCGACCTTTCACGGTCCGATTTCAATTCTCAATCGCGACCTTTCACGGTCCGATTCCAAGTCTCAATCGCGACCTTTCACGGTCCGATTCCAAGTCTCAATCGCGACCTTTCACGGTCCGATTTCAATTCTCAATCGCGACCTTTCACGGTCCGATTTCAAGTCTCAACCGCGACCTTTCACGGTCCGATTCCAAGTCCTCGCGACCTTTCACGGTCGATTCAATTCAATCGCGACCTTTCACGGTCCGATTTCAAGTCTCAACCGCGACCTTTCACGGTCCGATTTCAATCTCCCATCTCGACCTTTCACGGTCCGATCTCAAACGATCAATCCCGACCTTCGCGGTCCGACCTCCACTCTCCTATCGAGACCTTCGCTGTTCGTCTCACCGGCAACAGCAATAAGCCCGAACCCCAAGGCACGAACGCCTTGCAACAATCCCTCTTCGGCCATCCTCGTAAGCCCGAACAACTTTTTACTTCAGCAAGTGAACATTCATCTTCCCGGCCGCCAGTCGTAAGCCCGATTGCTCATCCCCAGCAGGATAAAACTGGCAACAGCAATAAGCCCAGCACCCAAGGCACGAATGCCCCCGTCAGCATCGCAACTCCGGTTTGAGGCGCCACACGCCCTCGAAGGTTTCATAAGTCCCGAGGTTCGAGACGCCTCCCTAACGGTCTCCATTGGTACGGGCACCTCGCGAATGGTCTCATCCAGGTTTAGACGCCTCCTAATAGTCTCGCTCGGGTCAAGGTCCCCATGCGCGGCCCTTGCCCCTTTTCGAACTACGATCGGCTTGATTCCCGCTCGGGATACGTAGGAATCCTTTTCGTAAGGGTCCGGCGGTGATCGCCTGTGTCTCCTTCAAAGTAAGGCATCCCGATTTGGATCCTTATCTTTTTCAACGACCCCACCTCCTTCGGAGGAGACGTCGCCGAGGGGCTAGCTTGTAAGTACCCAAATCCGGATCGTCCAAATCCGTCGAGAAAGTTAACCGAAATCCGTTAAGCGGCCCGCTCCCGGGTTAACGGAACTCGTTAAACTCCCCTTCTTTGTGCAGCGAGATGTCCGGGGCTGCCCGTGCATCCGACGTCAAACCGTACTTAACACGTGTCATCACACGTAAAAGCACGGCTTTCCCTAAAAACGCATTTTCCGGCACTTTCGGGCGTTTCGGACATTTCCGGTTGTTATTTTAAAAAACGGACAAAACCGGGACCGGGGAACAAATTCCCATGAAGCTGGTGACTCAGAGGGGCACATGGCAGCCATCCCACCTCCCTCTAGTCACCCTTCAATCAAATTCAAAGGGAAAAGACCAAAATACCCCTGATTTGCATGCCAAGTCCGACGGACTCACTTTGTGCACATTTTCCGAAATTGCCGCCAAGTCCTTCAAATTCTCAAAATACCACAAAACCCCCTGGATTCAGGCCAAGTCCGTCCGGACTCCTACTGCAATTTTCACCCTATAAATAGAAGTTGCTGTCAAAGAGAGGACAGAAAATTTACCCCAAAAATCACCACCCACGGTCCAAACCGGTTTTCACCCCTCGAGCTCCCGTTCGTATCGATTCGCGTGAAACCTTCGTATTTCGATCAAATACGCACCTTACAACTTCGAAACAACCTTTCGAATCACTTTCCGTGTCCCGTACACACCTCCCGAGCCAAAGGAGTCGACCCTAGCCATAGGTATAACTCCCTCTCTCTAAATCTCCCGTTCCATCTCGGTTTACGCGCCAGTCGCTATAACCATTTCGAACGTCGTTATCGAAATGTAGACGCCTCCGTCTAACGGGGTCCGATACGTTTTAGCCCCTCGATCCTCTTCTCTTTCCGTAAGAGAAGTAATCACGGGTTAAAACGGCGTTCCGACCCCGTTAGTTTACTTTTATGTCATTTACCATTCCGGATCGATCGATCCGTTGATCGTCATTTACAATTCCGAGCCGTTTGGCCTCGTTGATCGTCATTTACAATTCCGAGCCGTTTGGCCTCGTCGATCGTCATTTACGAATCCGGATCGTTTGATTCCGTTGACACTGCTTTAAATACTGTCATTTACAAGTCCGACCCGTTTGGATCGTGATAGTATTTACTTTTCAAAGTCTGATTCGCAACCCGATTCGTTGATCGCATGTCATTTAATACGCATTTTTCCCGTAAAAATCGTTAACAATGTAATGCCCGGTTCAAAACCGGAGTTCGTCCGTCGAACTCTCTTTCAAAACGCGCGAAATGACGTTCGGCCTCCGAACGCTCATCTTCAAACTCAAAGCCGCCATTTGACACTTAAAATCATTTAATACGCATTTTTCCTGTAAAAATCGTTAACAATGACTCGCACGGCTCAAAATCGACGTTTGCCACGCAAACGCTCATTTCAAACTCAAAATCGACGTTTGCCACGCAAACGCTCATTTCAAACTCAAATCGACGTTTGCCACGCAAACGCTCATTTCAAACTCAAAATCGACGTTTGCCACGCAAACGCTCATTTCAAACTCAAAATCGACGTTTGCCACGCAAACGCTCTTTTCAACTCAAACCGACGTTTGTCATTCAAACGCTCGTATTTTCAAAAGTCACCTAATCAACGTTTGTCATTCAAACCAAGATTAAGCTTGTCATTCAAGCCCCCCATTTCAAAAGACACACACACACACACACGATTTCGAGAAAGGTAGAAAGACTCGTCATGCGAGGCGTTTCGGGCGATCTCGTAATACTCTACCCGAAACGTAACTTGACCTCCGAACCTAACAATCTCTGGTACAAAAAAAGCTTTTTACTCGTTTTTTCTGCCAATAAAAATGATCCCCGTTTTCAAAAGCCTTTTCCTAAGTTTTTGCTACCAATAAAAACGACACCTTTTCACAATAGCCGTTTCTTAACGTTTGGGCTCAAAATACAAAAACCGCGTGGCGACTCCTCATTTTGTTCCTTCCCATGAAGCGAGGTCTCAGACACCAACCCCTCCGCGAAAGACAACCGCCTTTTCCGCGCCCCCCGCCCGCGCGCGAAAAAGATCGGGTAATTTCAACCATTAATTCAAAAGAAAAACATTTTGCCTCTTCAGTTGCCAACATAGTCAAATGTTTTTGGGGACAAATTGTTGTGGGTATTTTTCAACATGGAGACATCTTCAGTTGATCCTGCATACCGAGATGTCATTACCCTGTAAGTATTGTTCTAATATTTACTTATTCAATATTTCCTAATATTCTTATTCTTATTTTTCAGTAATTAAGAGAGGAATGCGGGATATTCTCCAGCACGTTCAACAGATCTTCAACAGCTCGGGCGACTTGGTCTCACGGAGGTTGAAATGATAAACCAAAATCCCGAGATTGTAGGAACCGTATTGACTCTTTCATATCTACTTGTATTTAAGGGGAAATGGAGACGGAAAAAACACATTATTGCTCATACGCACACACTCGACACTCAAGCTCTTGTAATCCTCTCCATTATCTTCCAAAGTTGTATTCGTGATCATTATAGTGAAACTTTTAAGGTTGGAGACCTAACTCCCGGGGTTTTTTCCAAAGAGGTTATCACCTCCAAGGTTTTCCTCGTTAACAAATCGTGGTGTCATTATCTCTTTTTTATGCTTTTGTTCCATATAATCGAATTCCATAGTTCCCTCCTTATTGTTAAATCCACACACTAAACTAAGTTAAGATTCTACTCTATTGTTTTTTCTACCAAAACAATATCTTTGATTTGACTCTTCATTTATTTATTGTTCCAGAACAGTAACGGTAGTTGATTTGACCGGTTACTCCATAACCAATTACTCCCTAACCGGTTACATTGTATCAAATCATTGGACCTCTACAATTAATGTTTGTAATGTAGTATTTCCTCCGTCCCTAAATATTTGTCCCATTTGACTTTTCAAACATTTTAATTTAGTGATTTTGAAGCTTTAATTTTGTTTATTTTTACGAACGCTATGAAAATTATTGATAATATACACCGCCGTTATGTAATATTTCGTCCCTAAATGTTACAAGTTTTGAAAATTTAGTGATTTTGAAGCTTTAATTTTGAAAATGAGACTAACTTTTTGGGACAAAGAAAAAGGAAAAATGGGACAAACATATAGGGATGGAGGGAGTATTATTTTTTGGTCACCATGTCAACGATTTACCGATTCTTGATTTACAAACATTAATTTTAGAGGCGAATGAAGTAGTATTAATTTTTAAAATATTCATTGGGATGAAGGAAGTAATGCTCATTTTTTTGGATAAAAAATGTAGTATTATTTTTTGGTTATTCATTTTGAGTCGATAGTAATATTTATTTTTGAAATGAATAATATAATTTTTTATATAAGTATATTTTTTAAAGTATTTATTTGAGACGGAAAAAAATAATATTTCTATTTAGTTTTTTATTAATAATTATTTTTTGTAATTTAAAGTGAGACGGAGTTTGTACCTTGATTTGATTTGTTTGGAGTGACAACTAACAGATGGTTTTAAAATTGAATTTATTTATTTTTGAAATGAAGATTATAATTTTTTATAAAAGTATATTTTTTAAAGTATTTATTTGAGATGGAAAATAATATTTCTATTTAGTTTTCTTTATTAATAATTATTATTTTGTAATTTAAAGTGAGACGGAGTTTGTACATTTGGTTTGGTGTGGATCGGTTGTGACCTGCTTTGGATCGATTGTGGTCTGATTTGGATCGATTGTGGCCTGCTTTGGTAATTTGAACTCTAAAGGATCAGTTAAGTTCATGCCATTTTTGACCGATCACCGTTTCAATGATTTACCGATCCTTGATAATTTTAACCAATGTGGTGACTGGTCACCACGTTACCTTACCGATCCTTGGTCTGCTTTTGCTTTTGTTAATTTGAGGTCACCACATTACCTACCTTACCGATCCTTGGTCACCACATTACCTGCCTTACCGATCCATGTTCTGCTAACCGATCCTTGGCTGCTTTTTTGATCCTTGGTATGCTTTGTTGGTTTCTTCCACTTTACTGCTTAAACCCCAAGCTCCCAGTCTGACTTGGGTACCGAATACCAAACGGGTCCACTGAGTTGGACAAACTTTGAATGAACGAGTTTAAGTTTTGTTGTTGGAAGTATCCTGAGTTCTCAACCCGCTGAGTTCTGAGACTCTGTACTTCATCATCTCCCGTCCTCCCAAATCTCGAGTCAACGTGGAAAGGAGGTGGCATTGAAGGGACATAAATGTCATTATTGTTATTGTTGTTATTCATTAATGGCCCCTGGGATTGAACGGACGGAACAGGCTCCGGCACCGAAGTGAGTCTGGCAAGAGTAGCCCAATCGAAATTCCCAGAATCCAATTTTTGAAGGTTAATCTTTTGATCTTCTTGCACTTGATAACTGGTCATAATTGAATTCATCCGTGGCAAATTAAAGAACCGGTCTTCAATCTCCGGCAACGACTCCAAAACGTCGTCGAATTGAGAAGAAGACGACGACGAAGAACCGTGACTCCAAAACGTCGTCGAATTGAGAAGAAGACGACGACGTCGAATTGAGAAGAAGAAAACGACTCTAAAGGATCAGTTGAAGAAGATGACGACGTCGAATTGAGAAGAAGACAACGACTCTAAAGGATCAGTTAAGTTCATGCCATTTTTGACCGATCATCATTTCAATGATTTACCGATCCTTGATAATTTTAACCAATGTGGTGACCGGTCACCACGTTACCTTACCGATCCTTGGTCTGCTTTTGCTTTTGTTAATTTGAGGTCACCACATTACCTACCTTACCGATCCTTGGTCGCCACATTACCTGCCTTACCGATCCATGTTCTGCTAACCGATCCTTGGCTGCTTTTTTGATCCTTGGTGTGCTTTTTTGTTAATTTGAATTTTGAGCTAGGTCACTTTTATATAATTTTACACCATAACTGATCCAAATATATAATTCCACATCACAATCGATCAAAAAATAAGGTTACAATTGATTCAAACTAAATCAAAGGTACAAACTTCGTCTCATTTTAAATTATAAAATAATAATTATTAATAAAGAAAACTAAATAAAAATATTATTTTTTCCATCCCAAATAAATTCTTTAAAAAATATACTTCTATAAAAAATTATAATCTTCATTTCAAAAATAAATATTACTTTCGACTCAAAATGAATAATCAAAAAATAATACTACATTTTTTGTCCAAAAAAATGAACATTAATTTTTAAAATATTCATTGGGATGAAGTAAGTAATGCTCATTTTTTTTGGATAAAAAATGTAGTATTATTTTTTGGTTATTCATTTTGAGTCGAAAGTAATATTTATTTTTGAAATGAAATAGATAATTTTTTATATAAGTATATTTTTTTAAAATATTTATTTGAGATGGAAAAAATAATATTTTTATTTAGTTTTTTTATTAATAATTATTATTTTGTAATTTAAAGTGAGACGGAGTTTGTACCTTGATTTGATTTGCTTGAAGTGGCAACTAACTGATGATATTAAAATATTGATTTGTAATGATGATAAGCCTTACAAATCTGATCTATATACTAATAATATAATGTTTAAGGAAAATTTTCATAATGTATAAATCTATTTTACTTTTTTGTTGTTTTTCTTTAATTTTTGTCTTAGAGTAACATGTAATGATCCGTGCATCGCACGGGAGTAAAACTAGTTGAATATTATTAGGTGTATGTAAATTGGTTAAGTTGAATAATTAAAAGAAAATAACTGAAATTAATTAATTATTCAATGTGCAATTATATTTATTTGAGCATGTAAATTAGTTAAATTGAATAACTTAAGCAAAGTGAGAGGGAGTATTGGTATGAGAAACAATAATTAATATGGGTGCATAAATATTTTAAACTAATTAATTAAAGCTGTGTAATTAATATAATTAATGAGTGATGATGTCAATATGTGTTATGGAGGGAAATTTTTTTACTAGAAGCAGCCAAGTGTCCAATGATGACATCAGCGGTTATATTAAATTTGATTTTTTTTTTTTACTTTTACATTGTCTATATTAAAATAGTCAAATAATATGCAATCCATTATTTTAAATTTTTATATATTTTTTTTACTTTTACATTGTCTATATTAAAATAGTCAAATAATATGTAGTTTAGAATGTTTGGTGAGGCAAATATGTAGTTTAAACCGGAATATAAGAAGTAGCATTTTCAAATTGAAAAAATAAAAGATTATTCATGAATATTAAAAATGAGAAATTTTATTTTTAAATGTTAAATATTTAATGAACACCACATTAACCTCTAAAATTGATTTTTTTAGAATTGAATATTATTAGGTGTATGCAAATTGGTTAAGTTGAATAATTAAAAGAAAATAACTGAAATTAATTAATTATTCAATGTGCAATTATATTTATTTGAGCATGTAAATTAGTTAAATTGAATAACTTAAGTAAAGTGAGAGGGAGTATTGGTATGAGAAACAATAATTAATATGGGTGTATAAATATTTTAAACTAATTAATTAAAGCTGAGTAATAAATTGAATTAATGAGTGATGATGTCAACATGTGTTTTGGAGGGAATTTTTTTCACCAGAAGCAGCCAAGTGTCCAATGATAACATCAGCGGTTATATTAAATTTGTATTTTTTTTTTACTTTTACATTGTCTATATTAAAATAGTCAAATAATATGCAATCCATTATTTTAAATTTATATATATTTTTAACTTTTACATTGTCTATATTAAAATAGTCAAATAATATGTAGTTTTGAATGTTTGGTGAGGCAAATATGTAGTTTAAATCAGAATATAAGAAGTAGAATTTTCAAATCGAAAAAATAAAAGATTATTCATGAATATTATAAAAATGATAAATTTTATTTTTAAATGTTAAATATTTAATGAACACCACATTAACCTCTAAAATTGATTTTTTTAGAATTGAATATTATTAGGTGTATGTAAATTGGTTAAGTTGAATAATTAAAAGAAAATAACTCAAATTAATTAATTATTCAATGTGCAATTATATTTATTTGAGCATGTAAATTAGATAAATTGAATAACTTAAGTAAAGTGAGAGGGAGTATTGGTATGAGAAACAATAATTAATATGGGTGTATAAATATTTTAAACTAATTAATTAAAACTGAGTAATTAATTGAATTAATGAGTGATGATGTCAACATGTGTTTTGGAGGAAAATTTTTTCATCAGAAGCAGCCAAGTGTCCTGATGACATCAACGATTATATTAAATTAGTAATTTTTTTTTACTTTTACATTGTCTATATTAAAATAGTCAAATAATATGCATTCCATTATTTTAAATTTGTATTTTTTTTTACTTTTACATTGTCTATATTAAAATAGTCAAATAATATGTAGTTTTGAATGTTTGGTGAGGCAAATATGTAGTTTAAACCGGAATATAAGAATTAGCATTTTCAAATTGAAAAAATAAAAGATTATTCATGAATATTAAAGATGAAAAATTTTATTTTTAAATGTTAAATATTTAATGAACACCACATTAACCTCTAAAATTGATTTTTTTAGAATTTAATATTATTAGGTGTATGTAAATTGGTTAAGTTGAATAATTAAAAGAAAATAACTGAAATTAATTAATTATTCAATGTGCAATTATATTTATTTGAGCATGTAAATTAGTTAAATTGAATAACTTAAGTAAAGTGAGAGGGAGTATTGGTATGAGAAACAATAATTAATATGGGTGTATAAATATTTTAAACTAATTAATTAAAGCTGAGTAATTAATTGAATTAATGAGTGATGATGTCAACACGTGTTTTGGAGGGAAATTTTTTCACCAGAAGCAGTCAAGTGTCCAATGATGAAATCCGCGGTTATATTAAATTTGTATTTTTTTTTTACTTTTACATTGTCTATATTAAAATAGTCAAATAATATGCAATCCATTATTTTAAATTTATAAATATTTTTTTTACTTTTACATTGTCTATATTAAAATAGTCAAATAATATGTAGTTTTGAATGTTTGGTGAGGCAAATATGTAGTTTAAATAGGAATATAAGAAGTAGAATTTTCAAATTGAAAAAATAAATATTATTCATGAATATTAAAAATGAGAAATTTTATTTTTAAATGTTAAATATTTAATGAACACCACATTAACCTCTAAAATTGATTTTTTTAGAATTTAATATTATTAGGTGTATGTAAATTCGTTAAGTTGAATAATTAAAAGAAAATAACTGAAATTAATTAATTATTCAATGTGCAATTATATTTATTTAAGCATGTAAATTAGTTAAATTGAATAACTTAAGTAAAGTGAGAGAGAGTATTGGTATGAGAAACAATAATTAATATGGGTGTATAAATATTTTAAACTAATTAATTAAAGCTTAGTAATTAATTGAATTAATGAGTGATGATGTCAACATGTGTTTTGGAGGTAATTTTTTTCACCAGAAGCAGCCAAGTGTCCTGATGACATCAGCGGTTATATTAAATTAGTATTTTTTTTTTACTTTTACATTGTCTATATTAAAATAGTCAAATAATATGCAATCCATTATTTTAAATTTGTATTTTTTTTTTACTTTTACATTTTCTATATTAAAATAGTCAAATAATATGTAGTTTTGAATGTTTGGTGAGGCAAATATGTAGTTTAAACCGGAATATAAGAAGTAGCATTTTCAAATTGAAAAAATAAAAGATTATTCATGAATATTAAAAATGAAAATTTTTATTTTTAAATGTTAAATATTTAATGAACACCACATTAACCTCTAAAATTGATTTTTTTAGAATTGAATATTATTAGGTGTATGTAAATTGGTTAAGTTGAATAATTAAAAGAAAATAACTATAATTAATTAATTATTCAGTGTGCAATTATATTTATTTGAGCATGTAAATTAGTTAAATTGAATAACTTAAGTAAAGTGAGAGGGAGTATTGGTATGAGAAACAATAATTAATATGGGTGTATAAATATTTTAAACTAATTAATTAAAGCTGAGTAATTAATTGAATTAATGAGTGATGATGTCAACATGTGTTTTGGAAGGAAATTTTTTATGAAACTGATCAAATATGATCCTAAGCATTACATCGTTGTCAAGGTCTCTTTTTAGAAAAAGTATACTCCGTCCCAAAATGAAAAACTAAATTATTTTTCTAATTTTTTCTTGATTAACGATAAATTTAAAATATTTTGGTCATTCATTTTGGGATATAAATATTATTATATTAAACAATGTACTATAGGAATTTAGTTTATTATATACTACTAAAAGATATAATCACGTTAAAAAAAACCTCAATTCATGAATAAGTAACACTTTTATGTTTAGTGAATCATAGTTTGTGAGGTAATTCTGAATCTATATTTGTTTATGTGATACAAAATTTATCTCTACTATGTGCATCCATTAAAGTGTAAATTAGCTTTTGGTATAATTTGTATGGTTTAATATTTTAAGTGATACTTCTTTCATTTTGGAATAAGAATGTTGCAGTCATATTGTACGCTTATTAAGGAAAAAAAATGGGTAAACAGTTTGGGTGGCTTGAAGACTTAATTATCAAAGCCACTATTTATGATTCAAATTAATTGAAATACGAAATATGTACGTTATGTTGTGGTTTTTTGTAATTATAAGCATGATAAGGCCAAAAATTGTCATTATTTTCCATTTTAAAACTTTACTCTAGGATGAACGTAAAAAAGGACGAAATAGAAACCTTACTTACTTTGGGACAAAATGTGTATAATATTTTTATTACTAAGAATATTAAGAATCTTATGTTGAATATTTTCAGATTGAGTCATAGGGATATAATTTCACCAAGTTGTTTTTATAATATTTAATTATTAGATTCATTATGCCCATCGAGTATCGACGGATTACTGACTAGTTAAATGCAATAGTAGGCGCCTGACTGAGCCACATTAAATGTGATGGGAGTGAGCCGATTACCATACTGTCAGAGCCAGTAAGTAAACTTGCTCAATAAGCTTCGATACCAACCGGGAGTCTGGTGAGATAACTGGGAGTCTGGTATGAGACCGCGGTCAACATCTTAGGCGCGGTCAATGATATTTGACGCGGGCACGGATGTGGCGGTCATACCTTATGCGGTCACCAATCTGATGGTCAGGATCCCTTCGGTCTGGACTAGGATGAGGATGAGAGGAATGCGGTCTTGGCCTCAGGGGTCTATCTGTCCGCGGTCTTGCTCTAGCGGTCTAGGGAACGTCACGTCATACTGGGTCTTTGGACCAGATCGAGCTTGGGCCCGGTCTAGCTGATCCGGGCTCATCAGTGGCCCCTAGCTCCAAGTGAATGATTATTTATGGTCTGAGCGAGGAGCTACTAGTTAAGCTCGGTTCAATCAGATCGCCCCTTGGGCGGGCACCAATGTTAGCATTTTCCCTTGGTTTTTGCTCTGTCTCCTGTGCAAATAGGCACATGTGAGGGGCACGTGTGGAAGCTTGTAGGCGCCTTCATTGCTCTACCTCCCGATTAACTGGTGGGCCCTGGGATAGGTGAAGGGACAGCGCGTGGCAGGTACAGAGGGTACGTGTCAGCCATCCAAGAGGTGCAATAAATGCCAACCACTTAATTTTCGAAATTTCAAACATTTGGCGTCAGTTCAGGATTCGAGGGGAATGGTTTGTGGGCTAATTAATACGGGTCGACTTGTATAGGTAGGCCTAATAAATACAAACCCTGCAACCCTCAGAATTCCCTTTACCGTTTTCAAGCCTTCAAATTGCTAGAGAGAGAAAATTTGTGCTGCTTCTTACTTAGCGTCTTCTTCCTCCATTTTCAAATCTGTAAGTAATTTTGTACTTTAAACTCCTTTTCCCTCTCTATTTCTACTTTCTTCTGGACAACGATGTCAACTCGTGAGTTTGGTCCCGTTCGTCCGAAGGAACTAGGAGATGGGAATACCCCAGACCTGTTTGCGGTTTGCAAAAGGTCAGGAGGAATATATAGGAAGGTGGCCTTTGGGTGGTTGAGGCTATACTTGGACTGCTTTCATTACTTTTGTGAGAAATACTAGTGGGGGCCTTTTGTCTCACCCCGGTTGTGGGAGGCCAAGAAAAAGTTGATTGTGAATGGTGACCTTTTGGTGTTGGGGGATACTCGTAGATTAAGAAGTATTGTGATGGGGGTTATGTGCAGGTTTCCCCGCGAGAGAGATCAGGCGTTGAATGCCGCTGAACTGGTGAGGAGAGCGATTCACAATCCCTGAGTGATAACTAACTGGGAGAGAGTGGAACTTATGGACCTTGACCAAATGGACAAGTACCAGTGCCTGGCCGCAAAAGATATGAGTGCTCCCCTAGATGTTGAGCCTTTGAACACAATTTTCCCCGAGGTCCAGACCGAGGCCCCTGATATGCCCATGGTGGACGTGAGTAGTGATGACGGTGATCAAGTGGAGATGGAGGTGGAGCCCTCAAAGGGGTCATCTTCTAGTCTCTCTGGCTCTCAAAGAGCGGAGACGGTGGATGTCACCCGCGAGGAAGGAGACCGCATGGCCCCGGGCACATCCCAGAAGGCCACGAGGATTGTGGATGCATTCGGGGAGGATTTCGGGGACGAGGCCCCTGTCCATGGCAAGAGACCCGCTCCTGAGGCCAATCCTGGTCAAGGCAAAAAAAGGAAAGGAAAAGAGGTGGCCTCCATGGATTGGGAGCAGGAGATCTATACCACCTATGGCGTTGACCCAAATGCCTTCCGTGTCCGCCCTCTTCAGGAAGTGGAGACGAAGAAGGGGAAACTGAGACCGGAGACTGTAGCTGCATCCGCGAGGACAATAGGGATTGTATTTTTTATGGGGTCCAGTTTGAGAATGGGCTGAGGCTTCCACTTGACCCTTTCATCAATAAGTTTCTAAACTTCACCCGCTGTCTCCCTATGAACCTAACTCCCAACACTATTAGTGCCTTGGTTTCCTTCATAGTTATCTGCAGGCTATTTGGTTTTGAACCCACCCTCAATGGGCTCTATGCCTTTTATCAGAATCAGATAACTAACGGAAACTTTGGCCTGAAGGCAAAGAACAATTCTCCCCACACCTTCTCTGCCCCAACAAATAAATTTGACCAATGGAACCAGAAGAACATCTTGGTCATTGAGTCTAGATTTGGGTGGTCCTTTGCCAGGCCTTACAACCCGATTCCTCTTAGGATTGCTGCTACTGCCTACCCTGACCCAGCTGCGTCCGAGGATCTCCAGATCGCTCTAGCCCAAATCTTGGCCCAATTCGTGACCGATAAGAAGGAGTAACCGGTTTTTGACGTGAGCGCGATAATAAGAGACGAGCCACTGCTGATCTACAATGTGGTGCCCCCCCCCACCCAGAGGGAAGGTCTTCCCTATGCTCCTAGGGTAGCCATTCTACCCCAGCTTCGTGACCCTGACTGGAGGGTTCATGATTTTTTTTGCTTTTGAGGCCGATTGTAAGACTTGCATGCTGGGCGCGGAATGCGAGCCTCTGGAGTGGATTGGTCTCTATTCTTTTTGAGAACTGCCTTTGATTGCTTCCGATTTTTTGAAACTACCGTCTAATCAATTCTTTTTCCTTTCAGAGTAGATCCAGCCGAATATCTCGGAGATGAGTGGTAAACCAAACCCCCAGCAATTGAAGGCTAGGAAGCTAGCCAACGAGGAGAGGGAAGCAGTGGCCAGACAAGCCGCTCTGGGGAAGACTCTGCCCAAGGGCACCATTCCCCACGTTGTTGACCGGCAGACCGGCGCTACCTTGGCCGCAGGTAAGGGGATCCCTCAGACCAAGGACCTGCCTCTGCCACCACCTCTACCTCGGGGAGGACCTCTGCCATCTGCTCGCGGCCCTAGTCCCTCTGCTGAGCGCACCATCTCTACTGGACACTCAGATCAGTCCCGCAAGAGATCTGCCTCTGATGATGCCGCGAGCAAGGATAGGGCTCAGAAAACCCACAAGGGGGCGGAGAACACACATGCCCAAGCCTCCACTGGCTCCGGGCCCGCTCCTCCTTCCAATAAAGGGAGGACCGTTTGCTCGACCTCCTATCCCGTGGTTCCCAATGAACTGCGGGATCCTGCTAGGAGTCTGAAGAAGAAGATTGAGAAGGTCCCCGAGATCAAGGGGGTTGATCCATACTACCACGGAGGCTACAACTCCGTGATCGGGCAAGGAGCATTGAATAGGCTCTATGCCCTGAATTTTTACACGATTGTTGTCTCCAAGATGAACTCGGCTGCCCTGTCCGGAGATATGGGCTTGATGGCCATTGAGGTAACCCTTTTTCTGATACTGAATCACTGCTTTTCCTGACCGCACATTTGTTAATTGTGTTTGTCTCTACACGCAGATGGCCAACAAGTCCATGAGGATGAGGGAGATTAATGACGAGCAGGCTGTCCTCCTGTCCGATCATACCAAGGCTTATACTGAAAAATCTAAGCTTTTGGCCAAGGCTGAGGAGCAGGTGAATGCCCTAAAGGTCTCTCTGTCTGAGAAGGAGGGAAACTTGAAGACTTTTACGGATTGCCAGGATAAGGCGAATAAGGATGTGGAAAAGTATATGGGGCAGCGGGATGAGCTCCGTGGGCATAAGACCCAGCTCGAGAAGAGGAATGAAGAGCTTGCGGTCAAGCTGGAAGCTGCCCAAAAGATGGTGAAGACCTTGGAGGAGTCTGTGGACAAACTGTCCGATCAACTGCTTTCTCTGAGGCAATTTGAGCTGGAGAGGGAAACCATTCTAGAGGCTGCTCGCCAGGAAGCGGCGAAGCAGTACAAAGAATCTGAGGAGTAAGGAGAAGGTTCTGGACGAATCTTCCGTTCAGTATGAGCTCGGCCTATCGACACAGCTAAGAAACTTTGCTGCTACGGGCAAGTTCTCTGCGGAGCAATTGGCCATTATTGGCTCTTTGATCTCCACAGACGATCTCTGCCTGCCCGGGCACGCACTGGTCCCTCTTACTGCGGATGAGATAGCCAATCTAGAGCTCGCAGCGGCCTCTTCTTTGCCTCCTGTGGCTGAGGTCACTGCTTCCGGTCTCAGGAATGAGCTGGATAAGCTGAGGTTTGGTGCCCAGGGTCTGTTATTTGAAGCCGCAGTTGCTAGCTTGTTCCCCAACGGGCCTGCAATCAGTGACGTATTTCTGCCTCGATCAGCTCTAGCTCCAGCTTCCACTGAGCCCATCAGTGATCTTACTATAGCTGAGACTCTTCCCTCTCCTACACCTAACTCTGAGGCAGCCAAAGAGACAGCCACTACGGATCCCAAGGACTCTGCTCCTTTAGCCTAGGATTTTTTTCTTATTTTTGTAAATAGATTTGTAGGATTTTGTAATCATTTTTATCCATCTGTGAGAAGTATTTTTCAATCATTCTTGCCTTGTCTTTATTTTAGGCTATTTTTAAGTTTTTGCAATATATCCTTGCTCTTCCTTTTTCAGCTTTTCAGACTTGGAATGACTGTTTTTGACTCAATTCCGCGGCCAGGGGCCTAGTAGGCCTTCTGGTCGCTTTTTATGAGTTTTCCTAACCCTTTGTTCAAAATCACTTGGATGTCTTATAAGAGTCAGCCCTTTTCACTATGATCGCGTTTGTTGTGGCCTTGGACAATTTTGAGGTCTTGACCTCATTTTGTCTATTTGGCTTTTAAAAATTCTTTGATCACTCTCTTCTACTTACACTTATTTAGATTTTTTAGATCCATGGTGTAATTTTAAAAAGCGCAGAGGCTAAAGCTACTTTCATTGGGCATGCGGTTGTGGCCGTGAGGCAATATTCCACGCTTATGACGGTAGGTAGGGGCATATTGGCATTTTAACCTACTTAGGCATCTGTATCCCACTATTGGTGGTTTCACGCGGTGCGACTCTTTGGAGTCTTGTGGCGATCATGTAACGGGCTCATATGTTGGCCTTTGTACATACGAGGCATACGAGTAGCGACCACCCTAAGGCCTTACGTGCATTTAGTGGGTCCAGAACTTTAGCCTTTGTCCCCACTTGCATCTATATCCACTTATTCATGCAGTGGTTCACACGCCCAGACAGGGACAGACGAAGGGAAATCTTATCCGCGATCGAGCACGGGCTTAATGGCGCTATGCTATGTCGCAGAGCGTGCGATGCGTAATGGATCTTTGCGCATCGGTAGGTAAGGGCTCTTATGTTGTGCCGCTGGCTAACCTGCTTGGCATCCGCTTGCGGGCATCGCTTTAGCTCTTTGAAATTTGGTGGGAATATTGCTACAGTTAACACTAGTTTTGCACAAATTTGATTTAATACTCATACATTTATTGCCTCTATCACCCTCTTTACAAAGATTTTAAAAGAAATACTTTCTAAGGTGATCGCTATTCCAAGCGTTCTTGAGGTATTTTCCTTCCTTTATCTTGTGGCCATGTAGGTACCCTCTTTGATTATTTGGGTAACCCAAATGGTCCTTCCCGTTTCGGGGAGAGTTTGTGGAAACCAACTTGGGTCCCTTGGACCTGACGTTTCCGATTACCCAATCTCAGGCGAAAAACTTCTACTATTCACTCTCTTATCATGATGCTTCTTCGCCTTTTGCTTGTAGTTCACCATTTTTCGTTTGCTCGTATTCTCTTTCCTTCGAGATCGTCAGTCATACCTTACATTTGCCTCATTTTGAGACTCATCGAAGTATGTGACTTCTGTACGAGGGTAGGGCTACCTCAGCCGTAGCCATTGCCTCGACCTATACGTGAGTGAGGAAGGGAGTTTCCGTTGAGTTTACGATTGTAGTGCGGTCAAGCGAAATTACCCGGGATTTTTCGCGCGCGGCGCGGGCGGTTTGTCTTCCATGAGAGGTTGAGATTATGCGAGACCTCGCTTCATAGAGGAAAAGGAAAATGAGGAGTCGC
This sequence comes from Adenophora triphylla var. japonica, assembly GCA_022495995.1. Classification (NCBI taxonomy): domain Eukaryota; kingdom Viridiplantae; phylum Streptophyta; class Magnoliopsida; order Asterales; family Campanulaceae; genus Adenophora; species Adenophora triphylla. The sequence goes on along the minus strand of JAFEMH010000233.1, from coordinate 799,161 downwards.
CACACGTTTGTATTTTGAGCCCAAACGTTGAGAAAGCGGCTTTGAGTGAAAATGGTGTCGTTTTTATTGGTAGCAAAAACTTAGGAAAAGGCTTTGAAAAGGGGGTCATTTTGTGGTAGCAACGAGTAAAAAGCTTTGAGTGCAGGGTGTGTAGGTTCGGAGGTCATGTTACGTTTCGGGAAGAGTATTACAGAGATCACCGAAATGCCTCGTATGTGAGTCTTTCTACCTTTCAGCGTGTGCGTGTGTGTGTGTTTGCATTTTGAAATGGGGGCTTGAATGATAAGCTTAATCTTGGTTTGAATGTCAAACGTTGATTAGGTGACTTTTGTTTGAAAAGACGAGCGTTTGAATGACAAACGTCGGTTTTGAGACGGCAATGAGCGTTTGCGTGGCAAACGTCGATTTTGAGCTTGAAAAGGAGTTCGAAGGACGAACTCCGGTTTTGAACCGGGCGAGTCATTGTTAACAATTTTTACGGAAAAAGCATATTAAATGATTTTGAGTGTCAAATGGCGGCTTTTAGTTTGGAAGATGGAGCGTTCGGATGCAACGTCATTTCACGCGTTTTGAAAGAGAGTTCGATGAACGAACTCCGGTTTTGAACTTAGGAGCATTACATTGTTAACGCGATTTTACGGGAAAAAGCGTATTAAATGATTTTGCAATGTCAACGAATCGGGTTGCGGCTTCCGGTGAAATAGCCCGGATCCGAGAAAGGCCTCGCGGCCCCGGCATCTGGCAATCTTTCGCGTTGGAGCGGTTTTGTCTCGCCGTTTTGTTTTCGCATTTGTAGAGTCGCCACGCCGTTTTTATTAAGCCCAAAACATTGAAAAAGGGCATCAGTTTAAAGATAATTTTAAAGCTGTTTTGTGTGATGAGATTTTGAGTTCGGAGGTCGAGATGACTCCTCGGGAAGAGAATATTAGAATATTAGAGCTCACTAGGAAGTAGCCTCGTAAAACGAGTCTTTCGGATACCCCTAATATCCTTTAAATGTTGTGTGTGTGTGTGTGCTTTTAAAAATGCATCTTTGTATCGGATGTCTACATTGTATGCTATGTATGGAAATGTATTGAAATAGTAATGGAAGGAAGCCTTACCAATGTTGGTTCGTGTCTGTCTTCGGCTTTGGGGAATAGTGTTTGAGGTCGGAGTAGCGTTAGGTACGGATCGGGATTGCCGGGAGATGCGGTTGTACGCGGACGAGTTTCGGCGTGAGTTGAGGTTGTAGGCTGCGTTCGGGCGAGAGGTTCGGCGTGCGTGGGGATCGTCGGGATCACTCGGGCGAGAGGTTCGGCGTGCGTTGTGGTGGCGAGTCACTCGGGCGAGATTTCGGCGTGGTTTGGGATCGTCGGTTTGACTCGGAAAGAGCCGGGACACCGTGGAAAGACCGAGGCGAGGCCTCGGAGTACCACGAGGGGCCTCGGAGTACCTCGAGAGTGCCTCGGGGCGGCGCGGGAGCGTCTCGGGAGCGCTCGGGGAGGCTTCGGAGCACCACGAGGGGGCTCGGAAGGCCTCGGAAGGATCGAAAGGGCGGGAATGCCTCGGAAGGACTTAGAGGAAGCCGGAAGGCTAGGGAGGAAGAGAGAAGTGGGAGGTGTGTGAAAATGAGGAGGGGGAGCCCTCTATTTATAGTGCCGAGATTAGGTGCAAAGAGGTCCGTACGGACCTCCACAGTAATCCGGTATTTTGGTTTTCCTCGATTTGAGGGAATGCTGTGATGATGGAGGAATATTTGCAATTATGGTGTCCCACGAGCAATAAGGTCCGTCACGGACCATCTTGCATCTGAAAGAGTCCGTACGGACCAACTCTGCGAGGAGTAATCATTTTCCCGGGATTTGAGGAATATTGTGGACTTTAAGAAGATTCGGTAATTATGACAACAAAGAGGTCCGTACGGACCAATATTGCTTTCCCAATTTCTGAAAATTCCCGAAAGGTCCTTTTGTCCCTTTTTATCCCGAGAAAGGCTCCTCCACTTGGTTTTGGTTGGGGGTTTAGAGAGGGTTTTGAGTGAGAGGGGTCGTCGAGGCTGTGTTGATGAGTACGCGGTGTTTCCGTGTGTTTGAAAGGGTGTGATCAGTTGGGGTACTTACAGAAGCCCCTCGACAGCGTCACTTATGAAAGAAGTGGGGTCGCCGATAAGATAAGGGTCCTAATGTCTGGATCGCGTGGGAGAGGAAGTGGCCAGGGAGGTCGGTGTGAGGGCGTGGTGGTGTCACTTTTGTGTGACCGCATAGGTCGATGGGTGGACCACTGTGATAGGATTCCCTACGTATCCACAGCGGGAATCAAGCACAGTCGTAGATTCGGGTGTGGGGTGAGTGTTTTGTGAATGTGGGCGTGGTGGTGCCACTGAAGTGTCGTGTGACCGCCGAGGTCGGTGGTAGAGCGTGGTGGTGTCTGGGTGACCGCATAGGTCGATGGTGGACCACTGTGATAGGATTCCTACGTATCCTGGCGGGAATCAAGCACAGTCGTAGTTCGGAGGTCGTGAATTTGTGAGTGCGGGCGTGGTGGTGCCACTGAAGTGTTGTGTGACCGCCGAGGTCAATTGTGAGGGCGTGGTGGTGTCTGGGATGGAAATTTTACGATTTTCCTAATCGGGTGGTTTAAGGCCTTAGGGGCGGAGATAGTTGTGAGACTTGAATCGTCTTCGGTGCGGTTGGTGCCACGGGAGGACTTTGAATCGTCTTACGGCGGCGGTTGATGTTATGCGCGAGGACTTTGAATCGTCTTCTAGCGATTGATGTTATGCGCGAGACTTTGAATCGTCTTCTAGCCGCAGTTGATGTAATGCGCGAGACTTTGAATCGTCTTCTAGCCTTGATTGATGTAATGCGCGAGACTTTGAATCGTCTTCTAGCCGCGATTGATGTAATGCGCGAGACTTTGAATCGTCTTCTAGCCGCATTTGTGGAGAGCGTGGCTGCCTTGTGCTTTGATAGCGAGCGTAGATGCCTTTGTGTTTTGCATGTTGAAGTAGAAGGTTGGACTTACGATGGCTGCCGGTGCTTGCGTTGCCGTTGAAGTAGGCGAGGATGACGGCCGGTGATTGCTTCACCATTTGGCATTTTGGAGGCGCTTCGTGCCTTAGGACTTGTACTCGGAGGTGTTGGCTCCTTCTTGTGCTTGTTTTGCCGTTGAGTGGGCAAGGATGATGGTCGGTCTTTGAGGATATGCGATCTTGTATGACTTCCCTTTGACTTGTTGGGGAGGAGCTCGGAGCTTACTTTGATGGCCGGTGCTTGCGTTGCCGTTGAAGTGGGCTAGGTTCGGGCTTACGTTGTGCCCGGTGCTTGATGCTGAGGATCGCATGACCTTGTAGGGGCCCTTTTACATTGGGAAGATGACTTCGGACCTCTTTTGAGGGCAGATGGTTGAGATTGTCGTTGAGCGTTTGGAGCGTCTTGTGCCTTGATATTCGTGCTTGGGAGGTGTTGGCTCCTTCTTGTGCCGTCGGGCGTTTTGGAGCGTCTCGTGCCTTGATATTAAATCTTGGGAGGTGTTGGCTCCTTACTTGAGTCGCCGTTGAGTGGCGAGGCCGGTCTTACGTTGACGGCCGGTGGTTTAGTCGTTGAAGTGGGCGAGACCGGTCTTACGTTGATGGCCGGTGAGATTGAATTACCGTTGAAGTGGCGAGACCGTGCTACGTTGATGGCCGGTGGTTGAATTGCCGTTGAAGTGGCGTGGACGGTCTTACGTTGATGGCGAGATTGAATTTTCGTTGAAGTGGGCGAGGACCGGTCTTACGTTGACGGCCGGTGGTTGAATTGCCGTTGGAGTGGGCGAGACCGGTCTTACGTTGCCGGCCGGTGGTTGAATGCCGTTGAAGTGGGCGAGGACCGGTCTTACGTTGATGGCCGGTGGTTGAGTGAAGGGTTAGGGACCATTGCACTTAATTTCTTTGGAAAAGGCCTTAGGACGGCCGGGGGCAAAGATTATAAGGGCGAGGAAAGTAATTTGGCCACCCCTTGCAAAAAGAAGGTCGTACGGACCAACTTTGGTGCAAAGAGGTCCGTACGGACCACCTTGGTTTTACGGTTCCCAGGTTTTGACCGGGTTTAAATGCCGAGCCCTTCCCCATTCCTTCTTCTTTCAGTGCGTGAACCCAGAGAGAGAAAGAGAAAATCCTCCATTGTTAACCAAAATCAACAATTTTTGCTTGAATTGCTTGCCATAGGTGGAAGGATCTCGAAGGAGTCGTCGTCAGCGCGATCGAGGTGGTCGAGCAACGGATGGAGCTTCAAAGAAATTGGATCTCGTTCGTTCCATCTTGAAGAACCGGATGTCTTGTATCCGAATCCGGAGGTGCACAATCGTCGCTCTATGAACGTCGGGGAGGTAAGAAATCCGTTCGTTTTGATTCCTGCTCGAATTTTTGAATGCTAGAACTAGGTTTTAGTTTTCGCATTTTGAATTTTTGTTATTATTTTATGCCTTTTGTGAAATTCTTGATGAATTGTTGAAAATGGACATGTAAAAATTGTGGGTATGTGTATTTTGTGCGAAATGTGTAGATTAGCTCTTATTTGTGAAAATAAAGTGCCTCTCTAATGAAATGCATGCTTTGGTGTTTTGTAGTATGCTATGTTTATGTATGTACATTATGAGAAAAATTATCGTGTAGTGATAATTTTGTGAAAAAAATGTGACATGTGCCGTGTTTTGTGACGGGTTTTGTACGAAAGTGTGTGCCGTGTAGGGACGGATTTTTTTTTTTTTGAAAAATGTGTTATGCGTATGTGTCGTACCGTGTGTGCCATGTTTTTGGGTGACGGACTTTGTGGGGAAAAATATGTGCAATATGTGCCGTGTTTTTGTGACGGGTTATATGTGCCTTTGCCGTGTTGGGACGGATTTTTTTTTGAAAATGTGTCGTGTAGGGCTTAATCCTTTTTTTTTTTTTGAGAAAATGTGTACAGTGTGTGCCGTGTTTTTGTGACGGGCTGCATGGGAAAAATTATAATGTATATGAAAATTATGTGCAATATGTGCCGTGTTTTGTGACGGGTTATATGTGAAAAATATGTGCATTGTGTGCCGTGTTTTGTGACGGGTTATTTTCATGGCTTTCCGTGTTGGGACGGACTTTTGTGCCTTTTGTTTTGTATTAAAATCTTTGTGATTGACGTACCTTTGCTTTGTGTTTACTGCGGGATGCGGGGCTTATGGCGGGAAGGCCAAGAGGATGAAGACTTCGGGGATCGCTCGAAACATTTGTTGTTGGCTAATGGCGACGGATGCGATATTTCCGTGGACGGTAGGCCGAGTCCCAGGAAGGCTGGTTTACGCTTACGGCCTTTGGGTGTGTTCGTTGAGAACTGGCCGGAGTTTCGACACGAGGAAGAACAAGAGCGTCTTCCTTGGCCTTTACGAGTACTGGTGGGATACCACTCACACCTTCCATCGAGGCCCAGGGAGAGGTGACGGTGGCGCCGACCGACTTTCTTTGCGATCACGGCTTTCCTTGAAAGGAGGGCCGGGGTGCGGTGGAAGATATGATCTACGATGTGGTGTTGGCCAGAGGCTGCTTTGGGCTTTGAGCCTGCGTCCTCGCGAGGGGGCACAGGGATCTTTGTATAGCGATGTGGAGGCGAAGATCACGGCCGGTATTGGGGCCTACATCAGGGGGTACCGGCCGGGTGACGGCGGAGCGGCTAGCGCGCTCCTTTTTGTGGTATGCATTGTCGAGACTTTGTTCTCGAACCACGCGACCGCGGCTCCCTTTGCTCTGTTGGAGAGCTTGACTGATCTGGATAGAGTTTGTGACATCGCTTGGGGCGAGGCAGACTTGGCTGAGCTCTACTTCTCCTTGGACCGGTTTAGCCGGGGTGTGGCTTGATTCGTTGGCACATTTTTGACTTTGCTTTGGAGGTATGAGTTTATTGCCGTTTTTGATTTAGCAACTTGTCTTTTCTCCGTTTTCTTTTACTTGAGCCTTTCTGTTTTTGTCGCAGGGTGTGGTTTTATGAGGTTTTCAGTGTTTCAGTGGGATAGAGATCTGGGGTACATTCTTTGCGTACCTGCTATCTTTGAAATTTGGGCTCGTACGGCGAGAAGAAGGAGGACCGGCGGGGGAAGCTCACCATCGCCTACGGGGATGTGCGGGAGCGTGCGGAGAGGGGTAGCTCGGAGGGTTCGTTTTGTTCCCGTGGGCTCGGTATGAGGGGATGAGTTTGAGGGCTCCAGGAGTGACGGCGCGGCGGAAGATCTTTGCGGGGCTTGACTTGTGATGTCATGTATGCAGGAGAGCGGGTCTTACGCGGCATGGCCCGGTGTGCTTCCCGTGGCTCAGGGACCCTCCCTTTGGGATGCTTGATTCCGGGACATGGGCGTGCTCGATTTGAGAGGTACCTTGGCGGTGTCGGCGCCGAGGAGTTCATTTTGTATGGAGAGGAGTACGGGGCCTTCGTGAGGAGGAAGGCGAGGGCGCCGCAGTGCGCGAGAGAGAGAGGCGCCCGCGAGCTCCCAGAGAGGATTCCGATGCGGGGGCCGGATTTCACGTATGTCGGGGACGGATCGAGGAGGAGGGTGTACGTACCCGTTCTGAGCGAGCTCTGCTTGCATACGAAGTGGATCCCGATAGATCGGTGAGTGTCTTTGACTCTTTTCCATCTTGGCATCTTTTACGCATTTTTCTCTTTTTGTTGTTGAGTATAAGCTTGTATTCTTGGCGTTTCCTTGGCCTTGTTGGTGCGGAGTCCGGGGAGAGCCTATGATATCTTTGACTCGCCGTTATGTGGCGATGAGGTCGTTTGCGAAGAAGATGGCGTCGAAGATATCTTGCCGGTCTTCGCGACAGCGTGCCGGCGTACGAGCCTATGCCTTGAGGCATTACAGCCAGACGTTCCTCCGCCTAGAGCGGCCGGAGCCGCGGCGGGAGGGACCTTCGAGGCGGCATAGCATGGATGCGGGGCGTCTTCGGGAGGCTGCGGGGCCTTCGAGGAGCAGCCCTTTTATCGGTTCATGCCTCCGCATGGCGCGCGGGGTGAGGTTCCTCGAGCCTTCTTTCTTCGATCCTTTCGTCGGATTTGATCCTTCGGATTACTTTTCGTGGGAGCCTCAGGCGGGTGCTCGGTATTCGGCGACGAGATGTGACGGGCGAGTTATTTGGGATGCCCGGCTTTTCTTTGGAGGACCTCGGCGAGGATGATGATCTTGAGGAGTCGATTAGTATTCATTTGCTTTCCCTCTTTTCATATCCCTCTTTTTTTTTGTTTAGCAACGAGACATTTGATGGGTACACAGTAATAAAACACTCGTATTTGCATGGCAAACAGCATTTTATTTTAAGATGTAATGTCATTTTTGTGATTCCCGGGATTTGTCCTAGAAATTGTTGCTATTATTATTATATTTTTGTACATGCCACGTGAGCTGAGAGTTCGTTTGTGGGTAGTGTATGTTTGCCGGGAATGGCTTTGGCCAGCATTAAAAGTGAAAAGGTGAGTAAAAGCAATCGAATGAGGACGAATAAGCTTATAAAAAGTATACAGACTCTAAGAAGTAAGCAAGACTACAGGAAAGCGAAATAACAAGTATCGATAAGAATAAGCTTCTAACAAGTCGAAAGCGAAATCAGGCAACTCATGAGGAGGACGAGAAAATAACTACTTATACCCGATTACCCTATAGCGAAAAATTCCGAATGTCGGCGAATCGTTGTTGGGCAGTTTGGAGCAAGGTTTTGCTGAGGACAGTGTTTGCTGGGGAAAATGGGTTCTTTTTGCAAGGAGGTCCGTACGGACATACTTAGCATGCAAAGAGGTCCGTACGGACCAACCTTGCTTTTGGGAAGGACATAAATGCTTTCCAGTGTCTGGTTCTTCCCCATTTGCAGCCATTTTCGAGCTTTCTTCCCCATTTTCTCTAGGAACCTCCATTTTTGCCATGGATTCTTCGTACGTCCCTAGAATTTTGCCGAGGCTTTCGCGGGAGAGGCAAGCACACTTCCTTGAGCAGTTGAAAACATGGATGCGGCGCCGTATGAGGCATCAGAGACGGGCTTTCGAGGTAAGGTTTCGTCTTTGCTCGATTTGGTCTTTTAAGGAGTTGGTTCCTGATTGGGATTTGTTGCGGGCTGCAGCGAAGTTACAGGATGTTAGGAGGCATGTGTACTGTTTCTCCTACAATGAAATGGTGCCCACTTTTGAGGATTGTCGGACTTTGATGGGGGGACCGGAGGTGGAGGCCATCTCGCTTCCTTTGATTGGTGGTCTTTGCGGTGAGCGTGAAGCTTGCGAGGCTTTCTTCGTACTTCGTTGGAAGAAGTGCGGGGCATGATCCTTGATTCGGGTCATATCGACATTTACGAGCTGCCGGAGCGGTTCATGGTTGATGATGAAGTGGCGTCTCTTGGGATGTCTTCGCCTTGTGCGTGATGGCGGCGCTTTTCATGGTCGGCTCCACTTGGCATTTGTGATGGGGCTTTGCTAGATGTGGTAGAGACGCTGCGGAGGCTGGAGAGGATATTGTCCCGTTAGTCTTGGGGAGACTCTTCATGGTATCGACCGTGCGCGGCGGGGATCGGTTCATGAGAGGAAGCCCCGCTTTGCTCACCTTGTGGGCTGCGAGAGAGACTTCGAGGCCATGCCAGAGCTCAGGCGTCGTTGCCCGTGGTCATTTGCTCGGCGACCTCTTGTGTTGGATATGGATCGATCACTTTGGGAGAGATGGATGGCACGGCTTAGTACGCATCGAGAATCATTTGGTGGGTTCCCCTTTGGAGGATTGAGACTAGGAGGATCTTGCGGGAAGGGTCCTACGTTGTCGAGTTCCGAGGTTTGTCTTGGTCCTCCTTCTATATTCCGTCGCTTGTTTCCCGCGGTTTGGGATGAAGCGGGAGCCTTTGTTGAAATTTGGGATGACCTTGCTCTTGCGGAGGTAGTTCCTCTTTGTATGGCGGCTTCGAGGTGCCTTCTTGTATTTTACGAGGGTATGGAAGTATTCCGCTTTCCCTCTGTGGTACTCCTTAGACGTCGGGAGAGTGTCGTGTTGACGACTCGGTACCTGGCTTTGGTATGAGCGGCGTGTTGGGCGATCCCAAGTGGTCTTGGAGAGCGGCGTGTAGCGATTACAGGACCGGTTGCCGTAGTAGCTATTGCCTTAGGAGTGCCGAAGCACAGTCGACCCTTTGGATGTGACGGGAGACACTTTGTTTGACTACGAGACTAGAGTTGGCCGGCGACGGGGAGAGGTCCTCTTTGCGGGCTCGCGGGGAGGAGATCCGAGCCGAAGCACGGGCGAATGAAGCCACGAGAGCTCTTGGATTGTTTGACTCTACGGGGAGGACCCCCGATCTCGGGCGAGAGACGCGAGTTGGTTCACGTGGAGCGAAAGAAGACTCGCCGGGGACGAGGGAAGAAAGGAAAGAATGGCGAGGGGACAAGCGCGAGATGGCGCGGAATGACCTCTAGGTATCCATTCATTGCATTGCAAACACATTATTAGTTAAATGTATTAAGTTGTCTTTTAGCATGTTGTGAACTTGAGAGTAGACCGTGCTTGAACTCATCGAAATGTTGTAACCGTTAGTGATTTGTGATTTACTTTTAAAGCTTTGTCGAGACGCAAGATCTCTTGTTTGCCTTTGCTTTTGTTGTGCACTTTGTCGGCGTCCGTCCTTGGACTTTTACATTTGCATTTGCGGACTTGAAGCGATGCAGGCCATGACGGCAATCCCCTTTCTTGAGGCTTTGTGCTTGGGCGAGAGGTTGAATGCTCCCTTGATAAGTCGTTTTGACGGTCTTTTCGTAGCTTCCTTGCCTCTTGTTGGCGTCGGGCTCTTGACCTCTTTTTGCGGCTTACGCTTGAGCTTCTTTTTTGTGAGCCCTTGCTCGAGCTCTCTTTTTTATTTATTTTTTTGTGAGCCCTTGCTCGAGCTCTTTTTGTGAGTCCTTGCTCGAGCTCTTTTTTTTTTTGAAGCGCGTGAAGGCGAAGACAAGCCCACAGCTTGGAAGCGGACATGAGTCGGTCGTTTGATCTTTGAGTGACCCTCGGATGTCCTTTGATGTTGCCGCCGTCATTTGACTTGGTCAAGGTGGCTGTTGGGGCGTGTTCTTGAAAAGTGCGTAGCTTGATGGAGGTCTTGATTGACATTCAAACTTTTGACTTTTTGTGTATTTTTAGACCGGACCAATTAAGGTTGCCTACGTTCCCCGGACTAGAGGGCTCGGAGTGCACGTAGTTCGACACTACATGGAGTGCCAAGAGATGTCTGTTGTTCTTCTTTAGGCGAAGTATCTGCGAAGTTTGCTTCCGTTATTTGGATTCATGAAGGGATTGCCGTCTAGGTGCATCGGCTTCATGGCGCCTCAGGAGAAGATCTTTTGAACCACGAAAGGGCCGATCCATGTGGGTTCCCATTTTCCCGAGTGGGTTGGTTCGAGTGGGAGGCTTTTCTTTGAGTACAAGGTCACCTTCCACGATGTCTCGGGATTTGACTTTCTTGTCGAAAGCTCTAGCCATCTGCTTTGATAGGCTCGGACGTGTTCCATGGCCTTTAGTCGTCGCTCGTCTAGCGAGCCAATTCGTCATGTCGGCTTCGGAGCCATTCGACTTCGTTGATGTCATTTTCAGCGGCACTCGGAGTGAGGGAATTTCTAGCTCGATGGGAAGGGCCTTCCATCCGTATGTCGGGGCAAATGGGGTTTCTCCCGTGGGCACATTACGGTGATGTGCGGTAGCCCCAAAGTGCAAGGTGCGGCTTCTCGGGCCAATCTCGTCCTCGGGTGGTCATTTTCGGATGATCCGTTCGAGGGTTTTGTTTCTTTGCTTCCACGGCGCCGTTTGTTTGTGGCCGGTAGGGAGAAGATTTGTGGCGTGTGATCTTGAATTCAGCCGGTGATGCATCCGAATTCCCCTTGAAGTGTGAACCATTATGCGATATGACCTCATTTGGGATGCCGTATCGGCGAGATGATGTTTTCCTTGAGGAAATGCGCGACCTTCTTGGAGGTGAGTACCTTGTAGGACTTGGCTTCGACCCATTTGGTGAAGTAGTCGATGGCTACTAAGATGAACTCGTGGCCGATTCTTTGCTGGCGGAGCGATTTTCCCGATGACGTCAATTCCCAAGTGGCAAAGGGCGAGGTGTAGTCATGCGGTAGAGATCGTGGGGCGCGATGATTGAGGTTGGAGAACCGTTGGCACTTGTCGCGGCTTCGGACAAAGTGGATGCAATCTGCCTCCATGGAGATCCAGTAGTAGCCCATCACGAGAATGATTTGCATCGGGGCTCACGGCGTTCATGTGGGGACCGCAAGCCCCATTGTGGACTTCGTTCATGAACTTGCTTGCTTCTTCTTGGGCGATGCGGCGTAGGAGTGGCCCGTGGTAGCGTTTCTTGTATAGCATGTCCCGAGGATGACGAAGTGAGAGCAAGGCGTTTTAGGGCCATGATGCTCTTGGTTTTGACCCCTTACGTGTGTGGAGTCTTCCTTGTTCATGAAGGTGGTTTCCCGTTCTTGAGGTATTGGAAGATCGGTGCGTCTTTGGAAATGGCGTCGGACTTGCGTCTCTTTGGCTCTTCGACAATCTTGCAAATCGTTGTGATTAAAACCTTCTCGGCGGCTTGGGCCCGGTTTTCTCTCGTTTGACAACATGCTTAAATGTTTGCTTGATGCATTTATTTAATTAATGTGTTTGCCTTTTGTATAGATGAATTGTTATTAACTTGTTTTGATTAGTTAATATCATCATTTGTTAAAGATGCAATAGAAATGATTTTTTTAGGAAGGTCGGACCTTTTATTGAAAGCGTGAAGGCGTACATTGTTGATCAAAGATTCACAATCGTCGGGCGTAAAGCCGTCAAAAGACTCAAAAGATGTGAATAGACGAGACAACAAGACTCGAAGCTAGACTATGGCGACGAGGATTGGACCGAGCTTCATTACTCTCGGATGGGCTGTAGCTCTAGAGGAGTGGTCTTTGGTTCGGGTGGCCAATCTTCCCTTGGCATGAGTCCGGAAAGTAGCTTGCATGCGGTTCGATTTCAAACCGGATCGCGGAGGTTTTGGCTGCTCCCACGATGATGTCCCTCCATTAGTGTTGCCACCGAGTCCTTGGGGGTTTTTGATGATAGAAGTCGGCGAGGAGCTACTTCTAGGAGGGCGAAGCATTCGGCGGTCGGAGTGGATTCTTGCGTGTTGATCACTTTCATAGAATGCGCTTCTTTATGCAGGATCTTTGCTTGGACGACGTTTACAATGTACGATTCGAGCGGACATGCTATATCTCCTTCCACGATTAAGCCTTGGAGGAGGTTGCGCCATTGTTCGTCAGTCGGACAGGAATGTTGAATTGAACTAAGTTGTGATGGTTGTCCCCATAAGATCAGAGTGTCGGCTAGAGGGTTGTCTTGTACGGGGATCGGTGATGAGCCGGTTTGCAAGAGGGTTTTCGGCGAAGTAAGGGTCTACTCCTCGATCAATCTCCATTAGGGCATCCGTCTCTTGATCCTCTCTCGAAGCATTCTTCACGGTCGCATATATCGAGTTGTCATCGACCCATGAGGTTCTTCGATTTCCGGCTCGTCGCGGCTTAGAGCGTGGATGTGAGGATCCACTTCGTAGCGGGACGGGGTAGGAAGAATCATGCAGGGAAGAGTATTCGGTCATGTCGGGACCTTCTTACAGGTCGTAGCTTGCTTGGCCAAGCACTTGCCATTACTGCTTGCTTCCGCGGATCACTTCGATCGCTCCATTGGCATTGATGAATTTCACGCATTGGTGAAGAGTAGATGATCTGCTTTCATACGATGTATCCAAGGCCGTCCCAACAAAGCGAGAGAAGGTTGGTTTGATTTCCACGACTTGGAACTCTCTGAGAGCTCCGGTTATGCGTCGGAGTGGATCCTCGGATTGATGACTCCTACGATTGGTCGTGCGGTGGAATCGTAGGCTCGGATTACAGAGGTGAAGGCCTTATCGAGAGAAGCCGGTCGATGCGGAGTCGTTTCGGTGTGCTTAAGCGATGATGTTGGCTGCGGAGCCGTTATCAATCAAGACGTTCGGGAGGAAGAACATCTCTATTTTTATGAGGATGAGGAGGGCTTCGTTGTGCCGATTCTCACATATTGGCAAGTCGTCGTACGTGAAGGCTAAACCGCTTCCCGTGCTACCGTTTGACTCGGTCTCTTACGGGAACGTTCGATCCATCCATTTGTATGCCTTGGGTGGGGCAAAGATCGTAGGGAGACGGTGGCCCTTAGGCGTTCTTGTCGGAATTCCCGGTCACGAGATCTCTTGACTGCGGTTTCACGCTCCCGATCGTAGCGGGACGGCATGCGACGGTTTCGGAAATTGCGAGTGCACTCTCGCTTGGAGTTTCGTCAAAGGCTATTGAGTTTACCACTGTCGTTCGGGGGAATGGATTTCCGATGGTATTGGGACCACGAGGGCGTTCCAATTTTCCCTCCTCAATGAGCCTGGACCACCTGCTTGAGTACGAAGCAATTGTCGGTGGTGTGGCCGGGGGTAGTTGTGGAAGGCGCAGTGTTTGCTCATATCCATGTTGGGTTTGAGAGTCTTCGGTTGGAAATTCTCGAGTGGTTTGAGAAGATTTCGCTTCACCCAGCTTGAAATACTTGACCCAAGGGCATTTCGAGTTATCTAAATCTTTGGAGCGTGGGAAGCGAGGGGTTGTTATTCTTTGGGGCTGCTTGATCGCGGTTTACTTGAGCTCCGTTACGAATGTAGTGCATTGTTCATTTGCTTCCTTTCCTTTGGTCGGGCGGGAGTTGAAGTTGCAGGTTTGTTCGATAGCGGTAAGATGAGGCGGGGGTTCTTGTTGCCTTTTGAAGACTCGAGTCTTTTCAAACTTTGTCCGGCGTTGACCATGGCACGGAGATCCAGGGTAGAAATGGTGGGCGATCAAGGTTCTCAAAGATGGCTTGAGGCGGGAATGGAAGATGTCCATACGCTCTTCTTTGGAAAGTGGATCCATTATCTCGCTTAGCTTCCCGGTTCCATCTTTTGTAGAACTCGCCTTGGTTCGTCATCCTTTTGTTCGGTGGCTTGCGGAGTCATGGCGGTTTGTTTCCCATTCAAGATTGGCGCGGTACTTCTCCGGGAAGATTTCAACGATCGATCCCACGTGGAGCGGTTTTACGCCTTCACATTGAGGAACCACCTTAGTCTTGTGGATTTGAGGAATGCTTGAAAATGATCTGCCATCTGTTGAGGAGTTGCCCCTTTGGCTCTCATACCCGGGGCGTAGGTGTCGATGTGGGTTTTGGGCACTCTGTCCCGTCAAACTTTTCCATTTCAGGCATCTGAACTTTGGAGGAGAGGGACCACTTTGTTCGGATCGGTAGGCGGGAGGGAGTCCTTGAGAACTAGCTAGCTTGCCTTGCATGTCTTTCATTTGTTCGATCAGCCAAGCCATGTGAGGATCGGTATGCGAGGTGGGTTACCGTTTTCGGGGACGGAAGCCGAAGATGGAGGTGGATTGGGCGATGGGATCGCCATTCGGGAGTCTTGGGGAGGTAGTTGAGTGTATACCAACCCATACCCTGCAGGGTGTTGAAGTTGAGGCGTGATTGCCGGAGTCCGCTAGGGTTGTGTTTGGGAAGCTGGGAAACGATTCGTTAGCCCAATTAGCGGACTAGCGAGGTGGCAAGCTTGAGATGTCGGGATATCCGCTCGGGATACTGTCCACAGTAAGAATGGGGACTTTTGATTGTGGTTGCGAGAGCTCGTATAGAGGCAAAAGGATTGAATCTGGGGATACCGAGATGCATTAGGATACGCGGAAGCGAGCACGTATGTGTCTTTGTTGAGTGCTTGAAGCTTGATGTGCGGGCGGGAAGCTGTCTTGGCGGGCATGTCGGGCGCTTGGCCCAGCGCTGAGGAGCTTTGGCGAGAGGCGCTGCGTTCTTTGGGATCTCGTAGCTTGGCGGGCGGGACACTGCGATAACTTTGAGAAGCAGGGGGAGCCGGTATATCTTCGTCCTCTATGAGAACAAAGGTTCCGTCGGGTTGGGAAGCTGCAAGCTGTTCCTCGAAGATGCAAGTGTCGGCGATCCGAGCTTCTTTGTTCCTCTTGGCGCTTCTTGATGGTTTCGAAGGCTCGCGGCACCTCCTCCATTATGCAGGAGATTCCTTAGTGGCGGGGATTCCGTTTCCCTCACTTTGTTATCTGTTGATCCGTCATGGGGAGTATCGGACGGTGCGGACCGTTGGCTGGAAGGGCTATCGGACCTTGTGACCTCGATGCGAAAAGGCGGCTTCCGGGTATTCTCAACCACTCTCGGTTATTTGGAGGGAGTGACGGGCAAGGTTTAGACACGGGAATGGCCTTACGGGATAAGAGGGGAAAGCTCACGTGGCATGCGGTTTCCGTTTCTTTTGTTTTTGATTTTTTTTTGTTGTTTTAATTTACTTAAAACATGTTTTCTCGAGAATCCTAGGTAGGTTGGAAAAGATTGCTCTTGTTTTTCGCAACTATGCTAGATCACAGGTCGATGGAGACCATACGTGCGGCTATAAGCCCCTCGTTTTGCACTGTATTTCGACATCCCGGGGTGGGCCGGCCCCGGGCGAGGGTCCTATAGGGCAAGCGGTTTCCACCGGCCTAAAAGAAAAATCGAACCTAAGGACCGAGCTTTGTCATGTTCGTTTTGATGCGTTAGCCATGTGAATAGTGAACCGAGCCGGCCTTTGAGTCAAGATCGAGTCGAAGTTCGGCATGACCTCTCTTTACCTTACTTGCGCAAGGGATCTGTGACGTTAGGCGTTAGCTGGGTCATATAGTCATGGGCGACGTATCAAGGCGTGATGACATGGTGTCATGTGAGCATGGATGTATATCCAGGGACGGAACATCGTGCAGGTGTAGCCGGAAATCAAGATCGGGTCAAGATTTTAGCATGACCTTTCATCGCTTTGCTTGCGAGGATCTTGAGTTAGAGCCTTGACTTCGAAAAATGGCCGGCATGGTATATGTATCCGAGCTGTATGACACGGCTGGTAAAAACCAGCCGAGTACGGACGAGTGTGACTCGAGACTTCAAGCGTGCGGGGTTGACGCTTGGCTAGGATGGGATGTTTGGAATGATCCCGTGCGCGTCAGAGGCCTAGGAAGACCTAACGGACTGCAGCGAGACCACTCCGGGTTGAGGGTTGTAGTGTGCGGTGTATCCGAGCGGCCGGTGTGCGTAGCGTGCGGTGTAACCGAGCGGCGGCGTGAGTAGTGTGCGGTGTAGCAGGCGGCGGTGCGCGTAGTGTGCGGTCTCTAAAATTCTTTTACGAGTAAAACGAAGTTTTGAAGAATTTTAAATGTATGCACGAATGTATATTGATGCATTTTTTGTATTTTTATTTTTTGTAAAATAAAAAGTAAAGCACGTCTTGCACACACCACAACGAGTTAAAGGAAGGGGTAAAATGAAAGTTTGACCCTCATCATCGTTTTAAAAATCTTTTGTTTTGTTTAAAAGTTTTAAAACAAAATTTCCCAATGGAGTCGCCAAGCGAAATAGCCGGATCCGAGAAAGGCCTCGCGGCCAGGCATCGGCAATCTTTCGCGTTGGAGCGGTTTTGTCTCGCCGTTTTGTTTTCGCATTTGTAGAGTCGCCACGCGTTTTTATTAAGCCCAGAAACATTGAAAAAGGGCATCGGTTTAAAGATAATTTTAAACTATTTTTGTGTGATGAGATTTTGAGTTCGGAGGTCGAGATGACTCCTCGGGAAGAGAATATTAGAATATTAGAGCTCACCAGAGTAGCCTCGTAAAAAACGAGTCTTTCGGATACCCTAATATCCTTTAAATGTTGTGTGTGTGTGTGTGTGTGTTTTTAAAAATGCATCTTTGTATCGGATGTCTACATTGTATGCTATGTATGGAAATGTATTGAAATAGTAATGGAAGGAAGCCTTACCAATGTTGGTTCGTGTCTGTCTTCCGGGGAATAGTGTTTGAGGTCGGAGTAGCGTTCCGGTACGGATCGGGATTGCCCGGGAGATGCCGGTTGTACGCGGACGAGTTTCGGCGTGAGTTGAGGTTGTAGGCTGCGTTTGGCGAGAGGTTCGGCGTGCGTAGGGATCGTCGGGATCACTCGGGCGAGAGGTTCGGCGTGCGTTGTGGTGGCGAGAGTCACTCGGGCGAAGGTTCGGCGTGCGTTGTGGTGGCGAGAGTCACTCGGGCGGGTTTCGGCGTGCGTTGTGGTGGCGAGTCACTCGGGGCGGAGAGGTTCGGCGTGCGTTGTGGTGGCGGGAGTCACTCGGGCGGGATTTCGGCGTGGTTTGGGATCGTCGGTTTGACTCGGAAAGAGCGGGACACCGTGGAAAGACCGAGGCGAGGCCTCGGAGTACCACGAGGGGCCTCGAGTACCTCGAGAGTGCCTCGGGCGGCGGGAGCGTCTCGGGGAGGCGCTCGGGAGGCTTCGGAGCACCGCGAGGGGCTCGGAAGGCCTCGGAAGGATCGAAAGGGGCCGGGAATGCCTCGGAAGGACTTAGAGGGAAGCCGAAGGCTAGGGAGGAAGAGAGAAGTGGGAGGTGTGTGAAAATGAGGAGGGAGCCCTCTATTTATAGTGCCGGATTAGGTGCAAAGAGGTCCGTACGGACCTCACAGTAATCCGGTATTTTGGTTTTCCTCGATTTGAGGGAATACTGTGATGATGGAGGAATATTTGCAATTATGGTGTCCCCGAGCAATAAGGTCCGTACGGACCATCTTGCATGCAAAGAGGTCCGTACGGACCAACTCTGCGAGTAATCATTTTCCGGGATTTGAGAGAATATTGTGGACTTTAAGAAGATTCGGTAATTATGACAACAAAGAGGTCCGTACGGACCAATATTGCTTTCCCAATTTCACGAAAATTCCCGAAAGGTCCTTTTGTCCCTTTTTATCCCGAGAAAGGCTCCTCCACTTGGTTTGGTTGGGGGTTTAGAGGGTTTTGAGTGAGAGGGGTCGTCGAGACTGTGTTGATGAGTCTGCGGTGTTTCCCGTGTGTTTGAAAGGGTGTGATCCAGATTGGGGTACTTACACTCGGACTTTGAAAAGTAAATACTATCACGATCCAAATGGGTCGGACTTTGTAAATGACAGTATTTAAAGCAGTATCAACGGAATCAAACGATTCGGAATCATAAATGACGATCAACGAGCCAAAACGGCTCGGAATTGTAAATGACGATCAACGAGCGCGGCTCGGAATTGTAAATGACGGAAAGTAAATGACGATCAACGGATCGATCGATCAGGAATGGTAAATGACATAAAAAGTAAACGGAACGGGGTCGGAACGCCGTTTTAACCAGTGATTAATTCTCTTTACGGGAAAGAGAAAGAGGATCGAGGGATAAACGTATCGGACCCGTTAGACGGAGCGTCTACATTTCAATAACGTGATTCGAAAGCGGTTGTAGCGGCGGCGCGTGGCGAGACGAAACGAGAGATTAGAGAGAGGAGTTATACCTATGGCTAGGAGTCGACTCCTTTGGCTCGGGGTGTGTACGGGACACGAAAAGTAGTTTAAAAAGGTGTTTCGGAGTGGTGAGGGCGTATTTGATCGAAATACGGAAGTTTCACGCGAATCGAGACAAAACGGGAGCTCGGGAGGTGAAACTCGGTTTGGGCCGTGGGTGAAGTGATTTTGGGTAAAAATGTTGTCCTTTTGGCTTTGACAACCACTCCTATTTATAGGGTGAAAAATGCGGTAAGAGTCCGGACGGACTTAGGCGATTTCCAAGGTTTTGTGGTATTTTGGAACTTTGAGGGCTTCTTTGGCAATTTCGAAAGTTTGCATAGGGAGTGCAGTCGGACTTAGATTGTTTACTAGGGGTATTTTAGTCTTTTCCCTTTGATTTACGATTGAAGGGTGATGGGAGGGCATGTGGCATGGTGCCGCGTGTCCCATGACTCACCAAATGTGTGAGAGTTCGTTCTCGGGTCCCGGTTTTGTCCGTTTTTAAAATAACGATCAGGAAAAATATTCGAAACGCCGGAAAGTGCCGGAAAGTGCATTTTCGGGGAAAGCCATACTTTACGTGCGATGACGTGTCAAGTACGCTTCGACTTCGGGATGCTCGGGCGGTCCGGGGCGTCTCGTTGGCTTGGCAGGGAGTTTAACAAGTTAGGTTAACTGGAAGCGGGCCGGTTAACGGATTTTGGTTAACTTTCGACGGATTTTGACGATCCGGTTGGGTACTTCTGGTTAGCCCCTCGGCGACGTCTCCTCCAGAAGGAGGTAGGGGTCGTTGAAAAAGATAAGGATCCAAATCGGGATGCCTTACTTTGAAAGACACAGGCGGTCGGTGGCTGGACCCTTAGCGAAAGGATTCCTCGTATCCGGCGGGAATCAAGCCGATCGTAGTTCATAGGTGCAAGGGCTGCGTGTGGGGACCTTGACCTAAGCGAGGCTGTTTGGAGCGTCTTAACTTGAATGGAGACTATTGTGGCGTCGAACACAGGGATTCTGAAACCTTCGAGGCGTGTGGCGCCTCGAAGCCGGATTTCTTGAATCACACGAGGCGTGTGGCGCCTCAAGCCGGAGTTGATGAAACATACGAGGGCGTGTGGCGCCTCAAAGCTGGAGTTGATGAAACATACGAGGCGTGTGGCGCCACCAGGCAAAGTTCTTTGAAACATACGAGGCTGTGGCGCCTCAAGCCGGAGTTCTTGCATACGAGGCGTGTGGCGCCTCAAGCTGGAGTTGCGAGGATGCGTTTATCCACGAGACGAAGGCGTTCGTGCCTTGAATCTTTGGGCTTACGACGACGGCCGAGTTTATCCTTACGAGGATAGGGCGGCAATGATAGAGGAACGGTTGTGTTAAGCGGCGTTATTAATAACTCGGAAGGATCGACGTTTCTTCTTTAGAATCTGTAGGGATGAGCATTCGGGCTTACCTTGATGGCCGAAGAGGGATTGTTGTGCGGAGCTTACCTTGATGGCCGGCGAGGTGGGGCGATCGGGCTTACGGCGCGGCGGGGAGATATGTGTTCACTTCTTTGAAGTGAAAAGATATTCGGAGCTTACGAAGATGGCCGAAGAGGGATTGTTGCAAGGCGTTCGTGCCTTGGGGTTCGGACTTATTGCGAATTCTGAGGGAAATGAACGATGGTGAAAACCATTAGAAATTTTAACGTCGGGAGACGGAATTGTACTGGAGATGTGGGAGACGAGATTGAGGCGTTTGAATGTCAAACGTCAGGCGGGGATTAGTGAGCGTTTGAATGTCAAACATCAGCCAGGATTGAATTTAACGTGCGGAGACGGGTGTTAGTGAAAACTTAGCCCGGGAATTTAACGTGCGGAGACGGCGTTAGTGAAAACTAGCGGGAATTTAACGTGCGGAGACGAGCGTTAGTGAAAACTAGCTGGGAATTTAACCACGGAGACGGCGTTAGTGAAAACTAGCGAGAATTTAACGTGCGGAGATGAGCGTTAGTGAAAACTAGCAGGAATTTAACGTGCGGAAGACGGCGTTAGTGAAAACTAGCTGGGAATTTAACGTGCGGAGACGGCGTTAGTGAAAACTAGCGAGAATTTAACGTGCGAGACGGCGTTAGTGAAAACTAGCTGGGAATTTAACGTCTGGAGACGAGCGTTAGTGAAAACTAACGGGGAATTTATCCTCGGGGGATAGGATGTTAGAAATGTCTAATTGGGGGGGGGGGGGGATTTTACACTTTTGGGGCCAAAAGGGGTAAAATTAGGAAGCATGTCAGGCGAGAGTGAATTGGAAGGAATCTTTACGCATTTGTGATAGCATTACGCAAATGTTGCATCATGTACTTTACGCTCGTCTTCGATGACCTTCTGGTTCGCAGGTGTACGGCCGTACGTCTGATAGTGTATGAAATTTGGTGGACGGAGTGGATCGCCTATGCTAGGAGGCTCGTGGCGTTCAATGCGGTGCGGTTCCGGAGGAAGCGTGGATGTCAGAGTGAGCCAAGGCCGTCTAGGCCGAGAGGTTCGCCTTGCTCCACGGGCGAGTGGGGAGGACTTTGCGCGGGGATTTGGCCGGTTCGCGAGTCGGAACGGCCGGGTTTGGGCTCATCCTCCTTCGCGCTCGGGGCACGAGAGGAGAGTCTTCGAGTTCGCAGAGGCGAGGAGGCCTTTTGCATATTCCCTTTGGAGGAATTTGGCGAAGTTCTTGTTTGCGACGGATCCGGCAGCGGCGGAGCAGTGCATCGGGTGCTCGGATGACGAGCAGGACTCGGAGTAGTCCTTCCTTTACTGCTTTCTTTCTCTCTTTTTTTTTTCTTGTATGTATCGCCTGGAACGATTTGATTTGAACTGTATTTGAAAAGGCGCCCGTGGGGCGGAACCTGTATTTCGCGCATCTATTTAATGATTACCTTCTTTTTATTTTAGACAAATAAGCAAGTAGGTTGATCAAAAATAAACAAAATGAATCATGCATTAAAAATTGAACGTGTCAAAAACTAAGCCTATATGCACTGATTATTAATTATTTGCCTGCTTGCATTGCACGAGCCGGGGGCGGAAGAGGTGTTGGCTTTGGTTAATTAAAACCGGGGAGCACGCGGGTTTTATAAAGGCATGAATAGGGAGTTGTTTGGAATTGTTTCCAATTCGGGAAGCGGTAGGCTGCGAGTTGACCAAGTCGGCGCGAGAGGAGTCCGGACTAAGTGAATTTCAGATTCTTTAAATTGCGGTTTCGGCTTTGCAATTTGTAAGCTAGCATTGCTTTTGATCGGTTAGCTTGAATTCTCTCAAATTTCTTAGGTTTCCTTCACTTTGTCTTGGCTCCCTTTCTAAGCTATCGTCTCGGATGCAAGAGCGATACTTGGACAATTTTGATCTTGGGTACGGAACCACACGAGGCGGAACGAGGGGTTTTCGAAGGCATTACGGGATGAAATCTGTTTGGGCTTTGAAGGAGCTCATGCAGGTTAGGATCTTTTGAGAGCCGCGTCTCGGTTGCAGGACGTACGGAGGAACGTGTACATCTTTTCGTACAACGAAATCACTCCTACATTTGAAGATATCGGGCCGTGCAGGAGGACTGAGACGGAACGACTAGTTCTTCCGTATGCTCGTGGCATAGCCCTTGTTGAGAAAGCTAGTGTCTTTGCTTGGTATCTCAGTTTGGAGAAGAATACGGGATGCGTCTTTGGATGCGATTATGTTGACATTTGGGGCTGCCCAAAATATTTGTCGGAGGCGAGGAGTAGCGTCGTTGCGTGGGACGCATTTGCTCTGTGTGCGTCGCTACTCTGTTCACGTTCACGTCTGCAGGTGTGTGCCATCCACGGTGTCTTGGACACAGTGAGGCGATGCGGAGCGGGAGACATCGTGCCGTTGGTCTTGGGAGAGACGTTCCTAGGCGTAGGTCGGATGGCGGCCGTGGCCGTACGTGTGGGGGAGGAGTCCCGCTATGCTTTACCATGTGGTTGAGGAGAGGCTATGAGATGATGCGAGGTGCTAATGTCTTGTGACGCTTGGTCGCTTCTCTCGGCGTCCTGCAGTGATAGGGGGCAATCGAGTGAGTTGGAGCTCTGGATGGCCGGACTTTGCACGCATCACTTGCGATGGTGGGTTCCCCCTGGAAATTACGAACTTGTCGGACCACTCGGGAGGGTCTGTTTGGTTGTTGTGAATACCGTCCGATGCAACGCGCATTCGGGAGGTTTAAAATAAATAATCATGGAAGTCGGACCAAAATGGGATATTCATTAAGTGACACTCGATTTAAACCATATTAAAAATATTAGTTTAATTTTATGAGAGTCGCCACACCGCTTTGATATAGCCCAAAGCATTGAAAAAAGGTTAAATATGTAATTGGGTTCGGGGGTCAAGTTACAATAGAAGAAGAAACGCTATCACTCCTATTGCCCGACGGATCGGTCTTTCTAGCATATGGGGTGTTGGTTGTGTGTGGTGTTTACAGGAATAGATAGGAGGAGCAGGATCATGCATAAGGAGGAGGGGAGAGAAAGAAAATGGTTTTGATGATCACATCCTAGGACCCTTTGATTAGACCCTTGAAAGGTGTACTAATCAACGTCCATTATTGGAGAATTGTTGATCATGGGAATAATTATTACTAAAGGAAAGGGAGAGAAAGTAGTTCCTAGGTCTAGTAAGGGCTTGAGTCTGCAAAACCCTTAGACCATCTCATTACTATGCGCTAAATATATTAAAACAACCTAAATCTAGCACATATGACATAGGCAAGAAATAAAATAATTAAAATATACTAAAACGTACATGCCCAAGTTAAGCTGGTGCTTCTTGTTGCATAATAATAAATCTAACATAATAATAATAAAGACGAAAAATAAACGAAGACTTACCTAATGATGGCAAGGCTTTTGGATTGAATCTATGAAAATTCGAAGAACGTTGCTTGAGAAAATATTTAGACTTAGAAAACTCGAGTTTAGTCTCAAGTTTTCTATGGAGGAAGATCTCAAGTTTGGTCTTGAGTTTTCCGTAGAATGATTCCGTGTTCAAAGTGTGAGGCGGAGTGGGGTTTATATAGTGAAAGGAATTGGGGAGGAAAAGCTGCGAAAGTGATGTGGGAAAGGAGAAAGGGTCATTCGACCCTTCTTTAAAGCGGCTGGAAAGGGTCGTTCAACCCTTTTTTAAAAGGCAGCGTTTATGGAAAGGTCGATCGACCCTTTCTTCTTGTCAGTCACATTCTCCCGTTCGATTTGATATGCGGTGGGCCCAAACGGAGTTCGTATGAGAAAGTTATGGCCTTCGGAAGTTTTAGGCGACATTTGGTCTATCGGGATTCTAAAACTACAAATAAGGGCTTTCGGGAAATATTACTTGAGCCTATTGAAACTCATAAATGGCGAGAGGTCCTCGGAGGTTCCTTAATGCCTATCGGGGTATTTTCGGGTTGGGTACTAACGGTAGCCCCTCGCGGCGCTTCTTGTAAGACAAGTGGGGTCGACGATTAAGAAAGGATCCGTCTGAAAAAGGGATTTCGGGGAGTAGAATGATGAGCTTGCGAGATTTGATGTTTGAACTCTAATTGAGTCGCAAATGGAAAGGTGACCGGGTAGGTCGAGCGGCGAACCCTTGTCGGGCTACCTACGTATCCCAAGAGGAATCAAGCCAAATCGTAGTTCGAAAGGAGAGCTGGGGAGAGAAACGAATGGGCGTTAGCACCACTGAAGTGGGAGACGTGTGGTGTCTTAAGCCAAAAGATGTGGCTGTTCGGGGAGTCACCCAAAGATTGTCCAGGGGAGTCACCCAAAGATTTGACTGTCAGGGAGTCACCCAAGATTTATTTGTCAGGGGGAGTCACCCAAAGATTTTGCTAATGGTTCTTAGAAAAGTAATTTGACTAAGATATGCTTTCACACTGTGTTGTGCTTACTGTAGGCTGAGGGTCTTAGGCTATAATGATCGTGCGGGAAAGCGCCCAGGCGCCAAAGGACTTAGGCTACTGTTTGCGATGAAGAATGGTGGGCAGGAGGACTTAAACCCTTGATGATGCGGGAAAGCGCAGCTTGCCAAAGGACTTAGGCTACATTGCGATGAAGAATGGTGGTGCCCGAGAGGACTTAGGCCACTTGGTGATGCGGGAAAAGCGTAGGCGCGAAAGGACTTAGGCTCTCTTGTTCTGCGATGAAGAATAGTGGCGCGGAGGACTTAGGCCACTTGATGATGCGGGAAAAGCGCAGGCGCAAGGACTTAGGCTGCATTTCTTGATGAGATAGTGGCTGCCGGAGGACTTAGGCCACTTGATGATCTTGAAAAGCATAGGCGCCAAAGGACTTAGGCTACTGTTTGCGATGAAGAATGGTGGCTGCCGAGAGGACTTATACCACTTGATGATGCGGGAAAAGCAGAGCACTTGCGAAAGGACTTAGGCTACTATTTGCGATGAAGAATGGTAGGCTGCCGGAGGACTTGAGGCCACTTGATGATGCGGGAAAAGCGCAGGCGCGAAAGGACTTAGAAGCTACTACGGTTTTGATGAATAATGGTGGGCCGGAGGACTTAGGCCACTTGATGATGTAAGAAAAGCGTAGCTACGAAAGGACTTAGGCTCATTGTTTGCGATGAAGAATGGTAGGCCCCGGAGGACTTAGGCCCTTTGTTTGCGATGAGAACCAAGCGATTAAAAGATTGGGATGATCATTGCTAAGGCTTAGAGAGGAGTCTTGTCTCTAGGCTTAAGGCTAGAGGTTTAGAGAGGTATTTGTCATCTAGGCTTAAGGCTAGGATTTAGAGAGGTATTTGTCATCTAGGCTTAAGGCTATGGTTTAGAGAGGTATTTGTCATCTAGGCTTAAGGCTAGGGTTTAGAGAGGTGTTTGTCATCTAGGCTTAAGGCTAGGGTTTTAGAGAGGTTTTTTGTCATCTAGGCTTAAGGCTAGGGTTTAGAGAGATTTTTGTCATCTAGGCTTAAGGCTAGGGTTTAGAGAGGTACTTGTTACCTAGGCTTAAGGCTAGGGTTTAGAAAGGTATTTTGTCATCTAGGCTTGAGGCTAGAGTTTAGAAAGGCATTTGTCATCTAGGCTTAAGGCTAGGATTTAGAGAGGAATTTGTCATCTAGGCTTAAGGCTAGGATTTAGAGAGGAATTTGTCACCTAGGCTTAAGGCTAGGGTTTAGAGAGGTATTGGTCATCTAGGCTTAAGGCTAGGGTTTACATTTGTGTGTAAGTCTGAACAAGGCAATTTGAGTAGAAAGGTTATGGTTTAATCGAGGCGAGGCGAGTAGGTGTACATGATAGAAGATGGGATTGGATGAAGTTTGATGTCGAGAGATAAGGGGTAGGGCGGAGTCATCTTGAGAGTCATGAGAGGCATCTTTGATAGACTTGAAAAGTTTGAAAATTTGTGGAGACCAAAGAGTGATTTTGTAAACAAGGTGCGAGGAGGGTGGCATTTTGAAAGTATGTGTTGGGTATGCATGTTTTAACCCTCCTATTTTGTATTTGATTTGATTGATACCATAACCTCCTGTCTATTTTAAGGACTTTAGGACCCTATGTAATGAAGCTTAGACTTCAATTTTTAGCTAAGTTCATTTTATAGAATAGGTTAATCTTAGGCTTGAAGAGGCACAAGACTCATTGGAAGCAAGGTTGCGAATCCCGTGATATTCAAAACCGCCCTATGAACCGCACTTATAAGCCGCAAGTGTAGCTCTACCTTGAATCTGCCTATTAGAACCAACCGCATGCAAGCCCTTGAACCGCACATGCGGTTCATGTGCAACCGCATCCATGCAACCTCTGGTGTAGCAAAACCGCACATTCCTAGCCGCGTCTCACCAGCCGCATCCAATGATTGGCTACTTGAAGTGAACAACTTTTTATCCGTTGGAATCCACGTCGACAATATCAAAAGTCAACCACCATATCTTGTCACGTGATTCAATGTCGGGAAAAAAAGATGCGCGAGGATCTTGAGAAAAGGTGACAGTGTCCTAACCTCATTGCTTAACTGCGGGTGGAGCACGATCGGCTTTATCTGCGGCCAGTTTGCCTCACCAAAGGACAAAAAGTGGATTGCTTTTATTGGACCAATAGGATTGCATCAGAAAATCTTGTCCTTCAGCAGTGTTGTATCCAACGGCTAGTTTCTTGATAGCTTGGGTATAAATACCCCCAATCTTACACTTCATTTGAAGATTGCTTGAAAAATTGAGTCTTTGTGTTCATAGAAGCGTGAGAAGCTACTTTGCCCGAGAAATTATTCAACCCTTTGAATCTTCATCTTCATACTTCCAAGAAATATTCCCTAGCCCGAAATCGAAGCCTTAACACAATCCAAGAATCATTGTACTCTACATCTCCACGAGATCTAAAGAGCGCTTGATCTTGTTCTCACATTTGCTACTCGCCTCACTTGTTCTAATCACATAGATTAAACACTTAAGATCTGGCCCTGTGGTTATAGTTTTGGATTTGTTCTTCATAGAAAAGATTTTATTGTACTTTGCTTAATCTCACAATACTTAATATAAAATCTCTCTTAGGAAAATCCAAGACTAACCGTCTTGGTAGTGGACGTAGATCGTTTATCGATTGAACCACTCAAATAGCGTGTTCTTACTTTACGCATTTATATTTCTTGTGCTTGCTAATTATTTATCTTTGTCTCTGTTTTGATCTTTTATTTAGCTATCCATTTATTGTGAAATAGTGTTTGGAGTTAACAAAGTCAAAATCACACGTGTTTGTAAAGCTGCACTTCCCAAAACCGCACCACCAAAACTCGCATTTTACAAACCGCCTCACACCAAACCGCTTTACACTCTATTATTCCATTTGTGCATTTTTACACTTTATCACTTGCAGTCTATTATCAGCTTCCTGCCCAAGAGGATTTTACCTAAGCAAGAGGTTCGAGTGCTTTAAAAGAGGGCGAAAAATCTTAACGAGCTATTCCACCCCACTCTAGGCGTATTTTCACCGCTTGTTGCCACCCCTTTGGGACCAACAAAGTGGTATCGAGCTAACACATTTTAAAACCCCTTTGTTTTTCAAGCTTAACGAGCTTGTGTGCCGATTCGATATGGCAACCTCAAAGACAATGACTACGGTAACTATTCACACATTCCAATGTTGGACGAAGACCACTTTGACATGCGGAAGTGCCGAATGCTTATTCATTTGGAAACACATAGATGAAATCTTTGGTGGAGTGCGTGATCAGATGGCCCTCTAATTCCAATGAAGGCTAACAACGATGCAATCACCAATGCTGAAACTCCGGAGAGTCAAAAGCCAAAAGATGAGTGGTCGGATGAAGAGAAGAGAATAGTTGCCTTGGACGGACAAGGCGAGGTTCAATCATTCTGGAACCACTCCCGTATCAACTCTACGATAATGTGTACCTCAAAAAGCGCTTAAAAAGCAAATGTGGGATGCCATAGAGAGCTACCTCGAAGGTGATGATGAGTGCAAGGAAAACAAATTATCTGGCCTTTGTTGAAAAGAGATCCTACAACAACTTCAACGAGAAAACCCATGCAAAACCTTGCGTCGAACCTACGATCGCTATGTTGAGGTAGTTAACGCTTGTAGATCTCTTGGTAAAAACTTTTGCTTAGATAAGGAAATCAATATGACTTTCCTATGCGCATTTAGGTTCTAGATGGGTAAATAAAGGCTACCTCTCTAGAAGACTCCAAAGTATTGGGTACTTGGTCATTAAGTAGCTTGTATACCCGATCTTAGAGTGCTATGAACTTAAACTAAATCATATTGAAGAGAGATTGAAGGAAAAACAAATCGCTTTCTATGTCAGTGAGTGGAACATGAAGAAGAGAAACCATCCCACACATCCAATCAAACCTTTGATCCTTCCATATCGACCTCATCATTCATCAAATGAGATGGATGATGATGATTTTGCCATGTTTGTGAAAAGATTTCAAAAATTTAGAAAAATCCTCAAAACCTTTCACAAATCATTTTGAAACGGCAAACCTCCTGCAACATTTTCACATTTAGACGGGGACATACTTGAATGTCTGAAGAAGAAGAAGTGACTTGGTATGCTCTACAGCAATTGTAGGCTTTGGCGAAGCACTTTGCATCACGAGTGTCCACACGGCCTAAATATGAATATATGAAAAAGAAAACTTTTCCTTCGAGAATTTTCTCATCGTAAGGGAATGGTTGCTTGAGGAGGAAGAGAGAATTCCAAAGGAATTAGCAACTTGGATTGAAAGCAGTTACGAGGATGGAAGTGACGGTGAAGCCGCAAGAGGTTAACCTGCGCTTAGTTGCGAGCGCCTACACGATGACTCGGATTACCAAGTTACGAATCAGGTGAAGTTGCATGATATGGAGAAAAGGGAGGTTTTGCAAAACTTCCAAATTATAAATTGGATGATGATATTAAACTCACTCTAGCTAGCGTTAAGATAGGAAATTGTTCGTATTCACTCGTCCCATTTTCTCATCTGAAATGCTCTCCGCGCTTCAAAGCTATTCCAAAGAAGAAAATTTTGAAAAGGTAGTGGAAGAGGTCTCTCCCATGGAGACATGAAAAGATGTTGAGGGAAAAATTTGGGAAATGGTGATCACGTGAATTCTCTCTAATCTTCCAAGAAAGCCTTAAAGCAGCTCATGATAGACAATACATGCTAAGACGGAGAAACTGCATTGATGAGTACGAAATTTCTAATCTTAAGGACGAAATCGAAGCAGAGATGACTCATCTTCTCTTGCTTTGATCAAAACCGCATCCTTGAAACTAAAGGTTAGCTTTTTGCAACTTCGACTTCGGGAATGATGACTTGGTAACCCCACGAATAAACGATGCGTCAAAAGATTATTGATTCGTGGCTCAAGTCTCAATCACCAAGGATAAAATCTTGGACTTCACCAAGTTCTCCTCCACGGAACTAAGGATGGTCTAGTGAGGTTTGGATCTGAGGAAAGAGGAGAAGTGTGCATTCGTCGGAAGTGAAAAGGATGATGAGGAAATTTCTGTAGGAACTAACACTAAAGAAATTCCCCGAGGCGTGCAAGCATGCTAAGGAGGAAAGGGTAAAGGAAGACAAGTAAAGTTGTAGCCTGTCTACCTAAAGGAAAGCAATAATATGGGAAGAATTACGTATTTGTGTTGCAAAACCTAAGAAATTCAATGGAAGCCACTTTGAAGAGGAAATGGCTTATGGAATTGGTAGAATGCTGCTCCAACACATGGTGAAGAAGACGGTTCTGGCAACTCCGGGTCGACCGCGGCACTTCCTTCTTCGACCGCTCCTCCCTGCCTTAGCCGGAAGAATAGCGTTCCTAGAAAATACGTGGTCAAACCCAAGCACATTCCCTTCGTATCTCGGTTGGAATGTTAGGCTGGAAGCTGCACCTCCCGAACCCAGGCAACTTCCGTATCTAAACCGCATACGACTCTACAGAAGAGTAAGGGGAGTTAGTAAAGCCTCGCTGAAGGCATATAACATTATAAATGTTAAACAATGGCGTGATGGTTTAGGTCGCGAGTAGCATGAGAATGCCTTTTGCTTTTGCGGATTATCGATGCCGGGAAAAGCGAGTAAACCTCCTTCTACAGTCAAGCGAGGTGTGGGTAAATCGATAAAGGGTTGCTAACTTCGAGGACGAGATAAAAGGGGACCTCGTTGCTTAGCATGTTTACATTTCGGGTCCTACTGCCGCGGGCGAGTCGCTCGAGATAATGAATGAGTATCTTGACGTGTTTGCTTTCAGGCGACATATATTTGGAGATAGATCGTTACTTAGAAGATGTCAAGTTGAAGCCAGTAGTCCATCATCCTTTATAACCTTTGGTAGACGCCAGCAAGGCGAAAAGCGAGACCCATTCATTGGATGTAATGGTGTTATAAGGAGAAGGGAAACCTAACTATTGAGAAGGTTTCTCTTGTTGAAGGACTGCGCGACCTCGTTTTCAAATTTCTCAATTTTTACAAGCGAATGCTTTGCAACTTCCAGAATCGTCATCCAGCTTGCGCTATCGAAAGATAGCATATCCGGCGTCGCCACACTGCGGGGATTCGTAAGGAAGTAATATTTACATTATTGATCTAAGTGCATGTAGTATTACTAATCTACTGTTTTGTAGCTTAAGAATGTGAGGCGAAAATAGTTGTTTAGTTAGGCATGGCAAGAGGGAGTTGAGCAGCAGATTCAAGTATCTTGCAAAGATTGGTAAAGGGAAAACCTCGTTAAGTAGGTTTACCCAAGAGTGGCTGACCACCATCCCGGAGAAAATGCTGATGCATGCTACCGGCTTAGTAAGCGATCCGCGTCGTCTTTCGCAGCCAAAGACCGCTCCATCCAACCCCGAAGATGCTTGAATTTGCTTACAAGCATGCTTGCATAGATTTGTTTGGACCGTAACCCGGCGGTATTGGGAGGAAATAGATATATGCTTTAGTGGTGGTGGATGATTACTCGAGATATACGTGGGTTAAGTTGATGATATCCAAAGTAAATTATTGCTATTGAAATTACTCACAGCTACTTTTTTAGACGGCTCCAAACTCAAAACTAAACATACGTTAGTGTTCGATTGAAAATGTTTGATGAATATCAGGCGAGAATTCAGAACAAGCGGTGTATTGCTCGGTGTGTGATGACCACGTAGGATTGATCACAATTTTTCCACGGTTGGTGTTCCGCAGCAGCAAATGGGGTTGTGGAAAGGAAGAATAGGACGTTGATTTGGTGGAAAGGCGATGATATACGGAAGCGAAGCTGCCTCGGTATTTTTGACGGTGAAGCAATCGAAAGCCGTCAATACCGTGCTTCGCCAGAGAACACGCTCCCTCATCGACAAAACCTATAATAAGACTCACTATGAGCTTTGGCGAGGAAGAACCCCCAAGCATTGCATTCTTCAAGATCTTTGAAATTTCATGGCGGAAATGCTTTGTCCTACACAACGGAAGAGAAAATAGAGAGAGGTAAATTCGGAGTGAGGCCGATGAAGGTATTTTTGTTGGGTATGCTTCACGCTTGATAAGCTTTTCGTGTTTTATTAAAACTAGTTTCGTAATTTTCAAGTAAAAGTCTAGTGTTAAAAATAGTTAGTCTGTCCATATTGAGCATTCTATCACTTGAGCAGTCTCTCCTTGAGCCACATTTGGCTCGAATGTTCTTGATGATTTTGTTGAGCGTGAACCCGGGTGAACCATCTCGAGGCAACCTCGGCCATACACCCGCGGCAAAATCCGAGCGCCTCGGCGAAATTCCCCCAAGCCGCACCCTTTGAATTTTGCCGCACCTGAAGATCACTGCCAGGATGCGACTCAGAGGAAGAAGAAGTTGAGAATTTCCCTACATCCGACATAGAACCTCTTCGTCGGCTTACGTGTGACGGCTTCGTGATTTGAGGATGCGATGTTCGGTGAAGATCTTGTGAAACCTCGGTCAACCGGACTTACCGGAGGAGTTCGTAAAAGTCAGCCGGTCGCTTCAGCAAATGTGTAATTTGTGATGCATTTCTAGGTGTTCGAAACAAGGAGATCAAATTATGATAGCGAGCGTACTTAAGCTTTTATCTCGAAGTTGAACCCAAAGAGAGATTGATGAAGCAACTCGAGATTCGAGAGTTGGGTCGTGTTGCTATGCACAGAAAGGGCTCAACTTCAACCCGATTTGAAAGATGCAAGGTCTACGGGACTTTGGTGCCTAGACCTCGGGAATCAAGGAGCAAGGAACTAAG
Source organism: Adenophora triphylla var. japonica (assembly GCA_022495995.1). NCBI lineage: Eukaryota > Viridiplantae > Streptophyta > Magnoliopsida > Asterales > Campanulaceae > Adenophora > Adenophora triphylla. Next base: position 767,045 of record JAFEMH010000233.1, on the reverse strand, counting down.
TGGTTGCTTGCGAGGAATAAGATAGGACGAAGAAAGGAAAGCGTGATAGGAAACCTTTTGCTCCGATTCTGAGATTGGAAGCTATCGAGAATCTTGCTTGCTCGCCTGCTAGGCGTTTCGGATTATATCAGTGGACGTAAAGAAGTGCGTTCCCTCGCGGCGCAAGGGCCGTGTATGATTACTTGACGACGCAGATTTGAAGACTCCAAATTGCTCCGGTTGAGCTCAGATTGTATGGACTTAAGCGAAGTCTTCGAGCGTGGTCTGACGCCTTCTAAATTTTTACTAGAAAAGGGATTTCAACGTGGTAAAATTGATCTGACTCTTTTTATTGCGTAATATAATGAGCATGCATTGTTAAGGTATGTCGATGCATATTATTTTTAGTTCTCAATGGAGATTTACTTTGCGAGCGTTTGAAGCTAATGAAAACTGAGTTTGAGATGGCGTGATTGGGAGAATGCTTACACTTCAAACCCTAGCCTTAAGCCTAGATGACAAACACCTCTCTAAACCCTAGCCTTAAGCCTAGATGATAAAAAACCTCTCTAAAACCCTAGCCTTAAGCCTAGATGACAAATACCTCTCTAAACCCTAGCCTTAAGCCTAGATGACAAATACCTCTCTAAACCATAGCCTTAAGCCTAGATGACAAATACCTCTCTAAATCCTAGCCTTAAGCCTAGGAGACAAGACTCCTCTCTAAGCCTTAGCAATGATCATCCCAATCTTTTAATCGCTTGGTTCTCATGATAGCTTGAGTGGCCTAAGTCCTCTGGCGGCCACCATTCTTCATCGTAAACCGTAGTAGCCTAAGTCCTTTGGCGGCTACGGTTTTCAACGCATCATCAAGTGGCCTAAGTCCTCCGGCACCACCATTCTTTCATCGATGCAGTAGCCTAAGTCCTTTGGCGGCTCATTCGGTTTTCCCGCATCATCAAGTGGCCTAAGTCCTCTGGCAGCCACCATTCTTCATCAGTAAATAGTAGCCTAAGTCCTTTGGCAGCTACAGTTTTCCCGCATCATCAAGTGGCCTAAGTCCTCTGGCAGCCACCATTCTTCATCAGTAAACAGTAGCCTAAGTCCTTTGGCAGCTACAGTTTTCCCGCATCATCAAGTGGCCTAAGTCCTCCGGCAGCCACCATTCTTCATCAGTAAACAGTAGCCTAAGTCCTTTGGCAGCTACAGTTTTCCCGCATCATCAAGTGGCCTAAGTCCTCAGCGGCCACCATTCTTTATCGATGCTTGATAGCCTAAGTCCTTTGGCGGCTACGGTTTTCCCGCATCATCAAGTGGCCTAAGTCCTCGCGGCCACCATCCTTCATCGATGCTTGATAGTCTAAGTCCTTTGGCGGCTACTGGTTTTCTCGCATCATCAGTGGCCTAAGTCCTCGGCGGCCACCATCCTTCATCGATTAATTAGCCTAAGTCCTTTGGCGGCTACAAGTTTTCCCGCATCATCAAGTGGCCTAAGTCCTCCGGCCCACCATCCTTCATCGATGCTTGTAGCCTAAGTCCTTTGGCAGCTACAGTTTTCCCGCATCATCAAGTGGCCTAAGTCCTCCGGCAGCCACCATCCTTCATCAGTAAACAGTAGCCTAAGTCCTTTGGCAGCTACAGTTTTCCCGCATCATCAGTGGCCTAAGTGGCCTAAGTCCTCGGACGACCACCATTCTTCATCAGTAAACAGTAGCCTAAGTCCTTTGGCAGCTACAGTTTTCCCGCATCATCAAGTGGCCTAAGTCCTCTGGCAGCCACCATTCTTCATCAGTAAACAGTAGCCTAAGTCCTTTGGCAGCTACAGTTTTCCCGCATCATCAAGTGGCCTAAGTCCTCCGGCAGCCACCATTCTTCATCAGTAAACAGTAGCCTAAGTCCTTTGGCAGCTACAGTTTTCCCGCACGATCATTGTAGCCTAAGACCCTCCGGCAGCTACAGGTAAGCACAACACAGGTGTGAAAGCATATCTTAGTCAAATTACCTTTCTAAGAACCATTAGCAAAATCTTTGGGTGACTCCCCGGACAGTCAAATCTTTGGGTGACTCCCCGGACAGTCGAATCTTTGGGTGACTCCCCGAACAGTCACATCTTTGGCTTAAGACACCACACGTCTCCCACTTCAGGGTGCTAACGCCCATTCGTTTCTCTCCCCAGCAGTTTTCTGAACTACGATTTGGCTTGATTCCTCTTGGGATACGTAGGTAGCCCGACAAGGGTTCAGCCGCTCGACCTACCTGGTCACCTTTCCATTTGCGACTCAATTAGAGTTCAAACATCAAATCCGCGAGCTCATCATTCTACTCCCGAAATCCCTTTTTCGGGATGGATCCCTATCTTAATCGTCGACCCCACTTGTCTTACAAGAAGCTGTCGCCGAGGGGCTCTTGTTAGCCCGGACACCCGGAAAATACCCTTGATAGGCATTAAGGAACCTACGAGGACCTCTCGGTCATTTATGAGTTTCAAGCCTAAGGCTCAAGTAATATTTCCCCGAAAGCCCTTATTTGTAGTTTTAGAATCCCGATAGACCAAATGTCAGCTAAAACTTCCGAAGGCCATAACTTTCTCATACGAACTCTATTTTGGGCCCACCGCATATCAAATCGAACGGGAGAATGTGACTGACAAGAAGAAAGGGTCGATCGACCCTTTCCATAAACGCCGCCTTTTAAAAAAGGGTCGAACGACCTTTTCCAGCCGCCTTTTAAAGAAGGGTCGAACGACCCTTTCTCCTTTCCCACATCACTTTCGCAGCTTTTCCTCCCCAATTCCTTTCACTATATAAACCCCACTCCGCCTCACACTTTGAACACAGAATCATTCTACGGAAAACTCAAGACCAAACTTGAGACTTCCTCCATAGAAAACTTGAGACTAAACTCGAGTTTTCTAAGTCTAAATATTTTCTCAAGAACGTTCTTCGAATCTTCATAGATTCAATCCAAAAGCCTTGCCATCATTAGGTAAGTCTTACATTTATTTTTTTTGTCTTTATTATTATTATGCTAGATTTATTATTTGCATGCTTAGTATATTTTAATTATTTTATTTCTTGCCTATGTCATATATGCTAGATTTAGGGTTGTTTTAATATATTTATGCATAGCCGAGGATGGTCTAGGGTTTGCACTCAAGCCCTTACTAGACCTAGGAACTACTTTCTCTCCCTTTCCTTTAGTAATAATTATTCCCATGATCAACAATCCTCCAATAATGGACGTTGATTAGTACACCTTTCAAGGGTCTAATCAAAGGGTCCTAGGATGTGATCATCAAAACCATTTTCTTTCTCTCCCCTCCTCCTTATGCATGATCCCACTCCTCCTATCTATTCCTGTAAACACCACACACAACCAACACCCCATATGCTAGAAAGACCGATCCTTCGGGCAATAGGAGTGATAGCGTTTCTTCTTCTGTTGTAACTTGACCCCCGAACCCAATTACATATTTAGCCTTTTTTCAATGCTTTGAGCTATATCAAAGCGGCGTGGCGACTCTCATAAAATTAAACTAATATTTTTAATATGGTTTAAATCGAGTGTCACTTAATGAATATCCCATTTCGGTCCGACTTCCATGATTATTTATTTTAAACCTCCGAATGCGCGTTGCATCGGGACGGGGTATTCACAATGATCGGCCTCTGAATTCGAGGAAGAGGTCCAGAACTGAGAAAGGGAAAGCTGTTTCCCCAAGCCAACTTCCTCCTCCTGTCCCCCCTCAAACTATCCAGGAGTCTCTTGATGATCAAATAAGGAGATTGAGTGATGTTCCCCCTCTCGCTGGGGTGAACAGCATGACTCGCCGCTACCTCGAAATGAGTCTTGGCCAGGTCATAGTTAGGAGGGCTATTGACGTCGACCTACTGGCCCACTTTGCTGATATGGGGATGACCCCAGAAGAATTCTCAGCTCGGTCTAGTTTGGTGCATAGTGAGGTAAACTTTTGCTTTCTCTCTCTGTTTAGTTGTTTATTCTTTAGTCTGTCAATTCAGCTTCCGAATATTTGACGAGCTAATGCTTCCATGATTTTCTTTAATGCAGTCTCTCATCATGAACAAGCAAGCTAAGAGCTCCTGGAGGGCTTCCATTGAGAGGGAGAAGATCGCTATGACCCAGCTCTCAAAGAAGTCTCAAGAGTTGTTCGAGCTGCGAGAGAAATACAATGACCTCGAAAACTCTTTTGATGCACAGGAGATGGTGAAGAAGAAGGCCTTGGCGGACAAGGAGAAAGCTTTGGAGGATCTGAAGGCTTCTGATGCCAAGGTTGGAGAAATAACCTCCGAGAGAGATGCTGAGCGTCTTGATCATGAGGAGACTAAGAAGGAATTGGCAACATTCTCTAAACTTCTCAAGGAGAAGGACACCTTTTTGATCGAGCTGAATGAGGAACATCGTGCTGCACGGATTAAATGGCAGGAAGAGCTTCAGGTCGCTGCTAAGAGAGCTGTTGATCAGTTCAAGGATGGAGACGACTACTATAATGCCATTGTTGCTAAGGCAAAGGACTTTCTGGATTTGGGCAAGCGTCATATGGCCCGTCGAGCTTTATTCGACCCAGACTCTGATGTTTCACTGGAACAACTAGCCCACTGGGCCTCTGCGCCACAGTACGATATGGCAGCTCGCGGTGGACACTCGGTCGTGCCTTATTCTAAAAATGATCTAGCCTTCATTGTTCAAGAAGACCAAGAACATGGTTGTGAGCCGTGGGTACCCCCAACCTTAGCCCTTAGGAACTTTGACGTGGCTCTCCAAGAAATTGAAGATGTTGAGGACATGGAAGAAGATGACGAGCCTGAACAACAGATCTTCTCAGAGTCGGGTAAACCCATTGGCCCCCAGCAACAAGGAACTGATGCAGAGGATCGAGCTGACAATGACGATCAGGCTGACGCTGGCCATGATTCTTGAACTGATTTTGTATTGATGATGTAACAAACAAGCTCCAAAACAATTTTTTGCTTTTTGTCTTGTTAACTATTTAAATGCCTGGGCCCAGTTTTTGGGAGGCATAATACTGTATAACTTCTTTCTGTGCAAATCTAGGCCCGCTTTGGGAGACTTGATTATTTTCAATCGTAGCTGACTTCATATCTTTGTGTGTTGTTTGCAAACAAGATTGACTCAGAGTCGAATCTGTTTAAGAGATCAAAGCTGACCAAGGGTCGAGCTTATCAGAGCGAAGTCGACCTAAGGTCGGACTCATTAATAGTACACATCTGATTAAGAATCGAGCTAATTAGAATGAAGCTGACTAAGAGTCGAGCTCGTTAGGGCGAAGTTGACTAAGAGTCGAACTTGTTAAAGGAACAAAACTGATAAGGGATCGAGTTTGTTAAAACGAAGCTGACTAAGAGTCGAGCTCGTTGAACGAAGTCGACTAAGAGTCGAACTTGTTAAAGGAGTAAAGCTGATTAATAATTGAGCTTGTTAAAACGAAGCTGACTGAGAGTCGAGCTTATTGAAATTAGTGTAGCACAATGTTTGGTCGAATAGAACTGTGATCTTTTATTGAAGTAGGAACTTGCTTACATCAAATGGAAAGCTAGAACTATGACAAATTCAAACTTGTAGATTGCATTAACCTTCGAACTGAACTAGGAGTTGAACTAGAAGTAATACTTGATGAGGTGAGTGGCATGCCATGGATGCTTCAACTCTTCACTTCCTGGGTGAGCAATCATGTAAGTCCCCTCTTTGATGACTCGAGTAACAATATAAGGACCTTCCCAGTTAGGAGACAACTTATTCTGTTGGGTTCTCCTTCCTGTTGCCTCGATCTTCCTTAGCACATGATCTCCTACTTGGAATGATCTTGTCTTCACCTTCTTGTCGTGGTACTTTTGGTCCGCTTTTTGTAGTTGACCATTCGAAGGTAAGCAGTATCTCGCTTCTCGTCGACCAGGTCTAAGTCGATCAGTCTGTTGACATCATTCTGTTCTTGATCAAAGAATGCCACTCTGGCTGTAGGAAACCTCAACTCAGCTGGAGCCATGGCCTCTGACCCGTATGCTAGAGCAAATGGGGTTTCCCCAGTAGGCCCCCGAGTGGTTGTGCGAATTGCCCAAAGAGCAAGGGGGAGTTCGTCCAACCAGTTGCTGCGTCGACCTACCAGGCCTGTCTTTAGTGAAGATAGGACGAGCTTATTTGCTGCTTTAGCTTGCCTATTTCCTTGAGGATATGCAACAGATGACTGCCAATGTTTGACCCCTACTCTATTCATTTCTTCTTCGAAGGCTCTGGAGAACTGTAACCCATTATCTGAAACTATAGCTCGAGGGATCCCAAATCGACACCAGATGAAGTCGTGTATGAAGTTGATAGCATTTTCCTCTGTGATGCGGGCTAGTGGCTTTGCTTCGACCCACTTGGTGAAATAATCAATGGCGACGATCGCATACTTGCAATTTCCCCGGGCGGGAGGGAAGGGTCCAATTAAGCCGACTCCCCACATATTGAACGGCCAAGCAGCGATCACTAGGGTTTGTTCCGTTGTGGGCATATGAGGTAGGTTGGCGAACCTTTGACATTGGTCACATTGCTGAACAAAGTCATGAGTGTCAGCTCTCATGTGTGGCCAATAATACCCCAAAGTGATCAATTTGTCGGCTAGAGTCCTGGCCCCCGGGTGTCCACCACAAATTCCACTATGCACTTCATGCATTAACTGGGTGATCTCCTGAGGGTGAATACACTTCAGCAGTGGTCTAGTGTATGATCTCCTGAATAGCATGCCTCCTTAGATAACGTATCTCGGAGCCTTCTTCTTGATGGCTCGAGCTTTCTTCTCGTCCTCAGGGAGCTCGCCACTTTCCAGGTATGCTTTCATTTCCTCGATCCAACACTTGTTATAAACCCAATTTCTTGAAGTGTCTTCCACACACTGAATTTGAACTCTTTCATATGCTGGACTCTCAAGGTAAGAGATGGGCTCTTCATGCGGCTCGTCTTAAGTAGCTAGCTTCGAGAGTAAGTCGGCCAACTCGTTGTCATCTCGACCAATCCTTTGGATTTCCCAAAACTCCAAGTCTTTTGTCAATTCCTTGACCAGGTCACAGTATTTGACTAAAGTTGAGTTTAGCACCTCATACTCCCCTCTGACCTGGTTGACTATTAGTTGGGAGTCGCAATATGCCATGATTTTGGTTGCTCCGAAGCATTTGGCATACTCGATGGCTGCTACCAAGGCTTCGTACTCCGCCTGATTGTTGGATGCATCAAACTTGAACCTTAGTGCCTCCTCATATACTGATACTGTCCCAGACTCTGGCTCGATCAGTACTATCCCAGCTCCACTGACATTCTTTGTTGCTGACCCATCTGAATAGACCTTCCAGCAATCGACGGGCAGAGAAGTGATGAGCTGGGACTCTTGTTCTTTTCCCTTAGCCTTTTCTTTTTGAACTCGCACCTCGCTGTCATCCTTGGTGAACGTAAGCTCGACCAAGAAGTCTGCCAAGGCTTGAGCCTTCAACGCCTTTCGAGGTCGATACTCGATGTCGAATTCCGTGAGGGCAATTGACCAATTGAGTAAGTGACCTGAACTCTCTGGCTTGTGCAAAATTTTTCTCAAGGGTGCATTTGTGAGCACCACGATAGGGTGAGCTAAGAAATAAGCTCGCAGCTTCCTTGAAGCTACGACTAGGGCATATGCGACCTTCTCTGCATTGTAATACCTGCCCTCAACGTCTGACAGGGCCTTGCTAACGTATTACACGGGCTTTTGAAGCCCTTCCTCTTCTCGAACCAGAACTGCTTGTCTCCCACCGATAAATACACGAACAAAGTCTCTCCAGTGGTCGGGCTACTCAATAGAGGTGGAGTAGCGAGATAATCCTTAAGCTGTTGGAATGACAAATGACATTCGGCCGTCCATTCAAAAATTTTCGTCCCCCTCAAAGCTTTGAAGAAGGGGAGAGACCTTTCTGCCGACTTGGCTATGAAATGACCTAGGGCTGCTACCCTTCCATTAAGTTGCTGCATCTCTTTGACACTGGTGGGCTCCTGCATGTCGACTAGAGCCTTGATCTTTTCGGGGTTTGCCTCTATTCCTTGTTGTGACACCATAAATCCAAGAAATTTACCCGCTGCTACCCCGAAGACACATTTTCTTGGGTTAAGTTTCATGTCGTTTGCTCGTAAATTGGCGATCGTTTCCTTTAGGTCGACCACGTGACGTCCGATCTTTGTTTTGATGACCATATCGTCGACGTAGGCCTCCATGTTTCGGCCAATCTGTGAAGCAAAGACTTTGTTGACCATACGTTGATAGGTCGCCCCTGCATTCTTTAACCCAAACGACATCATAGTGTAGCAATAGATACCTCCAACTGCTTGGAAAGCTGTCTTCACGATGTCATCCTCATGCATCTTGATTTGATGGTAGCCTGAGTAGGCGTCTAGAAAACTAAGGGTGGAGTGGTCAGCAATGGAATCAACAAGCTTGTCGATTCTAGGGAGGGGATAGCTGTCTTTTGGGCAGGCAAGGTTGAGGTTGGTGAAGTCGATGCACATTCTCCACTTGCCATTTGACTTTTTCACCATAACCACATTAGCTAACCAGGTTGTATGTGTAGCCTCCTTTATGATACCTGCACTCAAAAGTTTTTGTACCTCCTCTGAATTTTTCACCATAACCACATTGTCTAACCAGGTTGTATGTGTAGCCTCCTTTATGATACCTGCACTCAAAAGTTTTTGTACCTCCTCCTTGTCGCGAGCAAAGCTTCTCAGCCTCTGAGGTTTGGGCTTTATGGTCGGGTTGACCTCCATTCTATGAACGGCGTCTTCTTCCTTTACCCCCCCCCCTCATATCCTCTACTCGCCATGCAAAGACATCGTTGCTTTCCTTGAGTAGCTCGACAATCTCCAACCTTTCTTCAGGTGACAATTGCTTTCCAATCTGAATTTTCTGCTCTGGATAGGAAGGATTTGTAATTACTGATTCCAGCTCATCTACAGCCTCCAGCTCCGGACCATCCCTAAACTGTAGGGTTTTGATGATGATTTCTCTGACCCTCTGTCTCTCTTTGGCCCCCAAGTGTGGAGCTTCCTCGGCTATCATCTCATCCAGCTCATCTGCAGTCTCACAGGTGGTGGCCCCCGAGTTATTGTTGATCTGGAGGCATAGCTTGCCTATGGAGACTTGGTCGACCATAACTGTATCCGGATCGACCATGGTGGTTTCAGAGTGACGTGTCGACTCAGTCATGATCTCGTCATGTGAGCGATAGGTCGAATCTTCCACGATGGTGATTGTAGATAGTCGAGTAGTTTTGGTGACCGACTGAGATAACTTTAAGTACCCTTCCGCAGTTTCAATCTCCAGTTCCCTCTTCTTTCTCTCTCAAAGGACATGATCAAGATATGCTCGAGTTGTGCCTTGCACATAGCCGACTCCAGCTGGTGTGGGGAATTTAACTCGTTGATGGGGAATTGAGGCCACCATTCCAAGTGCGACCTGGCCAGGAATTCCAAGAATAGCAGCTTAATCACTATTGACATCTATGACAATAAATTTTACCTTAGAAACGACCCTGTAGGGATGCTGTCCTAGGTCGACATCTAGCTCGATCTGTCCTTTGGCATCGACCCAGTGGTTGGTGAAGCCTTCCAATCTACCATCATACCTTTTGAGCTGCTCATTCGAGAGACCCATTTCTGGAATGTTTTATAGAACGAGAATATCCTTGCGAGGCCCAGGTAATAGAGCTAAGAGTCTGCTCGCCGTACATCCATCAATGAGTCCTGGGATGACGAGAACTTTCTCTCTAGCCGCCATATTAGTTGCTAGCTCGTTTGGATAAAATCTAATCACCTCGTCCCTGACGTGGCTCCTTGGCGGCACATGTGGGGCTTTGTTGAGCTGAAAAATCTTATGTTTGATAGCCGTGTTGCTGGCTTGCTCAGTGATGACTCCCAAATTCATCCTAGGTTGCCTCGGTCCTGGATTTCCACCTGCAGGTTGCTCACCTCCGCCTACCTGAGGCCTTTTCACATATGCATCTAGCCTTCCCTGATCGACCATTCTCTGAATTATGCGTTTCAAACTCATACAATCTTCAGTGGTATGGCCTGTATCCTTATGATACTCGCAATATTTGTTGTTGTCCCTTCTGAACTTATTGGCCGGGTTCATAGGGGTAGGTGGGGCTAGCTTAGAGCCGTCAATATGGGAATACGGGACGGGACAGGATGAAATTATGTTGTCCCACGACGGGAACGGAACGAGACGGGACGGGACAAAACGAGACGGTACTAAAATACTCCGTCCCATCCCGTCCCATTTGCGGGATGCGGGATCCTGCGGGACCCATGCGGGACTCATTGACTAGGAGGGATAAGCGTTGACTAGGCGCCATAAATCGAAGACTCATTGTGGGGAACGTGTTTCTCTGCGAATCTGTGGCTTCAGCAATTTCTTGAGTTTCTCTGCTAAATTTGTGTTTCTGTTATCATCTTGCTTGTTATCTGTTAAGTTACCAACCCAAGCCTGAACACTCCCCTTCACATGTGACCTGTCCACACATGCAGAGTTACACAAACATGCCACACTTTGGCATCACAAACTAATCAGGGGCACTCATGCACTCATAATCTTCTTTCCTTTGCAAAAGTGAGGATATATTGACACTTCATTGGTCTAGATCATTACTTTTGAAAGAGGGTTTAGTCGATTTAAAAATCGTTCATATTTGAATGCACTTAGAATAGGTACACATAAGCAAGCGTACACGGGACGGGACGGGATGGGCGGGACAAAATTATGTTGTCCCGTGATGGGAATGGGACGAGACGGGACGGGACAAAACGGGACGGGACTAAAATATTCCATCCCATCCCGTCCCATTTGTATTGCGGGACGAGATGTCCCGACGGGACCGTCCCAACTTGAAGGCTCTAGGCTAGCTCGACTGCATTCATTATATCCGTTCGACTCACCGTTAGGGGAGTGAAAGCTTCGGGCACCTTCTCAGTCGCCCTGGTTCTGTTCTTACCATTCTTATTGTTTCCCCCGTTCTTGACCGAGTCCTTCTTATCATCAACGACCTCAGTTTTGGGGCCTTTCCCATTTTTCTTTTCTTTTCTCTCCTCGGCCAACGCTACGTTGTAGGCTTTCTCAAATAACTCTTGTCGAGTAGTGACTGTCCGAACTGTTAGCTCGTAGTCCATGTCTGCCGAGGAAATCCCACTTCTGAAACAATTGATCACCTCCCTGTCTGTGAGGTCCTCCTCGATCTTGTCGACCATCTCTTTAAACTTGGTGTAGTAGCTTATTGAGCTTTCATTTTTCCCTTGCACCAGGTTGTTGAGATCGGTGACAGTCATCTTCCGAGCTCCTGCAGTCGAGAAGTGATCCAAAAACTTTGTTCTCATATAGGTCCAAGTCGAGATGCACCCCAATGCCAAACCATTGAACCATGTAAGAGCTGCCTCTGTGAGGGTGCTGATGAGTGCTTTACACATCATGTCATCCTCATTGGAGATAAAACATATGGTTGCTTCTAGGTGCTGTATGTGGCTTTTAGCATTGGTTGCACCCGAATACTTCTCCAGGAGAGGCAATCTGAAACCGGAAGGAGGTCGACGGTCAATCAATTCCTTGGATAAGGGACGAAGAGAAAAATCCACTCGTTCGTTCTTTCCAGTATCACCTTTCTTTTCAGCTTCCCACTGCTCAAACTTCTTCTTCCATAGCAGCCACTCTCTGGCATCAGGTCTGTTGTCTCTAGCAGGGGGAACATCATTTGACCTTTGACCCTCACTTTTAGGGGGAGTTACCTGCTTGCTTCTCCTATCCCTGTGAGAGGGTGACCTTACTGACCGAATTGGCGACCTGCGCCTGTCATCTCTAGGTGGCGACCTGCGCCTTTCTTCCCTGGGTGGCGACCTGCTGTAAGTACCCCAATCTGGATCACCCTCCTCCAAGTACACAGGAAACACCGCAGACTCACAAACGCAGTCTCGAAGACCTCTAGCACTCAAAACCCTCAAAAAACCCTCAACCAAACCAAGGGAGGAACTTTTCTGGGATAAAAAGGGACAAAAGGACCTCTTGGGAATTTTCAGAAAATTAGAAAATCATTTAAGGTCCGTACGGACCTCTTTGTTTTAATAATTACTGAATCCCCTTAAAGTCCACAATATTTCCTCAAATCCCGGAGAACATCATTACCCCCCTACATGGTTGGTCCGTACGGACCTCTTTGCATGCTGAGATGGTCCGTACGGACCTTATTGCATAGGAGACATCATCATGGCTGAATCTTCTCCATGATCACATATTCTCTCAAATCGAGGAAAACCAAAATATTGGATTACCTAGGAGGTCCGTACGGACCTCTTTGCAATTTTCTGGCACTATAAATAGAGGGCTCCCCCTCCCTCATTTTCACACAATTCCCTCTTCTCTCCTCTCCCCCAGCCTTCAGGCTCCCCTCTAAGACCCTTCGGGGCACTCCCGGCCCCTTTCGGATCCTTCTGAGGCCTTCCGAGCCCCCTCGAGGTGCTCCGAAGTCTCCCCGAGCGCTCCCGCGCTGCCCCGAGGCACTCTTAAGGTACTCTGAGGCCCCTCGTGGTACTCTGAGGCCTTTCCTGGTCTTTCCCGAGGCATCCCGGCTCTTTCCGAGTCAAACCGGCGATCCCAAACCATGCCGAACCTCTGCCCGAATCCAACCAACGATTCCAACGCACGCCGAACCTCTGCCCGAATCCAACCAACAATTTCAACGCATGCCGAACCTCTGCCCGAGTGATCCCTGCGATCCCAACGCACGCCGAAACTCCGTCCATGGACAACCGGCCCCTTTTCGAAGCAATCCCGGTCCGTACGGAACACTATTCCGACCTCAAACACTATTCCCCTGCGGAAGACAGACACGAACCAACATTGGTAAGGCTTCCTTCCTACACTATTTCAATACATTTCAATAAAGCAGTGTACAATGTAGACATCCGACACAGCATGCATTTTTAAAAAGCACATACACACACACACAACAGTTAAAGAATGTTAGGGGTATCCGAAAGACTCGTTTTTATGAGGCGACTCGGGTGAGCTCTAAGATTCTAATATTCTCTTCCCGAGGAGTCATCTGACCTCCGAACTCAAAATCTCATCACACAACAAAAACGGTTTATTTTTAAACTGATGCCCTTTTTCAATGTTTTGGGCTTAATAAAAACGGCGTGGCGACTCTACAAAGCAAAAACACGGCGAGACACCTCCAACACACGAAAACAGCGCCGCAAGGCCTGCGAAATGCCAGATGCCGGGGCGCGATCGCGCTGCCTCTCGGATCCGGGCTATTTCAGTTGGCGACTCCGCTGGGGACGTTTTGTTTTAAAATCTTTTTTAAACAAAAACAAAAGATTTTTAAAACGATGATGAGGTCAAACTTTCATTTTACCCCTTTCTTTAACTGTTGTGTGTGTGTGCATGTGCTTTACCTTTTATTTTACAAAATAAAAATAAAAATAAAAAAAATGCATCAATATACATCTGTGCATACATTTAAAATTCTGCAAAACTTCTGTTTTACTCAGAAAAAGAATTTTAGAGACCGCACACTACGCGCACTGCTGCCTCGGTTACACCGCACACTACTCACACTGCTGCCTCGATTACACCGCACGCTACGCGTACTGCTGCCTCGGATACACTGCACACTACAACCCTTAACCCGGAGTGGTCTCAGTTGCAGTTCGTTTGGCCTTCCTACGCCTCTCGGACGCGCACGGGATCATTCCAAACATCCCATCCTAGCCAAGCGTCAACCCCGCACGTTTGAGTCTTGAGTCACACTCTGTCCAGACTCGGTTGGTTTTTAACCAGTCCGTGTCATACAGCCTGGATACATATACCATGCCGGCCATTTTCTGAATCGAAGCTCGTAACTCAAGATCCCTTGCGCAAGCAAAGCGATGAAAGGTCATGCTAAAATATTGACCTGATCTTGATTTTCGAAGCTACACCCAGACGATGTTCCGTCCCGGATATACATCCATGTTCATATGACACCATGTCATCAAGCCTTTGATACGTCATCCATGACAATACGACCCATCCAACGCCTAACGTCACAGATCCCTTGCGCAAGCAAGGTAAAGAGAGGTCATGCCGAACTCTTGACCTGATCTTGACTCAGTGGCCGGCTCGGTTCACTATTCACATGGCTAACGCATTAAAACGAACATGACAGGCTCGGTCCTTAGGTTCGGTTTTTTTCTTTTAGGCCGGTGGAAACCGCTTGCCCTATAGGACCCTCGCCCGGGGCTGTCCACCTTGGGATGTCGAAATACAGGTGCAAAACGAGGGGCTTATAGCCGCACAGATGGTCTCCACTGACCCAGGATCTAGCATAGTTGCGAAAAAGAAGAGCAATCTTTTCCAACCTACCTAGGACTCTGAGAAAACACGTTTTAAAATAAATTAAAACAACAAAAAAAAAAAACGGAAACCGCATGTCACGTGAGCTTTCCCCCTCTTATCCCGAAAGGCCTTCCCGTGTCTAAACCTTTCCCGTCACCCCCTCCAGCTAACAGAGAGTGATCGAGAGTACCCGGGAACCCGTCTCCCAGTGTCAAAGCCGCAAGGTCCAACATCCTTCCCACCGCAGTCACCAGGGCAGTCCATCAGCTCCCCATGGCCAAGTCAGTGGATAACAACGAGGAAAATGGGACCTTACCCCCGAGAAATTTCCCAACCTTGGAAGAAGTTTGGCAGGTCCTCATGACTATTGAGAAACGCCAAGGTGAACAACAAGCCTGGATTGAAGGCGCCATGCACCACTTCGGGACATTAGCCACCAACTACCTGGGGCTTCCAAAGTCATGCCCACTCCTGCAGCTTCTAACCTCTCTCATCGCCGCCCAGAGGTCAACCCGTTGCCCTCATATGAGCCATGCAGTTACGACATAAAGCCACAAGACCCTCGGGAAAGCTCGCCCATTCGGCCTCCCCGAGGCCCCGGTACCACCGCCAAACAACGAACACATCTGGTGGGACGTCTGCGATTGCAGTGCTTGTCTGGAAATGGAATTCCAAGATGAAATGAACGAGGGCCGTCCTCGAAGAAAGAAGAAACCCTCTTCTCAACAAAAACTGAAGAAGAGGTATGAATCCGGCAATTCCACAGTCGGAACCCTTGGAGAACCCTCAGGAAAGTTTGACTACTACGTCTTCTACTCCAGCAAATCTCCTCAGCCAAGCTCTGCACAAGGCCACGGCAACGTCTGCTCCATGATCAGCTGGGATGAGCTCCGCACCGCTACCGAAGGCCCGAAGGTCCAGATACCTCAACCCTTGTCTTGGGAAGATCTCAAAGCCACTGTGGATGGTTCCACAAAAGCTATGACGGTGAACGAATTGAAATGCGCAGTCTGGCCCTACGCCAACCAAGGCCCTCCCATTACAGAGATAGGAGAGACAAGCAAAGCAGTAAAGCCAGAGGTGAATGTGCGACACGTTCGGCCAAATCCCGATGAATCCTCCACGGGCGAGACAAAAGGCCGGCCTTACCCGAGCCACGAGGCGAAAAGGGGTCCTACGCCAAAGAAGCCGAAACCCTGGACCCAAAGGCTGAAGATCCTGTCTTAGCTCAGCTCAAGCGTACTCAGGCTAACATCTCGCTCTGGTCCCTACTCACTTCATCTTACCCACACAAGCTCAAGTTGGAAGAAAGCCTGGCCCAGACCATGGTTCCCATCACGGTGACACCTGATGAAGCGGTTCAGATGATCGGCAACGTTAATTACAGCAACATCATCACCTTCACGGAGCTCGACCTCCCAAAATTTGGGGCTGACCACAATGAGCCTCTCTACATAACAGTTCAACTGGACGAGCGCCGTCTCCCTCGAGTCTTGGTAGATGGGGGATCATCCATGAACGTCCTTCCATCCAAAATGATGGATCTGCTAGGGATCAAAGCAGCTGATCTGAAGCCCTCAACTCAGGCAATCAAGGCATACGACTCAATGTCTCGCCCAGTCTTGGGAATAGCCACCTTGAACCTGTGGTTCGGAAAACAAATGGTCCCGACCGACTTCCAAGTCATCGACATCCCGATCACATTCACTGCCATCTTGGGACGCCCTTGGCTACACCAGATCAATGGGGTGGCATCCACTCTCCATCAGTGCATAAAGTTCGTCCAAGGAACAGATCTAACCATCATCTACGGTGATAGCGTAGTCACCGAAAGGACCGACACAAACGGCGTCCCGATCTTAGAGATCAAACACGACGATGATGGCATGATGCTAACAGGGTTCACCATCGAAAGCCCAAAGGCCCAGGTATGCCACATAGACCTGCCTTTGATTTGGGACAAGATCCCTCCCCCGATGAAAATGATGAAGCACATGAACTACATCCCGGGGCTCGGTTTGGGAAAACGCCATCAGGGTACCCAACAAATCATCAATATCAAAGAACAGAATACCCTCCATGGCTTGGGATACTTTCCTACTCCCGAACACATTGCGGAAGACAAACGAGCTGCACGAAAACGCTCCGCAGATAACAAAAGAGGCTTGCACGCAACCTCCGATCTTCGCCCTTACAGCTTCGACATGACCAAGTACTTCATAAAAAAGGATGACAACTTGAAGGAAGACCCAGGAAAGGGAACAGAGCTGATCAACGCCAAACAAAGCTGGCCGACAACCATGGACAAGCTCCAGCGGAACCTGGCAAGATTCAGAGGCCTCAAGCCAAATCCCGTCCGAAGAGCATTTCTCGACACACCGCCTCTACCGGGACCCATGACCACCACTATTCACAACAAATTTTGGTTCGGGAAAACCCCCTCTTTGGCGGAAGAACTCGAAAAACTCTCTGTCAACACTCCTGCCTTCAACAAGCGGGACGAGTCTGCATTCGAGCTAGTAATGCCCAAGACAAAAGCAAAAGATTCCGCAGACGATGCTTGGAACGAGCCATTGCTCCACCTGCTCTTCAACGAAGAAATCGAGATGCCAGACCTGATCGATTTTGTTTCTGATAACTCTGTGATAGCAATGATCGGGAACGGTGACACAAAGCCTTTCAAACCCCGCCTCCTATCAAGCTCATTGCCACTCAATAACTGGGCCACCTTCTCCGGACCCACCGCCAGCAAGAAGGACATGATCGAACAACTTGGTCTGACCCCTCGAGTCCTAGAGTCCAGTGTCAAAACCCATCCCGAGTCCATTATCTTTGAATTTGAGTCTCTCGAGTCATCTGATGGCCTCACGCTAGAAGATTACGAACTCATTGCCAATAATGTATTCCCGTATGCTCTTAATGAATGCTTCGATCTTTCCGAGTATCCTCTCATTGCATCTTTAACAACTGATAAATTAACTAACACACAAACAGTTAATAACGATTCACTTGATAAAGAAGCAGACACATTAAACGAACAATACATTAAGCACATCTTTAAGCATGTTGTCAAACGAGAGAAAAACCGGGCCCAAGCTTCCGAGGAGGTTTTAATCACAACGATTTGCGAAATTGCTGAAGAGCCAAAGAGACGCCAGTCCAAAGCCATTTCCAGCATAGACCAGATCTTCCAGTACCTCAAGAACGGGGAAACCGCCTTCTTGAATGAAGAAGGCCAACACAGGGAAGGGGTCAAAGCCAAGAGCATCATGGCCCTAAAACGCCTAGCCTCCCACTTTGTCATCCTTGGGGACATGCTGTACAAGAAATGCTACCAAGGACCACTCCTACGCTGCATCAGCCAGGAAGAAGCAAGCAAGTTCATGAACGAAGTCCACAATGGGGCTTGCGGTCCCCACATGAACGCCAGAGCACTGATGCAAATCATTCTCAGGATGGGCTACTACTTGATCTCCATGGAGGCAGACTGCATCCACTTTGTTCGAAGCTGCGACAAGTGTCAACGGTTCTCCAACCTCAATCATCTACCTCCCCACGATCTCTACTGCATGACTACACCCTGGCCTTTTGCCACTTGGGGAATTGACGTCATCGGGAAAATCGCTCCGCCAGGCAGCAACGGTCACGAGTTCGTCTTAGTAGCCATCGACTACTTCACCAAATGGGTCGAAGCCAAGTCTTACAAGGTGCTCACCTCCAAGAAAGTCGCGCATTTCCTCAAGGAAAACATCATCTGCCGATACGGCATCCCGAATGAGGTTATATCAGACAACGGCTCGCACTTCGAGGGGGAATGCGACAGACTGCTGGCCGAATTCAAGATCACACGCCACAAGTCTTCTCCCTACCGGCCACAAACAAATGGCGCCGTAGAAGCAGCAAACAAGACTCTCGAACGGATCATCCGAAAAATGACCACCCGAGGACGAGATTGGCCCGAGAAGCTGCACCTTGCACTTTGGGGCTACCGAACATCAGCCAGAATAGCCACGGGAGAAACCCCATTCGCCCTGACATACGGGATGGAAGCAGTCCTTCCCATTGAATTGGAAATTCCCTCACTCCGAGTGCTGCTGGAAAATGACGTCAACGAAGTCGAATGGCTCTGAAGCCGACATGACGAATTGGCTCTGCTAGACGAGCGACGACTAAAGGCCATGGAACACGTCCGAGCCTATCAAAGCAGGATGGCGAGAGCTTTCGACAAGAAAGTCAAGTCCCGAGACATCAGGGAAGGTGACCTTGTACTCAAAGAAAAGCCTCCCACTCGAACCAACCCACTGGGAAAATGGGAACCAACATGGATCGGCCCTTTCGTGGTTCAAAAGATCTTCTCCGGAGGTGCCATGAAGATGACAGACCTAGACGGCAATCCCTTCATGAATCCA
Organism: Adenophora triphylla var. japonica; assembly: GCA_022495995.1. Lineage (NCBI taxonomy): Eukaryota > Viridiplantae > Streptophyta > Magnoliopsida > Asterales > Campanulaceae > Adenophora > Adenophora triphylla. The sequence continues at coordinate 748,259 of JAFEMH010000233.1, read as the reverse complement.
GTCAACGGAAGCAAACTTCGCAGATACTTCGCCTAAAGAAGAACAATCGTGCATCTCGTGGCACTCCATGTAGTGTCGAACTACGCAGACCTGAGCCCTCTAGTCCGGGGGAACATAGGCAACCTTAATTTGTCCGATCTAAAAACACACAAAAAAGTCAAAAGTTTGAATGTCAATCAAGACCTCCATCAAGCTACGCACTTTTCAAGAGCACGCCCCAACGTCACCTTGACCAAGTCAAACGACAGCGGCAACATCAAAGGACATTCGAAGGTCACTCAACGTCAGACGACTGACCCATGTCTACTTCTAAGCCAGGGGCTTGTCTTCGCCCTCACGCGCTTCAAAAAAAAAAAGAGCTCGAGCAAGGGCTCACAAAAAAAAGAGCTCGAGCAAGGGCTCACAAAAAAAGAAGAGCTCGAGCAAAGGCTCACAAAAAAATATATATAAAGAAAAAAAGCTCAAGCAGAAGCTGCGAAATTAAGGTCAAGAGCCCAACGCCAACAAACAAGAGGCAAGGAAGCTACGGAAATGACCGTCAAAATGACTTGTCAGGGGATCATTCAACCTCTCAGCCAAGCACAAAGCCCGAGCAAAGGGGATTGCCGTCAAGGCCCAGGCTGCTTCAGTCCACAAATGCAACAGAAAAGTCCAAAGATGGACGCCGTCAAGGTGCACAAAAGAAACAAAAAGCGAACAAGAGATCTTGCGTCTCGACAAATCTTTAAAAGTAAGTCACAAATCACTAACGGTTACAACATTTCTTGATGAGTTCAAGCACGGTCTACTCTCAAGTTCACAACATGCTAAAAGACAGCTTAATACATTTAACAAATAATGTGCTTGCAAATGCAATGAATGGATACCTAGGAGGTCATTCCGCGCCATCTGCGCTTGTCCCCTCGCCATTCTTCCCTTTCTTCCCTCGTCCCCGTCGAGTCTTCTTTCGCTCCACGCGATCCAACTCTGCGTCTCTCAGTCCGAGATCAGGGGTCCTCCCCGTAGAGTCAAACAATCCAACAGCTCTCAGGGCTTCATTCGCCCGTGCTTCGGCTCGGATCTCCTCCCTGCGAGTCTACAAAAGGGGACCTCTCCCCGCCAGTCTGTCAACTCTCGTCTCGTAGTCAAACAAAGTGTCTCCCGTCACATCCTGAGGGTCAGACCAGGCTTCGGCACTCCTAAGGCAATAGCTACTACGGCAATCGGGCCCCAGAATCGCTCCACGCCTGCTCCCCAAAGCCACTTGGGACCGCCCAACATGCTGCTCATACCAAGCCATGTACTGGGTCATCAATACGACACTCTCCCGACGTCTAAGGAGCACCACCTGAGGGAAAGCGGAGTACTTCCATACCCTCAAAAAATACAAGAAAGCACCTGGAGCTGCCATACAAAGAGGAGCTATCTCCACAGTAGCAAGGTCATCCCAGCCCCACAAAGGCTCCTGCTTCATCCCAAACTGCCGGGAAACAAGCGACGGAACATAGAAGGAGGACCAAGATAAACCAGGAACTCTGACAACATAGGACCCTTCCTGCAAGGCCCTCCTAGTCTCGATCCCCTAGAGCGGAACCCACCAACGGATCTGATGCGTACCAAGATGTGCCATCCATCTCTCCCAGGCGGACTGATCCATATCCAACACAAGAGGTCACCGAGCAAACGACCACGGGCTAAACGACATCAGAGCCTCGGGCATGGCCTGAAGTCTCTCTCGCAGCCACAAGGTGAGCAAAGCGGGGCTTCCCCCTCTCATGAACCGATCCCCAGTCGCCAGATAGTCGATACCATGAAGAGTCTCCCCCAACACCAACGGGACAATATCCTCTCCAGCTCTGCAGTGCCCAACCACATCTAGCAAAGCGCCATCGCAAACACTAAGGGAGCTGACCATGAAAAGCGTCGCTATCACGCACAAGGCAAATGCATCCCAAGAGACATCACTCTCGTCATCAACCATGAACCGCTCCGGCAGCGCAGAAATGTCAATATGATCCGAATCAAGGATCATGCCCTTCACTTCTCCCAACAAAGTACGAAGAAAGCCTGCAAGCTTCACGCTCACAGCAGCACCACCAATCAAAGGAAGCGAGATGGCCTCCACCTCCGGTCCTCCAATCAAAGCCCGAAAATCCTCAAAGATGGACACTACCTCGTTGTAGGATAAACAATACACATGCCTCCTAACATCCCAGAACTTCGCGGCAGCCCGCAATAAATCCCAATCAGGAACCAACTCCTTAAAAGACCAAACCGAGCAAAGTCGAAACCTTACCTCGAAAGCCCGCCTCTGATGCCTCATACGGTGTCGCATCCACATTTTCAACCGCTCAAGAAAGAGTGCTTGCCGCTCCTGCGAAATCCTTGGCAAATTTCTTGGAACATACGAAGAATCCATGACAAAAATGGAGGTTCCTAGAGAAAATGGGGAAGAAAGCTTAAAAATGGCTGCAAATGGGGAGTGGGGAAAGTCCAGACATTCGGAAAACATTTATGTCATCCCCAAAAGCAAAGCTGGTCCGTACGGACCTCTTTGCATGCTAGGTCTGTCCGTACGGACCTCTTTGCAACCATGACCCATTTCCCGACAAACGGTACAACAACCATCATTGCAATGAGAACCTTGCTCCAAAGCGCCCAAACACTGGCCAAAGCCATTTCCGGCAAGCATACACTACCCACAAACGCACTCTCAGCTCACGTGGCATGCACAAAAAAATAAAAAATAGTAGCAACAATTCCTAGGACAATTCTCGGGAATCACAAAAACGACATTACATCTTAAAATAAAATACTTTTGCCATGCAAATACAAGTGTTTTATTACAGGTACCCATAAATATCTATTGCTAAACAAAAAAAAAAGGGATATGGAAAGAGGGAAAGCAAATGAATCCTAATCCGACTCCTCAGCATCATCATCACTGACATCGTCAAGCGAGAAGTCGGGCATCCCGATAAACTCGCCAGTCACACCTTCATCATTGGAGTACTGAGCCCCCTCCTGAGGCTGGTACTCAAGATACTCAGAAGGATCGAAGCCGAAAAAAGGGTCAAAATAGGCATGCCCTGACGAACCCTCACCCTGTGCATCCGGCGGAGGAAAGAACTGGTGAAGGGTCTGCGGCCTCTGAGCTCCCGAGGATGTCCTGGCATCCATGCTATGCCGCCCCCGCGAAGGTCCCTCCTGCAGTGGCTCCGGCTCGGCTCTCGGTGGAGGAACATCTACAGAATGCCTCGAAGGCATCGGCTCGTACGCCGGCACACGTCGCGAAGACCGGCAAGACAGCCTCGATGCCATCTTCTTCGCGAAGGACCTCATCGCCACATAACGGCGGGTCAGCATGTCATAGGCTCTCCCCGGGACCTGCACAAGCAAGCAACCAAAGAAATCCTCAGCAATACAGTCATACTCAACAAAAAGAGAAAAATACAGAAAAGATGCCAGGATGGAAAAGAGTAAGCACACTCACCGGCATGTCAGGATCCACTCGGTAGGCAGCAGGAGCCTGCTCAGGGACGGGTACAGACACCCTCCTCCTCGAGGAATCCCCACGGACATATGTAAAATCCGGCCCAGGCACCGGAACCTCTGGGGGACCCTGCGGACCAGCCTCCCTCTCCCTCGCCAACACCTGTGGCATCCTCAACTTCCTCCTCACGAAGGCCCCATACTCCTCTCGATACAAAACAAACTCATGGGCACTCACGCCGCCCAAATACCTCTCAAACTCCAATACATCCATATCCCGGGAATCCAACATCCCGAAAGGCGGGTCCCTCGGAGCCAAGGGAAGCATACCCGGGCCATGCTGCCAAAAGACCCTCTCGCCCAAGTACATGACGTCGCGGAGTCGGGGCCCCGCGGCATCTTCCGGCTGCGCCGTCACCCACGGGAGCCCCCTCGAACTCATCAGCCTCGTATCGAGCCCAGGGGTACAGAACGAACGCCTCCGGGCTATCTCTCCCCAAATGTGCCTGCACCTCCCCGTAGGAAATGGTGAGCTTACCCCTGCTGGTCCTCCTCTTCCTCGCCGGGCGTGCCCAGCCTAACATAGCGAGATAGGCCGCTATGGCCCCAGGATCTCTGTCCCATGGGAAGCACTGGAAGATCTCGTAGAACCACACCTGCGACAAAAGCAGAAAAGGCTCAATGCAAGAGAAAATGGAGAAAATGACAGGTTGCTAATCAAAAACAGCAATGAACTCATACCTCCAAAGCAAAATCAAAACAGGCCAAAGAACTGGCCACACCCCTGCTGAACCGGTCCAAGGAGAAGTAAAGCTCGGCCAGGCCCGCCTCGCCCCAAGCTATGTCACAAACTCCCTCCAAGTCAATCAAGCTCTCCAGTAGAGCAAAAGGAGCCATCATCGCGTGGTTCGAGAACAAAGTCTCTGAAAGGGCAAACCACAGAAAGGAGCGCGCCAGCTGCTCCGTCGTCACCTGGCCGGTACCCCGACAGTAGGCCCCAATACTGGCCGTAATCCTCGTCTCTACATCGCTGTACAGCATCCCCAGGCCCCTACGAGGAAGAGGCGCAAAGCCCAGCAGCTCAGTCAGCACGTCCTCGACAATCATATCCCTCCACCGCACTGGCCTTCCTTTGAAGGAAAGGCCGGTGATAGCAGCAAAATCTGTGGGCGTCACTGTCACCTCGCCCCAGCTCAGATGGAAGGTGTAGGTGGTATCCCACCAATACTCAGAAAGGCCCAGGAAGACGCTCTTGTTCTTCCTCGTGTCAGAAACCCCGGCTAAGTTCTCCACGAACACACCCAGGCCAGAAGCATAAACCAGCCTCCTAGGGCTCGGCCCACCATCCATAGAGATATTCGGCATCTGCTGCCATAACTCGACCACAACCTCGAGCGATCCTCGAGTCTTCATCTTCTTGGCTTTCCCAGCCAAGAGCCTCTCATCCTGCAGGTAAACACAATAAAGGTACGTCAGTCACAGTACTTAATAAAAAAAATAGTAAATAAAAAAAAGTCCGCCACAAAACACGGCACACAATGCACAAAATTTTCACATGTAACCCGTCACAAAACACGGCATGCATTACACATAATTTTTCCCATGCAGTCTGTCACAAAACACGTCACACACTGTACAAATTTTCTCAAACAAAGGGATCAAGCACTACACGACACATTTTCAAAAGACCCGTCACAAAACATGGCACCCATTACACATATTTTCCCCGCAAAGTCCGTCACCAAAAACACGGCACACACTGCATAACACATTTTCAAAAGAAAAGTCCGTCCCTACACGGCACATACTTTCAGACAAAACCCGTCACAAAACACGGCACATGTCACATTTTTTTCGCAAAAATTTGCCCCTACACGGCAATTTTTCTCACAATGTACATACATAAATAGCATAAGGTACAAAACACCAAAGCATGCATTGCAATAGAGAGGCACTTTATTTTCACAAATAAGAGCTAATCTACACATTTCTGCACAAAATTCACATACCCACAATATTTACATGCTCAATTTCAACAATTCATCAAGAATTTCACAAAAAAACATGGCAAATAACAAAAGCCCCAAAATGCGAAAAACTAAAACCTAGTTCTAGCATTCGAAAATTCAAGCAAGGAATCGAGACGAAATTGATTTCTTACCTCCCCGACGTTCCTGACTCGTCGGTTATGCACCTCCGGATTCGGGTACAACACATCCGGATTCTTCGAAGAAGGCACGAAGGAGATCCAATTTCTTTGAAGCTCCATCCTTTGTTCGATCACATCTCGACTCCGTTGGCGACGTCCCCTCCTTGATCCTTCCGCCATCGCAAGCAATTCAAGCTAAGAAATGGGAGAATTTGGGCAACAATGGAGTTTTTCTCCTTCTCTCTCTCTCTCTCTGGTTCACGCACGGAAGAAGAAGGAATGGGAAAAGGCTCGACATTTAAACCCAGTCAAAATCTGGGAACTGTAAAATTCATACTTGGTCCGTACGGACCTCTTTACATCCCAGGTTGGTCCGTACGGACCTTCTTGCAATGAAGGGCCAAATTACTTTTCTTCCCTTATAATCTTTGCCCCTGGCTGTCCAAAGGCCTATTTTAGCAGATTCAATGCAGTATGGTCCTTAACCCATCAATTCAAGAACCGGCCGTCAGTGTAAGCCCGGACTTCGCCCACTCAACGGAAATTCAACCACCGGCCGTCAGTGTAAGCCCGGACTTCACCCACTCAACGGCAGTTCAACCACCGGCCGTCAGTGTAAGCCCGGATTTTGCCCACTAAACGGCAGTTCAACCACCGGCCGTCAGTGTAAGCCCGGATTTTGCCCACTAAACGGCAGTTCAACCACCGGCCGTCAGTGTAAGCCCGGATTTCGCCCACTAAACGGCAGTTCAACCACTTGTCAAGCAGTAAGCCCTTGGACTTCGCCCACTCAACGGCAATTCAACCACCGGCCGTCAGTGTAAGTCCGGACTCCGCCCACTAAACGGCAATTCAACCACCGGCCGTCAGTGTAAGTCCGGACTCCGCCCACTAAACAGAAATTCAACCACCGGCTGTCAGTGTAAGTTCGAACTTCGCTTACTAAACGGCAATTCAACCACCGGCCGTCAGTGTAAGCCCGGACTTCGCCCACTCCAACGGCAACTCAAGCACCGGCCATCAAAGTAAGCCCGAGCTCTTTCCCCAACAAGTCAAAATGGAAGTCGTAGAAGACTACATATCCCCAGCATCGGCCGTCATCGTAAGTCCGGACCTCGTCCACTAAACGGTAAAACAAGTGCAAAAGGAGCCAGCACCTCCCAGCACTTATCCCAAGGCACGAAACGCCTCCAAAATGCCAAACGGTGAAGCAACCACCGGCCATCATCCTTGCCCGCTCAACGGCAACTCAAACACCGGCCATCAAAGTAAGCCCGAAGTCACCCTCTCAGCAGAAAAGGCCCCTACAAGGCCACGATGATCCCCAACAGACGAACACCGGCGGTCATCGTAAGTCCAACCTTCTCCCCAGCAGATAAAGCACGAGGCATCTATACCTATCGCAATCAAAGCTCAAGGCATCCATGCCTCCACAACCACAACCAGAAGACGATTCAAGTCCTCACGCATGGCACACCCGCAGCCAGAAGACGATTCAAGTCCTCACGCATGGCAAACCGCAGCCAGAAGACGATTCAAGTCCTCACGCATGGCAAACCCTCAGCCAGAAGACGATTCAAGTCCTCACGCATGGCAAACCGTAGCCACAAGACGATTCAAGTCCTCACGCATGGCACACCCGCAGCCAGAAGACGATTCAAATCCTCACGCATGGAAAACCCTCAGCCAGAAGACGATTCAAGTCCTCACGCATGGCAAACCGAAGCCAGAAGACGATTCAAGTCCTCACGCATGGCAAACCCACAGCCAGAAGACGATTCAAGTCCTCACGCATGGCAAACCGCAGTCAGAAGACGACTGAAGTCTTCATACATGACACAACCGCAGTCAGAAGACGACTCAAGTCTTCATACATGACACAACCGCAGCCAGAAGACGATTCAAGTCCTCACGCATGGAAAACCGCAGTCAGAAGACGATTCAAGTCCTCATACATGACATCACTATCTTCAGCCCGGAAGGCTTTAAACCACTCGATCTGGAAGACCGTATAAACCTCCCACATTACTATCTCCAGCTCGGAAGGCTTTAAACCACTCGGTCCGAAAGACCGTATAAACCTCCCACATTACTATCTCCAGCCCGGAAGGCTTTAAACCACTCGGTCCGGAAGACCGTATAAACCTCCCACATCACTATCTTCGGCCCGGAAGGCCTTAAACCACCCGATTCGGAAAATCGTAAAAGTTCCATCTCAGGACGCCACCACGTCCTCACAGTCGACCTCGGCGGTCACAAACCATCTTCTCGTAAGATTACCCATCTTCTAGTAAGATTGCACACCCTGGACGCCACCATGTCCTTACCACTGACCTCGGCGGTCACACGATACTTCAGGGCACCACCACGCCCGTATACACTCACAATTTCACGACCTCTGAACTACGACCAGGCTTGATTTCCGCCAGGGATACGTAGGAATCCTATCACAGGGTCCAGCCATCGACCTATACGGTCACCCAGGACACCACATCCACCCACAGAGTTTCAGTCAGAGGACATCTCACGTCCTCATACACAACAACGCTCACCCCACACACGAACTACGATCAGGCTTGATTCCCGCCAGGGATACGTAGGAATCCTATCACAGGGTCCAGCCAATTGACCTAAACGGTCACACAATAGGACACCGCCACGTCCTCCCACCGACCTACACGGTCACTTCCTCTCTCAACACGCGATCCAGATCAGGACCCTTATCTTATCAACGACCCCACTTCCTCCGCAAGTGACGTCGTCGAGGGGCTTCTGTAAGTACCCCAATCTGGATCACCCTCCTCCAAGTACACAGGAAACACCGCAGACTCACAAACGCAGTCTCGAAGACCTCTGGCACTCAAAACCCTCAAAAAAACTCAGCCAAACCAAGGGAGGAACTTTTCTGGGATAAAAAGGGACAAAAGGACCTCTTGGGTATTTTCAGAAAATTAGAAAAGCATTTAAGGTCCGTACGGACCTCTTTGTTTTAATAATTACTGAATCCCCTTAAAGTCCACAATATTCCCTCAAATCCCGGAGAACATCATTACCCCCCCTACATGGTTGGTCCGTACGGACCTCTTTGCATGCTGAGATGGTCCGTACGGACCTTATTACATAGGGGACATCATCATGGCTGAATCTCCTTCATCATCACATATTCCCTCAAATCGAGGAAAACCAAAATATTGGATTACCTAGGAGGTCCGTACGGAGCTCTTTGCAATTTTCTGGCACTATAAATAGAGGGCTTCCCCTCCCTCATTTTCACACAATTCCCTCTTCTCTCCTCTCCCCCCAGCCTTCAGGTTCCCCTCTAAGACCCTTTGGGGCACTCCCGGCCCCTTTCGGATCCTTCCGAGGCCTTCCGAGCCCCCTCGAGGTGCTCTGAAGCCTCCCCGAGCGCTCCCGCGACGCTCCCTCGCTGCCCCGAGGCACTCTCGAGGTACTCTGAGGCCTCTCGTGGTACTCCGAGGCCTTGCCTGGTCTTTCCCGAGGCGTCCCAGCTCTTTCCGAGTCAAACCGGCGATCCCAAACCATGCCGAACCTCTGCCCGAATCCAACCAACGATTCCAACGCATGCCGAACCTCTGCCCGAATCCAACCAACGATTCCAACGCACGCCGAACCTCTGCCCGAGTGATCCCTGCGATCCCAACGCACGGCGAAACTCTGTCCGCAGACAACCGGCCCCTTTTCCGAAGCAATCCCGGTCCGTACCGGAACACTATTCCGACCTCAAACACTATTCCCCTGCGAAAGACAGACACAAACCAACATTGGTAAGGCTTCCTTCCTACACTATTTCAATACATTTCAATAAAGCAGTGTACAATATAGACATCCGACACAACATGCATTTTTAAAAAGCACATACACACACACACAACAGTTAAAGAATGTTAGGGGTATCCGTAAGACTCCTTTTTACGAGGCGACTCGGGTGAGCTCTAAGATTCTAATATTCTCTTCCCGAGGAGTCATCTGACCTCCGAACTCAAAATCTCATCACACAACAAAAACGGTTTATTTTTAAACTGATGCCCTTTTTCAATGTTTTGGGCTTAATAAAAACGGCGTGGCGACTCTACAAAGCAAAAACACGGCGAGACACCTCCAACACACGAAGACAGCGTCGCAAGGCCTGTGAAATGCCAGATGCCGGGGCGCGATCGCGCTGCCTCTCGGATTCGGGCTATTTCACCTGCACCTATCATCTCTGAGTGGCGACCTGCGCCTTCCCTCTCTTATAGGCGACCTGCGCCCATTCCTTTCCCTGTGGGACTGCGACCTTTGTGTCCTAGCAGGTGAACCACGCAAGCTTCGATTAGCCTCTAGCTGTGTTCTCAAATCCGACTGAGCTTCCTGCTCTCTATTCCTGTTGAGACTAGCCCTCAGATCGTCGCTGGGCACATGAATGGGTGACTGAGGCCGCAGTATCATCCTTTGCTCGACATTCTGTCCCACAGTTTCATTTGGCCTAGTACTCCTGGCACGTTCCCTGTTGGAAACTTGAGAGGGAGCCACCCTATCTGACCTTCTATCCGCCTGCTCTGCCTCCTCCATCGCTAATAACTCGACTAGAATCTGAGCTCGCTCCAACAGCATCTCTTTTCTTCTCAGGGGGTTGGATGAGGGACCTGCCCTGTTTCCAGCATTCATTTGTCCAGTTGGACGCTTTGGAGGAGGTGGAGCCCCTTTCCCCTCCATGGGTCGCTTATCTCTCCTCCCGTATGGCAGTCCCCTGCCATCAGCAACACTATTAGATCGAGTTGCCCTTGCATGATGACGCGGAGGAGGAGGGGGAAATTAGCATTCCCAGCGTTTGCATTAGCGTTGGTGTTGTGTTGACATTCACTTCATTGGATTCATCAGAAGTGTCAGCAACATGTCCGTCCGGGGTTACCATGGTTGTGGATTGAAAAAGAACTTCGAGGTCAAGCTATGCACGAGTTTCCCGGCAATGGAACCAAACTGATGCCGCAGGAAATGTGCTTATCAATCTTCCTCCACGTGGCAGGACTGATCACCTAGCTCCTTGACCTGAAATCATAACCCACGACTAGCCGGATGTGTCTCCGGCTTAGACCCTCGGGCGTGAGAATAAGTATATGTATTGGAGAGCAAAGATGTATTGAACAAATGATATTCAGATAACAAAATTGCAGTTACCTTGGAACCGTTGTAGTGGTAATGTATTTATAGTTGGTGTAGACGGTATATTTGGCAGGGCTACATGAGCTCCGAGATTTGTGGGATAGTTATGCATCATGCGAACGTGTCCCTGAACGGCTCCTGATTTGTAGGGAACCAGTTATGGAAAGAATAGTGACACTTGCATCCGTAACTGTTAGGTCGACACTCGTTTAGTAGGTCGAAGTCGACGCTTGGGATTGGGTCGACCTGACTGGCGGGTAGAGCTGGATCGTACCCGAAATATAACTTGGATCATGAGGTCGGACTAAGTTAGGTCGGGACCCAGTAGATCAGACAATGAACTTAAGTCGACGGATAAGTAGGATGGGCCTTGTGCCATGTGATCATTGGCCCAGCCCACTGAGAATGTGGTGACCATAACTGCTTGAGGACTGGGCTTTACTTGCTTGGCCCAGCTCGACACTTTTGGTATGTTCAATACATAACAGAACAATGTTCACAAATCAGCAAAAGGAACAGTAAAAATTAGTAGTATGCCTCGTCGATACTCGACGGGGCATAGTGAAATTAATTAAATAAACGTAATAGTTAGCATTAATTGAACGTTTAATTTATATTTTTATTGTAAAATAAAAAAAATATTTGTGCTTCAATCCATTTTCATTTTAACTAATTTAATGTATAAAATCAACCCCTATAAATTTTTAAACTTACTAATTGAATTTCAAATGGATGATTGTGATTGGTGGATGATGGAAAGATTGGCCAATGATATTGTGCCACTTGAAATTTTCTAGAAGCTTGAAAAACTTTTGCTATTATATATAGTAGATTCACAAACTCTTTTTTTTTTCGAATTTGTGAGTGACTTCTTTATAATCTCTTTTGACTTATTTGGATTATGATTTGTTTTTTATATTTATGTTTGCGTTTATTATTTTGATTTTGATTTTGACTTTAATTTTAACTTTTATTTTATAAATTTTCGTCTTTATTTTGATTTTATTTCTTGCTTTTTTCTATTTCTTGTATGTTTGTGAATGTTTCTTTCACTTTTTAATTATTAGAATTTTAATTTTTGTTTTTTATTTGCATTTTATTTTTTCGTATGTTTTTATATTGATATCGATTTTATTTTGTGCATTAGATTTTTTTCTTTCTTAATTATTAAAGTTTTTTTACATTTTGCTTTTTCTCTTTTTGTAAGACAATTATTTGTGCTTCAATCCATTTTTATTTTTAACTAATTTATTGTATAAAATCAACCCCTATAAATTTAAAAGTTACTAATTGAATTTCAAATGAATGATTGTGATTGGTGGATGATGGAAAGATTGACCAATGATATTGTGCCACTTGGAGTTTTCTAGGAGTTTGAAAAACTTTTGCTATTATATATAGTAGATTCACAAACTCCTTTTTTTTTCGGATTTGTGAGTGACTTCTTTATAATATCTTTTGACTTATTTTGATTACGATTTATTTTTTATATTTATGTTTGTGTTTATTATTTTGATTTTGGTTTTAATTTTAATTTTAACTTTTATTTTATAAATTTTCGTCTTTATTTGATTTTATTTCTTGTTTTTTTCTATTTCTTTTATGTTTGTAAATGTTTCTTTCACTTTTTAATTATTAGAATTTTAATTTTCGTTTTTTATTTGCATTTTATTTTTTCGTATGTTTTTATATTGATATTGATTTTCTTTTGTGCATTAGATTTTTTTCTTTCTTAATTATTAAAGTTTTTTTCATTTTGCTTTTGCTCTTTTTGAAAGACAATTATCTGTGCTTCAATTCATTTTCATTTTTAACTCATTTATTGTATAAAATCAACCCCTATAAATTTTTAAACTTACTAATTGAATTTCAAATGGATGATTGTGATTGGTGGATGATGAAAAGATTGGTCAATGATATTGTGCCACTTGGAGTTTTCTAGGAGCTTGAAAAACTTTTGCTATTATATATAGTAAATTCACAAACTCTTTTTTTTTTTGAATTTGTGAGTGACTTCTTTATAATCTCTTTTGACTTATTTTGATTAGGGTTTGTTTTTTATATTTATGTTTTTGTTTATTATTTTGATTTTGATTTTAATTTTAATTTTAACTTTTATTTTATAAATTTTTGTCTTTATTTTGATTTTATTTCTTGCTTTTTTCTATTTCATTTATGTTTGTGAATGTTTCTTTCACTTTTTAATTATTAGAATTTTAATTTTCGTTTTTTATTTGCATTTTATTTTTTCGTATGTTTTTATATTGATATTGATTTACTTTTGTGCATTAGATTTTTTTCTTTCTTAATTATTAAAGTTTTTTTCGTTTTGCTTTTACTCCTTTTGTAAGACAATTATTTGTGCTTCAATCCATTTTCATTTTTAACTATTTTATTGTATAAAACCAACCCCTATAAATTTTAAAAGTTACTAATTGAATTTCAAATGGATGATTGTGATTGGTGGATGATGGAAAGATTGGTCAATGATATTGTGCCACTTGAAGTTTTCTAGGAGCTTGAAAAACTTTTGCTATTATATATAGTAGATTATATAGATGGATCATTATAGTACCACTTATTTCATCTCAAAAAGAATTATAAATAAATTATTTTAAAAAAATAATATTTATTTTTGAACCGTTACTCTTTGATTATATTTTAAATTCCTATTTATAAGACTCTTACTTGTATATAGATCATTACATAAATATTTCTCTCGTCCCAAAATAAAAATAATTGATCAATTTTTATTTTGCTTAAAATAAAAAAAAATATTCATTTATTAGACTATATTATTGTAACTATTTCTAATTTTAATACCAAAGATTTCAATTTATAAAATAAATTTGTATGTATATGAATCATAATTATAGTACTACTTTTTTGTCTCAAAATTAATTATAAATAAAATTTTAAAAACAAAAAATGTGCATTTAAATAAAATATTAATCGATTCAGTTTTGAAGAGTTATATTTCCTTATTTACTAATTGCTTTTCCGTTTTCTAAAAATTCAAAATTTGATTTCAAATTTCAAATGTTGATTGAGCTTAAATCGGGATAATTTACTGTATAAATATTTACCTTATAAACATTAACCTTTTATTAAATGAAAAATCAATTTATTAAATGAAAAATCTTTGAAACTAAGGCCAATGGGAAAATTACATAATGCCATGCCATAGTGACATGGCTTAATGTGAGGGTTCTAAATGTTTATCTTTTAATATATTATACTCCCTCCGTCCCAATAAAAGCTTCACTAATTATCCAAAAGGGCGTCCCGTTAGAAGCTTCATCTTTCCTTTTTTGGCAAAGAATCTTTACTATTTCCTCCACTCATTCTCTCTCCTATATTATTTTAATACTCACAACACCATTATAATTTACTATTTTCTCCACTAATTCTCTCTCCTATTTTCAAATTACACTCACAACATTTTTTTTTCTCTCTCATTTTCATAATTTGCGTGCCCACCCAAAAGGGTGGAGCACTTATTGGGACGGAGGGAGTATAGATTAACGAATCAACCATTATAAATGCTTGAAACTTGTTTCTGTATTTGTTACTAGCCAAGATTCTGTATTTGTTACTAGCCTAGCCTGATTAATATACATATTTGAATATTATAACTATTGACTTAATTAAATTTGGTTTAGTATATGTTACTAGCCTGAATTTTATTCTTTTATTTATTAGTCATTAGTTAGTGGCTCGGTTAGATTTTGTTGTGATATTTGTCGTTGGTGTGCAGACGTGTTCAAAATTTAATCGGAATCGGCTAATCGAAAGTTAATAATCGTAACCATAACCGGTCAAAACCGTCAACCGCCTTAACCGTAACCGGCTTAACCGAAACCGGCGGTTAACCGGTTCGGTTAAGGTTAAGGATTTTTTAAAACCGTCAACCGGCGGTTATAACCGTCGGTTATTTAACCGGTTATAACCGGTTAAATAACCGGCGGTTGTAACCGCCTTAACCGGCAAATATTGAATTTTGAATTAAATCAATTTATCTCCCAACGGCTACTTGGCCCAATGGTTATTTGACTCCAATCCAAATTCAAAATATTTTCCAACCCATGGCTGCTACTTATATAGGCACAAGGCCAAGCCAAATTTAATTTCATTCCAATGTGGGATAAATGATATAATGCCAAGGGAAGGGAGGCAGGCGGCCAAGGCAATGGCCGGCCAAGGCCGAGCCAAGCCAAGGCCAAGGCCGGCCGCCAAGACCATGGGCTGGTTTTGTTTACCAAAATTTCGATGGGGGAGAAATGCTTGCTAGGCCAAGGCCGAGCCAAGGCAAGGCCACGGCCAAGGCCAAGACCGAGCCAAGGCAAATGCAAATTTTTTTTTTTTTTTTTGAAAAATAAATATTTCATAAATTTATATATATATCCAAAAAATATATATATAAATTTATGAAATATTTCATAAATTTTTATATATATATATTTTTTTATGAAATATTTCATAAATTTATATATATATTTTTTGGACATATATATAAATTTATGAAATATATTTGAAAAAATAAATATTTCATAAATTTATTCCGCCACCACTACCACCATTACTTTACTACCACCATCACCGCCACCACAACCACCGCTACTACTACCATCACTAATTCGCTACTATCACTACTATCACTACCACTACTACCCTTACTACCACCACCACTATCACTATCCCCACCATTACTACCACTACTGCCACTACTACGTACCACACTACCACCACTACTACTACCACCATTACTACCACCATCACCGCCACCACAACCACCACTATTACTACCATTACTACCACCATCACAACCACCACTATTACTAACATCACTAATTCGCTACTACCACTACTATCACTACTACTACTACCCTTACTACCACCACCACTATCACTACCCCACCATTACTACCACTACTGCCACTACTACGTACCACACTACCACCACTACTACACCATTACTACCACCATCACCGTCACCACAACCACCACTACTACTACCATCACTAATTCGCTACTATCACTACCCTAAATTGCTATACCCTAAACCCTAAATCTTAAATCATATATTTCATACCCTAAATTCTAAATGCTAAATCCTAATTGCTATACCCTAAGCCCTAATTGCTACCCTAAACCCTAAATGCTAAATCATATACTAAAATGTCATATATATGAATATCCATACCCTGAACCCTAAATCCTAAATCCTAATTGTAGATCATATACTCCAAACCCTAATAATTTTAAATGAGTAAAACAATATTTATTTTGGATAGGAGGGTATATCAATTTTAAATTAGATATAATTTTGATCAATAATTTAAATAAAAAATAATGATCTTAATAAAAATTTAAAAATTATTATTATATTTCATAAATTTATATATATATCTAAAAAATATTGCCACTTATTTTTATTATTTATAAAAAATAAATAATATTTTTTATACAAAATAAAAAATATAATATTAAGATGCTATTTATTTGTCAAAAAAAAAATAAAAATAGAAATTGGCCTTGGCCTTGCCTTGGCTCGGCCGTGGCCTTGCCTTGGCCGGTCGTGGCCCAGCAACCAAAATATCCCACATCGAATAGAAGGTATAACTTATGAGGCATTGAGGCGCCTTGGCCGGCCCTTGGCCTTGGCCGTGGCCTTGCCTTGGCCGGCCGTGGCCTTGGCCTTGGTCACTTGTCCCACATCGAATGAGTAACAAAGAAAATGTGGGTGAATGCTTATATATGAGTGGGCTTGGCACCATCAGTAGGCCATTGCATTGGCTGGCCGTGGACGTGGCTGGCCGTGGCCGAGGCCTTTGCCTTGGCTGTGTGACAAAGCATTTTTTCAAAGAAAATTTAACAGAATTTGTTAAAAATTCCGTTAAAAGGATTAATTTGAAAAAAAAGAAAGCTTTAGTTAACCGTTTAACCGGATAAACCGTGTTAACCGTTTATAACCGTTAACCATATAACCGTAACCGTTAGTACACGATTAACGGTTAGGTTACGGTTAAATGTTAACGGATTTTTTAACCGCCGATTATAAACGATAATCGGCGGTTATAACCTTTTGGACACGTCTATATGATGTGGTAGATGCTTGATTATTAGTATTTACTTCTGCGACATGGTTAGATCTTATTTTATTATGTTTATGATCGGACCTAACTAACTTTTTGAGTAACATTTGTTTGAGTTCATCTGTCCATTTAAATTTATTGTTATTTATTTATCGAGAATGTGATAGTTAAATATTTTAGTTCTATATAAATATTATTATTATGATTACCATTATGATTATGATTTTTTTATTATTATTATTGTCATTAAAATTTTTACTCATGAGTATGAAAAAAATACTCACTCCGTCCCATTTCAAGCTTCACTTTTTGCCAAAATGGATGTCCCGTTAAAAGCTTCACATTGCCTAAAATGATAAAGAATCTTTACTATTCCATCCACTAATTCTCTCTCCTATTTCACTATTATACTCACAACACTTTTCAAATTTACTATTTCCTCCACTTATTCTCTCTCCTATTTTACTTTTACACTCACAACAATTTTTCTTCCCACCTATTTTCTTAATTTGCGTGATTTGAAAAAAGCGTGAATCATGAAATGGGACGGAAGGAGTATGTTATAAATATCACATTAAACTTTTTAAAACATATACTCCCTCCGTCCCACGTGAATGTGAACTAACTTTTTGGGTGTGAAAATTAAGGAAAAGTGATGTAAGAAAGAGAAAAAGTTAAATGTTGTGAGTATGAAAAATTAAATAGGAGAGAGAATGAGTGGGAGGAATAGTGAGGAGAGAGAATGTTGTGAGTGTAATAGTGAAGTAGGAGAGAGAATGAGTGGGTGGAATAGTGAATATTCTTTGCCATTTTGAAAAGTTTGCATTCATGTGAGACGGACCAAAATAGAAATAAGTTTGCATTCACGTGAAACGGAGGGAGTATAAAATAAAAAATAGTGTGGTTTCCATTTTTCTCGTTATCTCAAAATTTGACCCCCTCACCAAATATTCTAGATCCGCCACTGGTGTTGTGAGTATAAAAGTAGAATAGGAGAGAAAATGAGTGAGAGAAATATTATAAAAAATTGTCATTTTGGATAGTCTCCATTCACTTGGGACCATCAAAAAAGGAAATAATTCTCCACTCATGTGGGATGGAGGGAGTATATATTAGCTCCTATTATTATTATTTTATTTTAATTTCTTTTTTCATATCCAGATGCATATTTCCTCATTTTAAAACTAGTAACTTTAAATTTTAAGTAAGAAAATAATGAAATAACCCGGTGGAGAAAGAGGGAAACTGGAATGAAAAAATTGGGAGGAAATTTGGCTATTTAATATTTAGAAAAATAAATGTTAAGGAGAGGAAGACGAGAGATGTGTTAATGGTGAACAATTCAAGGGAGGAAGCCAATGCATTCATTCGTGAGTACAGGGGTAATTATTAGATGATAATAATTTCCTTAATCTTTCCATTCTACAAACAAGGTTTAAATACCTCAATTATACAAGAGTTATTCTAGGAAATAGATTCTTTTCAAATCAATCCTAATCAATCCCTTAATATCGGTTCTATCTACCATAACAACACTAATCTATTATTTACATGATATATACTAGAATATTATCACTAACTGTGATATATTCTAACACTCCCCCTCAGTCGAAGTGGGAGGCAATCGAACGATAAGACTGTCCCGAAAATCTTCAAACAACACCAGTAGCAAACCCTTCGTGAAGATGTCGGCCAATTGATGGCGTGATGGAACATGCCGGACCCGAACCTCCCCCTTAGCAACTTTTTCACGAACAAAATGTATGTCCATCTCAATATGTTTCGTCCGTTGATGTTGGACGGGATTACCGGAGAGATAGATAGCACTTATATGCAAAACACCAATGTAGCTCTTTGAATTGGGGAATGAAGTTCCAGTAGTAAATTTCGCAACCAACATGATTCGGAGACGACATTTGCTACACCCCTGTACTCGGCTTCGGCACTAGACCGAGAAATTGTAGCTTGCCGTTTCGCGGACCACGAGATAAGATTATCTCCTAAAAATACACAATACCCCGATGTAGACCGTCTCGTATCCGGACAACCTCCCCAATCGGCATCTGTGAAAGATACTAGGGACGTGGTGGAGGATGGATAAAGATGTAACCCAAGCTGACTAGTCCCCTGAATATATCGAATAACCCTCTTCAATGCATTCATATGTTCCATTCTCGGGTCGTGCATAAACAAGCAAACTTGTTGAACTGCATAGGAGATGTCCGGACGAGTGAACGTCAAGTATTGCAGTGCCCCGGCTAGGCTGCGGTACTCGAATGGATCGGAGTAAGGTGGACTAGTGTGAGCACTTAACTTCGGTTTTGTGTCTACCGGAGTTTGAGAAGGCTTACAATTAGTCATACCGGATCGTTCAATGATTTCTAAGGCATATTTTTGTTGCGAGAGAAATAAAGAACCCGAGCGGTGAGTAACAGCAATGCCCAAGAAAGAGCTCAAACTGCCCAAGTCTTTCATGGCAAATTCCTTGCTAAGAGACGAAATAATTTCCAAACATAACTCTTCCGAAGATGCAGTTAAGATTATGTCATCGACGTATACCAACAAGTATGCCATGGAACCATTCCCACTGAAAACAAACAAAGAGTGATCGCTGCAACTTTGTTTAAACACAAGAGAAGTAACATGATCCCCAAAACGCTTATACCAAGCCCGAGGGGCTTGCTTAAGTCCATACAATGACCTCTTTAGCAAGCAAACATGATCTGGAAATTCCTTGTCTCGAAACCCAACCGGTTGATGCATAAAAACCGTCTCCTGAAGGTCTCCATGTAAAAAGGCGTTTTTAACATCAAGCTAATGCATAGGCCATTTCCTAGAAACCGCAGGACTTAGCACCAAACGAATAGTGGCCGGTTTAACAACTGGACTAAAAGTCTCTCCACAATCAATACCGACCCGTTGAGTTTTCCCGTCACACACAAGACGAGCTTTATGTCGCTCGAAGGATCCGTCTACCTTGTCTTTATGAGTAAAGATCCAGATACATCGAATAATATTAGCATTAGTGGGACGGGGCACTAACTCCCACGTCCTATTTTCAATTAACGCATTATATTCATCATGCATTGCCATTTTCCAATTAGGGTCATGGAGGGCAGAAATGGGATTTTTTGGAATGGGTGATTTAGAGACAATGGTGTGGAGACTAAATGGAATTTTAGGCTTAAAAATCCCATGTTGACTTCTCGTAACTGGACCAAGAGAGGGAGGCGGCACAGCAGGAGGGGCGGCCGAACCACTGGGCTGAGAAGGAGACACAGTTTGGCCGAGTATGGGGGGCTGCTGAGGGGCTGTATGGGTCACTGTTTGGGGCGGTCCATTATGGGTGGTAGGGCTCTGTAAGTTGGCGAAGAGAAGGGGAGAAAGACCATCATCCAAGAAAGCATAAGATGTGGGTTCATTTGTGTGAAATAAGGCGTATGGGAATTTTGTTTCATCAAAAATGACATGACGACATATTATAATTTTACGAGTAGAAAAATCATAACATTTATATCCTCTATGATGAGTAGGATATCCCAAAAACACACACGGAGACGATCTAGCTTGAAGTTTATTGATCGTTGGGGAGGGAAACAAGGGGTAGCATAAGCAACCAAAAACCCGTAGATGATTAAAGGTCGGGTCCTTTCGATATAGCACTTGAACAGATGAATGAAAACCAAGTGATTTATTTGGAAGAATATTCAGAAGATACGTTGCCATATGTGCCGCATGATGCCAAAACGAGGAAGGGAGACTAGCATGCGATAACAACGTACGAGACATATTGTTTATGGTTCGTATTTTTCGTTTGGATTTGCCATTTTGGGGTGAAGTATATGGACAAGAGAGACGGAAAGAAAGTCCATAATTTTTACAAAAATCCCAAAAGTGATTATTATCAAATTCGCGTCCATTATCACATTGGAATGTTTTAATGTCCTTTTCAAATTGTGTTTTCACAAATTGTCGAAATGATAAAAAAGTAGAGTACACATCTGATTTATGAGCTAAAGGAAAAACCCATAAATAACGAGAAAAATCATCAAGAAACAATAGATAATATCGATGACCAGATGAACTCAAAACAGGTGAAGTCCATAAATCACTATGAATTATATCAAACAGAAAAAAAGTACTAGAAGTAGATTGTTCAAAAGGAAGTTTTACATGTTTTCCTAGAGCACACGCTTGACAAACATGAGAAGACTTTGACCTATTACAATCTATGAATTTATTACTACGAAGAGAGTCCATGACAGGAGCGCCGGGATGACCCAAACGTTCATGCCATAAACTCGGAGATAAAGCGGCAAAAGAAAACTGATGATTGGTCGACCTTGGGGTTGTAACTGGATACAGGTCACCTTTACTCTCACATCTCATAATGTGTCGCCCCGTCTGGTAATCCTTCACAGAAAAACCAAAAGGGTCAAACTCCACAGACATAGAATTATCAGTGGTAAACTTACGAACTGATACTAAGTTTTTGATTAATTTAGGTGCATGGAGAACATTTTTAAGAGTGAGATTGGGATGGGACGGTAAAAGTGAGGTATTTCCATAACCCTCTATTGGAATTGAATGAACGTTGCCTACAGTAATGCCATGATGTGTGCGTAATGAAAATAGGGTGAAAGAGTACCTGAGTCCGATGTCATATGGGAAGTGGCAGCCGAGTCCATATGGCAGTTTGGAGCAGGTTGATTCAAACTCAAGGTGTGCATGGCTGACTCTACATCCGTAGGACACGTTGAGGCGGCATAAGCTTGTGGCCTTTGACCCAAAATGCTTGGCTGCTGTGATGGTTGCCGTGTAGAGGAGGGAGGCCGAGACCACCCTGCTGCCGTGGGATAGGGACAAGGAGGAAAAGCCCACGGAGCAGGCCAAGGCTGTCCCCAATTCTGCTATCCAGAGCCACTGCCATCGCCACTGCCAAACTGCCCAAAACCATTACTGCCATTGTTATGCCACGGCTGCTGTCCACCATTCCAAGGTTGAGTCCACGGCTGCTGTTGAGCCCCATCAAACTGCCACTGAGGCCCATTCTTTCCATTCGAACCCGAACCCTTTTTACCACCAGACTTGTTAGAACTGGAACCTTTCTTCCCATTATTCCTGTTTTTCGAGCCACTGTTGTTGAACCCATGTGATGCGGCTGGAGGAGGGAAGGAGGAAGGATGGACGGATTCACGAGCTAGCATTGCAGAAGCCATTGTGGCCTTCTTTTGCAACCCAGTTTCCTCGAGAATGAGCATAGAACGAGCTTTGTGGAATTTCGGCAGAGGGTTACTTTGACGAAGAATACTCGCAACTCCATTGTAGGCTTCAGTTAAGCCCGCCACCATTTGAAGTACCAAGCGATCATTACCCACCGGAGAACCGACGTTCTTTAGTTGATCGGCGATTTGCTTCAAGTGTTGGCAATAAGCAGAGGCGTACGGAAAACTCTCCATGAGAGTAGCAGAGAATTCTTGTTCGAGGCTAACCGTACGAGAATTCTTATTGTCCTCGAAGATGTCCTCCAAGGTAGTCCATGCCTTCATTGCTGATTGATCTGCTTCCACAATAGTATTCAGAAGGTCGGGTGAAATCGTGCCATAAATCCACCCCAAAACCTTTGCGTCTAATGCAGAGAATTCCTTAAGCTCGGCATCTGTAACAGGTTCCTTGATATTGGCATCAGGGATGATATGATGCAACACTTCCAGAGAACGAGCATGGACCTTGAAGACTTCCGCCCATGTCGCATATTGGACGTTCTCGAATTCAAGAGTAACAGAGATGTTATTCCTGATGTTTGTGACTGCCATGGATGGATGAAGAGAGCGAGAAGAAGACATGACGCACTACAGAAGGAAGGAGAACGGGAAAAAAATTATACCGTGAAAGGTCTCGGAGGTAGGCGCAGCGGAAGAAGAGACCTAGACTTCTACTGATACCATATTAGATGATAATAATTTCCTTAATCTTTCCATTCTACAAACAAGGTTTAAATACCTCAATTATACAAGAGTTATACTAGGAAACGGATTCTTTTCAAATCAATCCTAATCAATCCCTTAATCTCGGTTCTATCTACCGTAACAACACTAATCTATTATTTACATGATATATACTGAGAATATTATCACTAACTGTGATATATTCTAACAGTAATATATAACTTTTTTCTCAATATTTTCCTCATCTCTTTGGAAAGATGTTAGGGTGTGACATCCCTTCTGTAAATTAAAAATTGGGACAAAAATATGCCTTAGAGCATTCATAATGGGAGCTTTTTGAGAGCTCCTTTTTCTTATGAAAAAGCTCTAGAGAGCTTTTTACCATTGTGGAAATGATGAAAGAGCTCCTTAGTAAGAAGTAGCTCTTTCTACAAAGAGCTAGCTTTTTAGCTTTTTATCATTAATGCTACACATTTTCTATGCAAGTCATTCACTCTTTTTTACATATGGGACCCATAAAAAAGTTGAAAGAGGAGTTTTACCATTGTGAAAAAGTGCTTGAGGTTTTTAAGTTTTGAATTATAATGATGTGGCTCATAGAAAATATAAAAAAAGTTATCTAGAGAGCTTTACCATTGTGGATAGAGCATTTACAATGGAAGCTTTTTGAGAGCTCCTTATTCTTATGAAAAAGCTCTAGAGAGCTTTTTACCATTGTGAAAATGATGAAAGAGCTCCTTAGTAAGGAGTAGCTCTTTCTACAAAGAGCTAGCTTTTTAACTTTTTATCACTAATGCTACACATTTTCTATGCAAGTCATTCACTCTTTTTTACATATGGGACACATAAAAAAGTTGAAAGAGGAGTTTTACCATTGTAAAAAAGTGCTTGAGGTTTTTAAATTTTGAATTATAATGATGTGGCTCATAAAAAATATAAAAAAAGTTATCTAGAGAGCTCTACCATTGTGGATGCTCTCATTATAGTCTACAAAGAGAAGGATTGAAAAATTAATGTCATTGGGAACACAATTAAAACAGTTGATGAGCATGAGAAGATTAAATCTATAACACATTATTTAAGTACATGAAAAGATATATTCCTTATTGATGACGTCAAGCTTTTCAGGGTCAGAGCGGTTCAAGGATATCTGACAGGATATTTTTAGTGTTTGAATGTACCTAGAACACACCACAAATAAAGCACCGTTAAGGTCAAAGTTGGATGTTACTCCAACTCAGGCCCTCGGGTGTGAGAGTAAGAATCAGGGTTCTAAAAAGCGCTAGGCGGATACTAGGCGGCGAAGTCGGGCCTAGCGCCTAGGCGGGGACTAGTCGGGATTAGTCGGGACCTAGGCGGGGCTTAGAACTAGGCGTTGGAGAGGGGCCTAGCGCCTAGGCGGGGCCTAGGCGCCCTTAGGCGGGGTCTTTTAGAACACTGGTAAGAATACTGAGAAATAAGGCTTGGAATGCCTTGAATGTGTGTGAGTGTTTAGGGTTTGAGAGTAATACGACTTACAGTGTGTATTCGGAACTTACCTTCTCCAAGGGGACACATGTCTTCTATTTATAGGCAATGAGGAGCTGCCCGCTGACGTAAGCCATGAGGTCAGCCCTAAGGGGCACTTTGGTATTTGACCGCATACACGTGTCCACATCTGATTGGGTCTGTCAGGGAAGGAGGAACCTCTGTCAGAGGGGATGTCGCTGATGTGGACATGAGCCGTGTATCCGGCGCGGCGCATTAATGGCAATAGTAGGCCCCTGTCTGAGTCGCATTGAATGCGATGGGAGTGAGCCGGCAACTTGCATGTCAGAGCAGTAAGCTAACTTGCTTAGTAAGGTTTGCCATTAACCGAGAGGCAGGTGAGATAACCAGGAGGCAGGTATGAGCCCGCGGTCAACATCTTAGGCGCGATCAAAGGTATTTGACGCGGGCACGGATGGAGCGGTCATACCTCCTGCGGTCACCAAGCCAGCGGTCAGGATCCCTCCGGCCTGGAGTAGGATGATGCGGAGAGGAGCGCGGTCTTGACCTCAGGGGTCTATCTGTCCGCGGTCTTGACTCCGGCGGTCTAGGGAGTGCCACGTCACTGGTTCCTTGGACCAGACCGAGCGTGGACCCAGTCCAGCTGGTCCGGGCTCATCAGTGGCCCCTAGCTCCGAGTGTGATTATTTATGGTCTGAGCGAGGAGATACTAGTTGAGCTCGGTTCAAGGAGATCGCTTCATGAGCGGGCACCAGTGTTGGTGTTTTTGTTGGTTTTGCTCTGCCTCCCGTGCGTATAGGCACATGTGGGAGGCACGTGGGGAAGATTCTAGGCGCTTTGAATGCTCTGCCTCCCGATTAACTGGTGGGCCCCGTGGCAGATGAAAAGACAGCACGTGACAGGTACGAAGGGTACGTGTCAGTCATCCAAGGGGTGCAATAAATGCCAACCGCCCAATTTTTCAAATTTTCAAATGTTTGGCGTCGGTTCAGGGTTCAAGGGGAATGGTTTGTGGGCATTTAATACGGGCCGACCCGTATAGGAGGCCTTATAAATACAAACCCTTCAACCCTTACCACCCTTTTACCATTTTCAAGCCTTCAAATTTGCTAGAGAGATAAAAACTAGCGTCTCCCTCTTCTCCTTTCCAATTCGTAAGTAATTTTGTGTTTTAAACTCTTTTTCCCTCTCAATTTCTACCTTCTTCTGGACAACGATGTCAACTCGTGAGTTTGGTCCCGTTCGTCCGGAGGAACTAGGAGATGGGAATACCCCAGATCTGTTTGCCGCCTGCAAAAGGTCAGGGGGAATATATAGGAAGGTGGTCATAGGGTGGTTGAGGCTATCCTTGGACTGTTTCCGTTACTTTTGTGAGAAGTATTAATAGGGGCCCTTTGTCCCACCCCGGTTGTGGGAGGCCAAGAAAAAGTTAATTGTGAATGGGGACATTTTGGCATTGGGGGATACCAAACAATTAAGGAGTTTTGTGATGGGGGTTCTATGCAGGTTTCCCCGTGAGAGAGACTAGGCGTTGAACGCCGGTGAACTGGTGAGGAGAGCGATTCGCAATTCGAGAGTAATAACCAACTGGGAGAGAGTGGAATTGATGGACCTTGACCAAATGGATAAATTCCAGTGCCTGGCCGCAGAGGATACAAGTGCTCCCCTAGATGTTGAGCCTTTGAACACTATTTTCCCCGAGGTCCAGACCGAGGCCCCCGATGTGCCCGTGGTGGACGTGAGTAGTGATGACGGTGATGAGATGGAGATGGAGGTGGACGGAGGTGGGGAGGATGAACCAGAGGTGGAACCCTCAAAGGGGTCATCTTTTAGTCTCTTGGGCTCTCAAAGCGCGGAGACAGTGGATGATACCCGCGAGGAGGGAGACCGCATGGCCCCGGGCACATCCCAGAAGGCCACAAGGATAGTGGATGCCTTCGGGGAGGAGTCTGAGGAAGAGGCCCCTGCCCGCGGTAAGAGACCTGCCGCTGATGCCAATCCTGGTCGAGGCCAAAAGAGAAGCAAAGAGGTGGCCCCTATTGACTGGGAGCAGGAGATCTATACCACTTATGGTGTTGATCCTAATGCCTTTTGTGTCCGCCCTCTTCAGGTAGTGGAGACAAAGAAAGGAAAACTCAGACCGGAGACGGTAGCTGATGTCAACGAGGACAATAGGGCTTGTATTTTTTATGGGGTCCAGTTTGAGAATGGGCTGAGGCTTCCACTTGATCCCTTCATCAACACATTCCTCAATTTCACCCGCTGTCTCCCCATGAACCTGACTCCCAATGCCATTAGAGCCCTGGTTTCTTTCATAGCTATCTGTAGGCTATTTGGTTTTGAACCCAGCCTTAATGGGCTCTATGCCCTTTACCAGAATCAGATAACCAATGGGAATCTTGGCTTGAAGGCCAAAAGCAATTCTCCTCGCACCTTCTCTACTCCCACCAATAAATTTGACCAGTGGAACCAGAAGAACATCCTGGTCATAGAGTCCCGATTCGGGTGGTCGTTTGCTCGGCCTTCCAGCCTTATTCCTCTCAAAATTTTGGCCACCGCCTATCCTGATCCCGCCGAATTCGAAGAGCTTAATATCAATCTTTCCCAATTCTTGGCCCGATATGTGACTGATAAGAAGGAGCAACCGGTCTTTGATGTGAGCGCGATCATAGGCGACAAGTGTAAGTACCCAAATCCGGATCGTCCAAATCCGTCAGAAAGTTAACCGAAATCCGTTAACTGGCCCGCTCCAGGTTAACCGGAACTCGTTAAACTCCCCGTTGCTGTGCCAACGAGACGTCCCGGGACTGCCCCGTGCATCCCGACGTCGAACCGTACTTAGCACGTGACATCTCACGTAAAAGTATGGCTTTCCCTGAAAAACGCATTTTCTGGCACTTTCTGGGGGCGTTTCGGACATTTTCCGGACTGTTATTTTAAAAAACGGACAAAACCGGGACCGGGGAACAAATTCCCATGAAGCTGGTGACTCAGAGGGGCACGTGGCAGCCATGCCACCTCCCTCTAGTCACCCCTCAATCAATTTCAAAGGGAAAAGACCAAAATGCCCCTGGTTTGCAAGCCAAGTCCGGCCGGACTCACTGTGCACTTTTCCTGAAATTGCCAAAGAAGTCCCAGATTTCCAAAATCCCCAAAACCCCCTGAAATTCAGTCCAAGTCCGGCCGGACTCCTACTGCAATTTTCACCCTATAAATAGAAGTTGCTGTCAAAGGCAAGAAAAGAGGATTTTTACACCAAAAATCACCACCCCCCACGGTCCAAACTGGTTTTCACCCCTCCCGAGCTCCCGTTCTGTCTCGATTCGCGTGAAACCTTCGTATTTCGATCAAATACGCACCCTACAACTTCGAAACAACCTTTCGAATCACTTTCCGTGTCCCGTACACACCTCCCGAGCCAAAGGAGTCGACCCTAGCCATAGGTATAACTCCCTCTCTCTAAATCTCCCGTTTCATCTCGGTTTACGCGCCAGTCGCTATAACCGTTTCGAACGTCGTTATCGAAATGTAGACGCCTCCGTCTAACGGGGTCCGATACGTTTTAGCCCCTCGATCCTCTTCTCTTTCCGTAAGAGAAGTAATCACGGGTTAAAACGGCGTTCCGACCCCGTTCCGTTTACTTTTACGTCATTTACAATTCCGAGCCGTTTGGCCTCGTTGATCGTCATTTACAATTCCGAGCCGTTTGGCCTCGTTGATCGTCATTTACAATTCCGAGCCGTTTGGCCTCGTTGATCGTCATTTACAATTCCGAGCCGTTTGGCCTCGTCGATCGTCATTTACGAATCCGGATCGTTTGATTCCGTTGACACCGCTTTAAATACTGTCATTTACAAGTCCGATCCGTTTGGATTGTGATAGTATTTACTTTTCAAAGTCCGAGTCGCAACCCGATTCGTTGATCGCATGTCATTTAATACGCATTTTTCTCGTAAAAATCGTTAACAATGTAATGCCCGGTTCAAAACCGGAGTTCATCCGTCGAACTCTCTTTCAAAACGCGCGAAATGACGTTCGGCCTCCGAACGCTCATCTTCAAACTCCAAGCCGCCATTTGACACTTAAAATCATTTAATACGCATTTTTCCCGTAAAAATCGTTAACAATGACTCGTACAGCTCAAAGTCGACGTTTGCCACGCAAACGCTCATTTCAACTCAAAGTCGACGTTTGCCACGCAAACGCTCATTTCAACTCCAAATCGACGTTTGCCACGCAAACGCTCATTTCAACTCAAACCGACGTTTGTCATTCAAACGCTCGTCTATTCAAAAGTCACCTAATCAACGTTTGTCATTCAAATCAAGATTAAGCTTGTCATTCAAGCCCCCATTTCAAAAGACACACACACACACACACACACGATTTCGAGAAAGGTAGAAAGACTCGTCATGCGAGGCGTTTCGGGCGATCTCGTCATACTCTACCCGAAACGTAACCTGACCTCCGAACCTAACAATCTCTGGTACAAAAAAGCTTTTTACTCGTTTTTGCTGCCAATAAAAATGATCCTTTTTTAAGCCTTTTCCTAAGTTTTTGCTACCAATAAAAACGACACCTTTTCACAAAAGCCGTTTCTCAACGTTTGGGCTCAAAATACAAAAACCGCGTGGCGACTCCTCATTTTGTTCCTTCCCATGAAGCGAGGTCTCAGACACCAACGCCCCCCGCGAAAGACAACCGCCTTTTCCGCGCCCCCCGCCCGCGCGCGAAAAAGATCGGGTAATTTCAGTTGGCGACTCCGCTGGGGAAAAGATACTTTTTTCAAAACTACCGATGTTTTCAAAAAAGCCTTCCGTGGGTCAAACTTTCGTTTACCCTTCCTCGTTTTCGTGTGCGTGTGTTCCTTTAAACCTCGAACGGTTTTTGTTTCAAAGGCATTACATTGTCAACTTTCCAAAATCATACCATGTTTGTGCATCCCCATTCATGTTTGATTTTCATGCTGTCTTTTGAACTGTGCATCATAAATTCTTTAAGACACATTCTGAAAAATCTCTGTTTTACTTAGAAAAAGAATTTTAGTGACCGCACTTCACGTGCACTTGCTGCCTCGGTACACTGCACACTATAACCCCTAACCCGGGATGGCCTTATCAGTTGCACTCCGATTGGTCTGCCAGACACCTTTCGGGGGCGCACGGGGTCGTCCCAAACATCCCATCCTAGCCCGTGTAAGCCATGCACTCTTTGTGTCACACTTTGTCCAAGACCCCGGTTGGTTTTTGGCTTAGTTCGTGTCATAAAGCCTAAGTGTATGTTTTTCACGCCGGGCCCCGCTCCGAGTCTAGCTCGAGAGTTTTAGACCGAAGGACGTTCCCGACCCGAAGTCTTGAGCTTTTTCAGCCTTGACTTTGACGCGGAGCTCTGCCGAAAAATATATCCGAAGGTTCAATGTGACATCGTGTCACCAAACCTCGCCGTATGTACCGTGCCAGCCACAACTTGGCCAACGCTAAAAAGCTAAGGTCTCTCGCACAAGCGAGTCAGGAGAGGTCATGCCCAAATTTTGGCACGATCCCCGCCTTAACTTAAGGACGTTGACTTCGACCGTGGCCCGTACGTCACATACGTTGAAAGTTTGCGTGATCAGCTAGCCTTAAGTTCACTTTTTCCTTTGTCGGTGGAACTCGCTTGCCTTATCAGACCTCGCTCGGGATAGTCCGTCCTGAGAAAGATGATCTACAATGGAAACGAGGGGCTTATAAGCGTAGTGACGAGATCCACTGATTAGAGCTCTAGGATTAGTTGCGAAAAAGAAGACATGCTCTTTTCCAACCAATTAGGACTCTGAGAAAACGCGCTTTAAGTAAACTTTAATCGGTAACTGCACATTGCACAAGCCCGAAAACCTTGAGCCAAATACCCTTTTCCGAAGCCTAAACCCTTCCTTTCGTTCCTCGGCCGAGAAAAGTGGTTCGATTTCCGGCCGCCGCCTTGCCAGATCACAACGGCAGCGTCAGTGACGCTTCTTCGGTTCCCTCGCCCTCGCCAGAATTTCCGACATGTCTAGCTCACCGAGAAATCGTGACGGGAAGGACCCCGCCACCGGTAATGTATATGACATTGGAAGAAGCCATTCGGGCTTGTGAGGTTCACAAGAGGCGTAAAGAAGATCGCAGAATTTCGTGGTACGGCTTTCCGAATGAGCGAGTTATAGCAGCCTATCCCCTGGCCGACGGTACTTTTGTCCTGGTCGAGGATGACGATTCCCCAAAACCAGCTTCACCAAACCTTCAATCAGTTCCTCCCCCGCCAACTTACGGGATGCCTTCCAACCAAGGAAACAAATGACCTAGGCTCCATGTTGCCACCTCTCGTGGCAACCCCGTCAATTTTGGTCACCTGCTACACCTATCACTCAATATCACCGGCGCACCGCTGACCATCTCAGATGCCAATATCCCTCAATATCCTCCTGGGTTCGTCCTGCTGCCTATACACGAATCCCTAAACACCGGGGACAAACCCCGATACAGCTTCGTAAAAGGCTCCAAGATATGCTCATATACCAAGCGTTCCACCTCCAATCACTACCGCTCACGTGGTAGCACCCGGCGCCGAGCCTCACAAACCCACCACCGGACCCAACCTTAGCCTGGATGGTCGAGCAGATGAAAGACCCGAAAGCCACCATGAGCAGCCTCAAAGCAGAAACGCTCAAATCCACGATCCGGAATGGTCACGCCTCTCCTCGCCAAGTTCGTAATGCCGAGATGGACCGATTTGATGGAACCGAATGTCCTCAAACGCACGTCGACACTTACGTTCTCGGCATGAGAGCAAAAAGAGCAACCCTCCAAAGAAATGGCCGACCACTTCCAAAGATACGCTCAAAAGTTCTGCTACGATGGTTTCGAGGGTCAAGCTCGCGGATCGCCACACTGGGAACAGATCGCAAGTAACATCTTCCCGGAACGGCATGCATCCAACTTAGAGTGGGAAACAAGTCGCGAGGACTTAATCACCACCGAGCGTAAAGCGGATGAAAGTGTTGGGGAATTCTACAAGAGATGGAGCCGGAAACTCTCCGAGATCATGGAGCCACTCTCCAAAGACGAACAGATGCGGATCTTCAAGTCCCGCTTAAGACCGTCCATCGAACTCTCATCGGCCACAATTTCTTCCTGCATCTCCGGCCATGGTCAATGCCGGCTCACGCCCGAGAAGGATCTCAAGGAAAAGTTGGCTACCGTACGCCCATACGTATATCGCTCAACAAATGCATTCAATCCCGCACCGGCCCGCAAAGGGAAAGATACGTCTGTCAAACTACGTCCATCGTGACAACAAGCTGGGTAACGTAAACCCGGCCCCGCAAAGCAACAATTCTACTGTGAAGACTTGCCGTACACTTCGACAAGTTGGACATGCCACCGAGCAAGATGCTGGAAGGGTTAATCAAGGAAGGTCTCCTTAAGCCCGTGGCCAATTACAAACCCAAAGTTCCCGTAGCCAATGTGCGCATAAGAGCAAATATCGCGCTTTCCATCGCATCACGGCCATACCACCGACAACTGTTTGGGGTTACGATACGAAATCCGTAACTTGATAGAAGAAGGCAAGTTAGAGCGCCCCTGGGCCCAATACAAGCGGAATCCCTTTCCGAACAATAACAGCGTGAATTCCATTGAGTGGGTGCCCAAGAAGAGTGCCACGTAACCCGTTTCTCCGCCTCTCTCACTGGATCCTCCTCTAATGTCCACATCGCCTACGATGTTTGCGATCGCTTCCGCCCGCTCGGGAGTACGAGTCTCGAGAAACCGTCCGAGCAATCCTCCGAGAAAACAAGAAGAAATCCTCTCAACAAAGAATCGAGAGAAAGATACGAAGCCGGAGATACCAAAGTGTAGGTACACTTGGAGAACCCTCCGGGAGGTTCGACTACTACGCATCCGTACTCACCACCCTTCTTGCCTCCAGCTACGCAGCCTTTTAGAGCAAACAGGTGAGAAAGCCGAAAAGTCCAAATTCGAAACCGGGATCTGCACTGGGACACCGGAATACCTCAGATCTTGGTAATCTTATCACGCCGTAAGCCTAACCCTCCGCGGGATCACCCAAGATTCAATTTGTCCAGCCTTCCGAGCTCTGACCGGCAAAGGAAGATCAAGGTCGCCTTGGCAATCGCACTCGATCAATGTGCTAACCAAGGGCGGCAACCACCACAGGCAGCCTCAACACACTCCTGAGGTTCCACCAAAGGCTTTACCTCGCAAGAGGAAGACAAGAAACGGACGGCCGGATGACTCTCCTTCTACGGATAGAGACGAGATCTACGACTCCCGCCTATATGGCAAAGCATGATCACGTTCGTGACGAAGACTTACCGAGAGACGCCTGGCACAACGAAGCTCTGTACATCACTCTCAAACTCAACACCATATCACTCCCGGAGTATTGGTAGATAACGGGTCACCGTTAATGTCCTCCCTCTCGGCATGATGCGAGCTCTCCGCATCCATGAAAGCCATCTCGATACCGTCTACTCGGACTATCAAGGCCTACGACAACACGTCCCGTCCCATCCTGGGGACAGTGACTCGGAACTCGGTTCGAAACCCAAATGGTGCCAAAGAAAATTCCACGTGATGGACATTCCATCCGACCACGCTTTCTTGGGACGCCCTTGGCTACACCACATGAAAGCCATAGCTTCCACTCTCTATCGGTGTTAAATTCATTAACCGGCAGGGAGATCTCGAGGTCATCCGAGGGGATAGTTTCCTCATAGGAAACGAAGCCGAGACAAGAGCCAAGCGTGTCCGCACTCGTGCACCGGGTTACCTCCTTCGAATCAACCAAGGGACTACCGGGCAAATCTCATCGTAATCCCTCGTAGTCCGGAGATGCTAACTATGTAAACGTACTCGAGCAAAGTGCACTCGAAGCCCGATACATCAAGTTCAACTGCCGTTTCCAACATTTGGAGGCAGATTGGAAGGAAACGCCGAACATCGCCACGATGCGGGCACATAAACCCCGTCTCCGCTCGGAGATTTGTCAAGATTCTCCAAACTCATTCTCCGGCCCCCGCCAAAGCGAGGAGATCTTTGGGATAAAGGTCAACAAGCACCGTCATTCTCGTGATGAATGCATGGAAGTTGTATGGGATGTCCTCCACGAGGAACTACCCGCCGCACCCCTTTTCTCCAACGAAGAGCATGATGTTTTCCTAGCCGCTCCAACAACGCAACCGACGCAATACGTCCCTACACCCGGGATTGAGCGATCGATGACGATGAATCCGGACTCTCCGGAGTCGAGGACGCGTGCACCCGCAAGCGCACCTCTCGCATTCACATGCTCGCTTTGAGGACGGAACTCCTTCCGATCGTGTCACCTACGACCAAGGTTCCAATACCATGGAAATTGTCAAGCTCAATGTCCAAGACATGTGCACTATCCGATAATTGGAAGCACGTGATTCACGCAACGAGGAATCCTCTCGATCAAGTAAAGGAAGACGACTTCGTCAATATCATCTATTCCGTATATCCCGATGAAGCCAAGGATCCGGTCCTTGTTATCGATTCTGTAACACCAAGGTCACCCTTGATGATCGCCTCGCTCATGGTAAACGAAGCTCGCCAAGCGAGCTCGTAGCTCATCACTACTTCCGAGTACTGCCCCAATGGCAACCGGCCCGTGCCGGGGCCAAGCTTATACCCTCAAACGCCGCCAAGGCCAAGGGCAACAAAAGGAGAC
Source organism: Adenophora triphylla var. japonica (assembly GCA_022495995.1). Taxonomy (NCBI): domain Eukaryota; kingdom Viridiplantae; phylum Streptophyta; class Magnoliopsida; order Asterales; family Campanulaceae; genus Adenophora; species Adenophora triphylla. Next base: position 714,219 of record JAFEMH010000233.1, on the reverse strand, counting down.
CAAGCTCCTCACCGCTACAAGTCGATCAACCTCGTGAACGCTTCTGCGCCCACCCCGAAACATCTCGCGCGAAAGTCTTCCCGCAAGACAGTAGTCATCTTCCGACATAGGAAATGACCACCTCAAAGCATCAACATGCTCCAGCCGATTCTCTACTCCCACCCGTCATGGCCCCGATTCGACATCCCGCGCCGATCGCTAGCTTTGATAGACTTGGCGATCGAGCGAGATCACGAGACCGTCAACATTGCAGTAATTCAATACCCCCTGGGTCAATCAAGCAAATATGGGCAAACTTCTTGGTGATCGAGATCAAGGAAGGTCGCATGGAATGTCCTGGTCCGACTTCCTTTGTCAATGTAATCCAAGTGTTCCCGCCATTCGGCGATTTGAATGTAATCACGGCTCGGACACTAGCCGTGACGACGCGCACCTACGGAGACTCGCCTAGGTCTCGCAAGGAAAGCTCTCATGGAGCTAGCCGCTCAAGAAAGTCGTCTTTGGGACGAAGACCAAGCTCGAAAGACCTACAGTGGACCAAGCCCTTAAAGTGTCACAGCAAATTCTTCTGCATTGTAAAAGCTAGAGGCCACTCTAGACCAATTCGACCTCAAGAGTTTTGCTCATGGCAACTTCCCCGACTACCGTCCTGTTCTCATCCAACCCCTCTCGCTGTGCAAGGGTGGTCAACGGTCCCAATGACCTAGGAGATGGAACGACACAGCAGAACGAATCCCGCCGCGTACCTTCCCGAGGAAAGCAAGTTCTCTCGTGAAAGCGACGATGAAGACGATGAAACCATTCTCTTCCAAGCCGGCATGAAGTCAACAAAACCGGACTCCCAAGTGGTCCCGGGAGGATGGGAACGGATCATTACCGCACTCAAATTGAAAGGCCAACTCAGTGGAGGAAGGTCTATTTAAAAACAAGAGGAGGATGGAAATTCGCCTCGAGCAACTACTCGTGGAAATTCCACGCTTCATGTACTCTTCGTTTACGTAAACGATCAACCGGGACAAAGAATCAAATACACTGGGCAGATGTTCGGGAAGCCGTGTACTCACCTTCCGACATACCCGCCACTCGTATAAAGCGTAGGAGAAAACTCTCCCGATGGAGGTTTACCTAGATCGCCGCACGCAGCTTCAAAGAAGCACCGGCTATTCTCACATGGGAAGAAACGCAGCGCTAATCCTCGACGCAGCTCCGCCGCAAGAAAGTTGATCCGGGGCCCAAGAGTGGAGGAAAATTAGCAAACCATGAGTATCGCTGCACCCAACCTGTAATGCCCCGAGTATGCTCAAGAAGAAGGAAAGGAACGCGATATACCGTGAAGAGATCAAGGAGACCGTTCGCTTGAGCCGAGAACTCTCCAACCTCCCCGAGGGTTAGCAACACACGCTCGGGCCTGTGCAACCATTGCTGTGCACCGACATTCGAACAATCAAGGCCAAACCGTAGGCTACCTCCCCGCAGAGGCACTCTAAGCCAGTATCCGGGATGTAATCCGTCAAGCCGCCGAAGCTCCTGAATTCATCCACAATCAATGAGTTGAGGGAAGACATATGGCCCTACGCTACGAGGAATCCTCCTAACTATGGCTCAACTCAGAGCACTGCTCGTAAGGGACCAAACCCGATGTCGGCGTTCTAACCCGATCGGGTCAAATCCATGCATTACCACCTAAGGCCACCAAAAAGCCGACGGAGCCGTAATTGCAATCCGGCCACTCGAAGACGCAAATTCCTTGAAAGAGGACCCGATCCTCACTACCAAGCAGACTCGTGCGAACATTTCCTTTGGTCTCTCGCTCACCTCCTCTTATCCTCACAAGCTCAAGCTAGAGGAAAGCCTCGGCCCGTACTCATGGTCCCCGTGGACGCAACCCCGCATGAAGTCATTCGATGATTGGCAACATCCACTATGGCAACATTATCACCTTTACAGATTTGGACCTTCCAAAATTTGGGGCCGATCACAACGAGCCGCTCTACATCACAGCCCAAACTGGACGAGCGTCGCCTTCCCGCGTGTTGGTAGACGGAGGTTCCGAATGAATGTCTTGCCCGCCAAGATGATGGACCCGCTTGACATCAAGCCCACGTATCTTAAGCCTTCACCCACACCGTCAAGGCCTATGACTCTACTTCCGTACAGCTTCCTGGTTGCTACTTCTCAACATCTCGGGTTCGGCAAGCGGGTGATCCCCACCGAATTCCAAGTGTTGGATATTCCAATCACTTTCACAGCCCATCCCGGGCGTCCCCGGCTGCATCAAATCAATGGCGTGGCATCCACCCTTCACTGCCTCAAGTTCATGCAAGGCAACGAAGCTAACCACGCCTACGGCGACAAAGTGTCACCACCGAGGGGACCAAAGACCAACGACATTCCAAAAGATTGGAAATCAAGCATAATGACGACATGCCATCGATCGGATTCACTGAGACCTCCAAGATCCAAATATGCAACGTGGACCTTCCACTGCCTCACGATCAGATTCCTCCCGCCACGAGGATGATGAAACTCATGAACTTCATCCCAGACCGGGGCTCGCAAAAGGCCGCAAGGCCAACACCAAGTTATCAAGTCAAGGACCACACCACGGTCCAGTGGGCTTGGCTACGTGCCAACACCTGGCCGACGTCAAGGAAGACAAAAGGCTCGCCCGCACCAAGGCAAAGCAGCCCCGCAAAAGGGGAACCTCCGACGGCACACCCACCTCCGACCTTACAGCCTTTGACCTCGCCATTACTTCACCAAGGGAACCGACAGCAGAACCGAGGGGACCGACAAGGGAACCGAACACCGACATAGAAAGGGGACCGACAGTGGAACCGATGAAGATGAGAAAGAAGCAGGATAGTCAACACCAAGACTACGTAAAGAATGGAACAGCCTAGCACGGGACCTCAAGCGTTTCGTAGGACTCAAAGCTAATCCGATAAGGGGAGCGTTCCTCGACATCACAGCCTCTACTGGACCAACCGCCACCACACCCAAAGACGAGTACACATTCAAGGGAATCCTGCACTTGGAGGAGCAACTCAAGGTACTCTCCATGGGAAACAAGTTGTTCGGATCGCCGCCGAGGCCACATTCGAGACAAGAAATCCAAAGCGTAAGGAACCGTAATTCATAGAAAACGCTCTTGGACCAAATCTACAGAGTCTGTTTGAAGAAGTTATGGAGTTGCCCAACTTGATCGATCCGGGGCTCCGACAACAAAGCATGATCGCCATGATAGGGACAGCAGGAGCCAAGCCTCTCGATCCCCGCACCCTCATCAAGCATCCAAGAATGCCATCAAGAATTGGGTAACTTTCACCGACCAAGGGCAAGCCAGTGCAGAATTGGAAGACAAGCCGGGCCCGCACCCACATCTCCCTAAACCCGGTCTCAAACCCTCTCGAGCCGCCTCCTGTCGTAGTCCACCCTTCCGAGTCATCCAACGGCCTTACGCCGAGGACTATAATGTTGTAGCTAATCATGTATTCCCGTTCTTGTTTAATGAAAAGTCTCGACCTTTCTGAGTATCCTCTCATTGCCACTTTAACAACCGATAAGTTAACAAACAACTTAAAAGACGTTAATAATTCAATTGATAAAGAAGCACATTAAACGAACAATACATTAAAGAAGTTCTCAAGCGTGTAGTTGACCAAGAGGACAACCGGCCCAAGCCGCCGAAGAGGTTATGACCAAAGTGAACCCGGGGTCGCCGCAAGAGCCTAAAGAGACACAAGTGGGCGCTTTCTTCGCCGATGCGTAAAAGAAGCCCCGATAAGCCTCCTCCGGGAGTATGTTGACGTGTTCGCCCGGTCATACCAGACATGCCAGACTCGATCCTCAATCGTGGAGCACATGTAATTCCCCTGATCCCGAATCCAAGCCTCGCTGTAAGCCGCGCAAGATCAAGCCAGAGTGGTCCTTGCAAGTAAAAGAAGAAATTGAGAAAATGCTCCGAGTTGGTTTTATCGAGTGATTGAGTACCCGACTTGGCTCTCCAACATCGTGACGGTCACCAAGGCCAATGGAAAGGTCGATGTCGCGTAGATTTCCGGGATCTCAACAAGGCCACCCCTAAAGATGATTTCCCACCGCTCTAACATCGACATGCCGATCGACACCACGGCAAATTTCAAGTAAAGTCCTTCGTGGACGTGTTTGCCGGATACAACCGCATCAAAATGTCCGAGGAGGATCGTGCCAAGATCGCCTTCACCACTCCATGGGGACATACGTGTTACACGGCCATGCCGTTCGGTCTAAAGAACGCTGGGCTACTTACTATGGCCGCAATGTAGCTCTCTTCCATGACATGATTCACAAAGAAATCAAGTATATGTCGACGACATGATCATCCACTCCAAGGGATCAGACATGCAAAGACATGACAGATCCGAGGAAGTTCTTCAACAGTACTCAAAGCACTCCATGAGGTTGAACCCGCAAAGTGCACCTTCTAAGTCAAGCGCGGCAAGGTACTCGGGGTACATGGTTACGTAAAGAGGTATCGAAGCCGATCCCAGAAAATCAAGGCCATCATCGACATGAAGCCGCCTCAAACCCCGACAAGTAAAGAGCTTCATGGGAAGACTTCAAGCACATCGGGCCGCTTTATCAACCAGCTGACATCTTCTCGCGAGCCCATGTTCAAACCGATGAAAAAGAATGCCGACATCAAATGGGACTCCGAGTGCCAAACAACTTTCGAGAAGATCAAGACCTACTGGGTTAATCCCCCAATTCCGTGCCCGCCACATGAAGACAAGCCACTACTCCCGTATCCGACAAGCAATGTACACGTCAATCGGAGCAATGCCGGCACAAGAACAAAAAGATTCCAAGGTTGAGCATGCAATCTACTTCGTAAGCCGAAAGCTTCAAGGAAGTGAACTCAGCTACTCAAAGACGTAAAAAACTTGTACCGCCTTGGTATGGGTAGTCGGGAAACCGAAACACTACATGCAGCCGCATTCTGCTCCCGGTCTCTAAAGTGGACCCCGTCCGATATCTCTTTGACAAGCCATCCTATCAATGCGGCTAGCCAAGTGGTCATTCTTCCCGGGCCGAGTTCGACATCAAGTACATGGTCGAAAATCAACAAAGGGCAGAGTAATGGCGCATCACCGGCCGACTTCCCAAGCAATGAACCTAAGGGTCCCGATCCGCAATTTCCGGATGACGGAATCTTTTCACTTGACAAACAAACCGCCGGCAACTCTTCTTCGATGGGGCAGCCAACAAGAAGGGGAATGGCATTGGAATGCTCCTTGTCGATCCCAAGGACGAGCATACTCCCATAGCCATCAAGTCAATTTTGAAGCGACCAACAATGCACAGAATACGAAGCCTCGTGCAAGCAGGTTTGGAAGCCGCCCTCGAGCGCAACATCTTAGAGCCGGATGTATATGGAGACTCAAAGATTGATCATCAATCAAGTATCCAACAAATGGAAGACGGTAGATTCCGGCCTTCGAAGTACCACGCGTACATGGAGGAGCTCATTGCTCGCTCAAGGACATCTCTTTTCACTATTTGCCAAGAGACAGAAACCGCCGCAGACGCCCCGGCAACCTCGCCTCTTGTCGAAATTCCCGAAGGGAAAGCAAGAAACCCTCGTAATAGGCAGACGGGAAACACCCGCCTATTGCCGTGAGATCGAAAAAGAAAAAGAAACGATCGACGAACCCCGGTACAATCAAATTTACCAAGCACTCCAAAACGGAGAAGCTTCCTTCACAAGTGAAGATGGAAAATACAAAGAAGGGATCAAAGCCAAAAATATGATGGCATTAAAACGCCTGGCATCCCATTTCGTCATTCTGGGGGTATGTTATACAAGAAGCGCCACCAAGGGCCACTCCTTCGGTGTGTAAAAAAAGAAAAAGCCAGCTAATGAACGAAGTTCACAACGGAACCCGCGGTCCGCACATGAACGCCCGAGCATTGACACGTATCATTCTCCGTATGGGATACTATTGATATCAATGGAAACAGCATCGCATCCAGCTTCGTCCGAAGCCGCGACAAATGTCAACGGTTCTCCAACCTCAATCACATCCCTCCTCACGAACTCTACCGCATGACTACGCCTACGGCCTTTCGCCACATGGGGAATCGACGTCATCGGCAAAATCACTCCTCCAGGGAGCAATGGTCACGAGTTCATTTTAGTCGCAAGCCGACTACTTCACCAAATGGGTAGAAGCCGATCGTACAAGGTACCGAATTCTAAGAAGGTGGCCGAGTTCATCCGAGAGAACACCATGTGCCGATACGGAGTGCCCAACGAGATCATCTCCGACAATGGGACTCACTTCAAGGAGATTGTGACCAACTACCGACCGACCCGTAGTCACACGTCACAAGTCTTCTCCTTACGCACCACAAACCAATGGTGCAAGAGAGGCAACCAACAAGACTCTCGCCATGATAATCGAAAGATGACCACTGCAGGCCTGGACCGGCCCGAAAAGCTACATCTAGCCCTCTCGGGGATACCGAACATCGCCGAACCGCCACAGGGAGACTCCGTTCGCACTTACCTACGGAATGGAAGCGATGTTACCCGTGGAATTAGAAATTCCATCCCTCCGAGTCCTCTTGGAAAACGGGATCAATGAAGTCGAATGGCTACAGAGCCGTCACGACGAACTTGCTCTACTCGACGAGCGCAGATTGAAAGCCAGCGGAACACACTCGAGCCTACCAGAGCGTAATGGCACGAGCATTCGACAAGAAAGTCAAGATCCGAGACATCGAGAAGGCGACTTGGTGCTAAAGGAAAAGCCTCCTACGTGCACCAATCCCCTGGAAAGTGGGAGCCTACCTCGGATAGGACCGTTCGTGGTACAAAGAATCTTCTCCTGAGGAGCCATGAAGCTAGCAAGATTTGGACGGAAACCCTTTCGTTAACCCCGTGAACGGAAGCAAGCTCCGCAGATACTTCGCTTGAGGAAGAGCACGAGTCAACTCTCCTTCCCCATACACCGTCCCCTCGCAAATTAAAGTGCTAAAAGAGTAATACCCAACCGGATACATTCCCGCTAATGATCCGTAAAAACATGTGGTCGCACTTCTTTTGTCTTTGTTTTTCTCAAATTCACCTAAAGTGTCGAACTACGGTGACTCCGAGCCCCTTAGTCCAATTGTAAAAGGGGAACGTAGGCAGCCATCTTTGGTTCGGTCTAAAAACAAAAAAATACAATAAGCATCAATTGCTTGTGTTTCAAAAACTCTTTTCATTTAACCTACAAATTCATAACGGTTAAAACATTCTTTGATGAGTTCAAGCACGGCCAACTCTTGACTCGCTACACGCTAGCAAAACTACAATAAAACATTAATCAATTAATGTGTCCGCAATGACAATGGGTGGATACTCCGACAAAGAAGGTCAACCTAGTTTCCCGTACTAGGTCCTTCATCCTTCTTCCTTCCCTTTTCCCCGGCGAGTGTTCTTCACCTTCGCAGAAATATTCCAGGTAGGCCTTCTACCCGGCTCAGTGGACCCTTCCCGACGCTCCGTCAAGCCCGTGGCCGTCAACACAGCCTCTTTCTCTCGGCTCGTCTCGAGCCGCCTCGCTTCGAGCCATCATCATAGTGCTTTGATTGGCCTCCCGATCAAGCACTTGCCACATAATCAGCCATGGCATCGCGCACGATTCCTGTGGTTAGCCCTCGCTTCGTCCTCCTCAAGGTCGAGCTGTCTGTGTGATCGCACCCAACAGCCTCACTCCGTCTCCACAAGAGAGCCATCTCGTGTCTCCCCATACACTCTTCGTACTCGCCCGTATATCGCGTCGATGTAACAAAGGCCCTCTCTCTCCGGTGAAAGAGAACCCCGGGCAGAAAGTGACGTATATTGCCACCACCGGTGATCGCACAATAGCTCGAAGGATCCTCCATCCGCAGAGATCCCACCTCAAAGGTAGCAAGATAACTCGATCGCCGCTGGCACTGCCCAAATTTCATACCGCGCATAACCAATGATGGAATATAGAAAGACGTCTCGAGACACGCACTCGACGATCAATAGACCCTCCCGAGCGGTCCCGCAAGTCTCAGAATCTCCAATGGGGAACCCACCATCGCAAATGATGCGTGCAAAGTCTCGGCCATCCGTAGCTCCAGCCACTCGATTGCCTCCTATCACCAGAGGACGCCGCGAGAAAGACCAAGCGTCACAGACATTGGCACCTCAGCATCATCTCGCAGCCTCTCCTCAACCACATGGTCGCATAGCGGGACTCCTCCCCACATGTATCGGCTACGGCCGCCATCCGGCCTATGCCTGTGAACGTCTCGCCCAAGACCAATGGCACGATGTCTCTCCACTCCGCATCGCCTCACCAGTGTCCAAGACATCGTGATGGCACACACCTGCAGACGTGAATGTGAACAGAGTAGCAATCGCGCACAGAGCAAACGCTGCCCCACGAAAAGACGCTCCTCGCCTCCGGCAAATCTCTGGCAGCCCCGAAATGTCAACGTAATCGGTATCTCCGTATCAAGCATCCCGTATGCTTCTCCAAATGAGATACCCAACAAAGACACTAGCTTCTCAACAAATGCCATGCCACCAAAGATACGGAAGAACTAGCCGTTCCCCTCAGTCCTCCTGCACGGCCCGGAAATCTTCAAACGTAGGAGTGACTTCATTGTACGAAAAGCCGTACACGTTCCTCCTTACGTCCTGTAACCGAGACGCGGCTCTCAAAAGATCCCAATCTGCATGAGCTCCTTCAAAGCCCAAACAGATTTAATCCCGTAATAGCCTTCGAAAACCTTTGTTCTCGCCTCGTGTGGTTCCGTACCCACGATCGAAAGTTGTCCAAATATCGCTCTTGCATCCGAGACGATAACTTGGGAAAGGGAGCCATGTCGAAGGTGAAGAAAACCTTAAGAAAGGGAAAAGAATTCAGCCGTAATGAGCAAAACAATGCTAGCTTCTTACAAATTGCAAAGCCGAAACCGCAATTTAAAGAATCTGAAATTCAATTCTAGTCCGGCCGACTCCTCTCGCAGCTTGACTTGGTCAACTCGCAGCCTAGCCGCTTTAAAGCCGGAAACATTTCCAAACCATGCCCTCGTTCACTCTTATGAAATCTCGCGTGCCTCGCCCGATTTCATTCAACCAATGTCAATATCCCTTCCGCCCGGGCTCGTGCAACAAGCAAATAATTAAAAATTAGTGCATACATGCTTAATTTTTGACCCGTTCAATTTTTAATGCATTTCTCCTTTTTATTTATTTTTGATTAACCTATTTGCTTATTTGCCGAAAGTAATGTAAGGTGATCACGTAATAAATATGGCATGTGTTCCGCCCCACTGGCGCCTTTTTGCAAATACATTTCAAATCAAAATTTGTTCCCGACAAATACATGCATTTTGTCTAAACAAAATAGTAAAGAAAGAAAGCAAGAAAAGGGGACTACTCGAGTCCCGCTCGTCATCCGTACACTCGACGTACCGCTCCGCCGCCGCCGGACTGCCGCAAACAGAACTCGCCGAACTCCTCCAAACCGGGAATAGGCAAAGGGCCTCCTGAGTACGCGAACTCGAGGACTCTCTCTCGCGCCCGAGTGCGCAGAAGAAGGAGCTCCAAATCCAGCTCGTTCCGCCCGCGAACCGGCCAAACCCCGTGTGAAGTCCTCCCCACCACCGTGGAGCAAAGGAACCCTCGGCCTAGACGGCCCCCGATCGCGGACGTCCACGCTCCTCCGGAACCGCACCGCATGAACTCCACGAGCCTCCCGGCGTAGGGCGGACCACCCGTCCACTCTCTACGGCCTCATTATACGTACGGCCGTATACTCCGCGAACCAGAAAATCATCGTAAAGCGAATGTAAAGTACAGATGCATCATGTGCGTAATGCTACTATCAAATGCGTAAAATCAAAAAGGTGCTCACCGAAGCATTGGGGTCCGCCCCGTATCGTGGTCTCGGCGCCGCCGGAGCGGGATCACAAGTCGCCTACGCGAACCATCCAGCCTCGTACGCTAGCCTAGGTCGCGGGTCGGAAAATCTCGAGGACCTCCAGTGACCTCGCCTCTCTATGCCGCACCCGCGGGCTCTCACCTCATCCTCAAGAAAACATCATAGGCGGCCCCCGCTATGATGTACTTGGTGAAGTACACACCCCGAAGGTACCCCTCCACCATCAATCGGCATCTCCCTGGATGCCGCATGTACAAAGGAGGATCCACCGGCACCAATGGAAGAGACCCTCGCCTATGCCGACGGTCACCCTCTCCCCAAATACATGGCGTCACAAAGAAGTCCCACCAGAGCTTCCGCCGCCGTGTAGTCTCGCCGGCACCGCACCGCGACATGATCAAACCTCGCTTCCACTGTGTCACTGGATCCTCTCGGAGAACCTGTGTTCGCGCCAGAGATATCTCCTCGTATGACACTCGAGTGCCAACTCTCGAAGAGACCGCCCTCTTCGCCTTCTTCTCGCCAAACCAAAGCATGGCAGTGGAACAGGGACGTACGGCTCCTTGATGTCCCAAGCTCGCGGATCGAACACCTCGTAGCACCGCACTCGCCAAGAGAATGGAAAGTTATGTCGCCTACAAAGCGTATACATACGAGTACATAAAAGAGGCAAGGAAGAGAAAAAGCACGTAAACTTACATCCAAGACATGTGCGTGAAGGGCCTAAATGAGTGCTCCTCTCCCCGCGAGAACTCCGTCTGGAAGTGGTAGAGCTCGGCCACCCAGCCTCCCCCACGCAAACCCCTCACGGCATCCAAGTCTACCAAGACCCGAGCAGAGGGAAGTGACAAGACGTGTCGGAAGTCGGGAACAAAGTCGCCGACAACAAGAAACCAAAGGAACCCTCGAGCTGACGCTCCGCGGTCATCCTCAAGGACCCAAACAGATAATCGGCGACCCTTCCTCAAGTGATGCTCCATCGGCTGTACCGAATGCCTAAGCCCCGGCATCGGTAATATCAAAGCCCAGCAGCCTGCATAACCGCTCCGGGTGTAACCATCAACCCACACGCCATGTTGCCATAAGACGGCAACCCAGCTGATAGCGGCAAAATCCGTGGGAGTCACCGTCGCCTCCCCCATCTCGAAATGGAAAGTGTGGGTCGTATCCCACCGCACTCGCTCGCCGCGACATACATAGACCCGCCCTCGGCGTATCACTGCCGCCGCCACAAAGACTGATAAACCCAGCCTAACCCGAGTCAATCACCACTGCCGTGGACTCCTCTCTCCCTCTCGAGCCACGTCCGGATAATGCCCCACAATGCTCGCACCGCCTCAAAGGCACCCCGACTCTTCGGTTATGAGTATTAACCGTCCCCGTCCCCCGCAGTACAAACAAGACAGAAGCAACGTCAACAAAATGCAACAACGCATGTCAAAAGGATGCAATGCGTATACTGCTTCATTCATTTCCTACGTATATTCAAAATCATTTCGAAAACTCCGTCGAATCCGGAACTTTCAAAATCATTTCGAAAACTCCGTCGAATCCGGAACTTTCAAAATCTTTCGAAAACTCCGTCGAATCCGAAACTTTCAAAACATTTCGAAAACTCCGTCGAATCCGGAACTTTCAAAATCTTTCGAAAACTCCGTCGAATCCGGAACTTTCAAATTCTTTCGAATTTTTTTTCGAAAATTTCGCTCCGTCCCGAATTAAAGCTACTTTAATTTTGGAAAATGCATTTAGACATGGAATTTTGCAACCAAAATTTTTATGTCATCTACCCATGATGTCAATTGAACTACATCCTAGTCAATTTCGACAAATGTTCGTAGCAAAGTCAAAAGCCCCAATTCGGGCACCAAAATCCCTAAGTAAATTCCTAACAAATTTCTAACATTTAAAGAATGCACATTCTTAAAATTAATGGAATTTGTAGGAAACTTACTTGTCTTTCGATCCCTCCCTTGGAGTTGTGGCGGTCCCTCGCCGGATAAAACTCCGCCGGATTCAATGGAAGAGTGGTGGTTCGAATGGTCCGAACCAATCGAGTTCTTTCGTCTGCCTGGTCCTTCCGTGGCGAGCCATTGGTCCTCCTTCACCCTCCATAGCGATTTTCCCTCACAAATTCGAGCAAACCTTGCAATTTGGGTTGGATTTCTCTCTCTTTCTCTCCTCTCTCGCTGGAAATAATGGAAGAAAATGGCCATTTTCTTCCCTGCCTCGCATTTAAAAAGATTCTGAAAATCGCAAAAGTCCGACCTGACTCTTACCGCACTGTAATAATTTTTGCCCCTTTTGCCCTCGCCTTTTGGCAATTCCAATTTTACCACTTTTGGCCCCGAAAGTGTAAAATTTCCCGCTAGACATTTCTAACGCCCTATCCCCCGAGGATAAATCAAAGTTAGTTCTCACTAACGCCGTCTCCCGACGCAAATTGGTCCAGGCTTGACGTTTGACATTCAAACGTTCAACCATGTCTCCGGACATTTCAGTTACTATTTCGTCTCCCGACGTTAAAATTTAATAATGGTCCTCACCATTAAATCCTCAATCGCGACCTTTCACGGTCCGATTTCAAGCCTCAATCGCGACCTTTCATGGTCCGATTTCAAGTCTCAATTGCAACCTTTCACGGTCCGATTTCAAGTCTCAATTGCGACCTTTCACGGTCCGATTTCAATCCTCAATTGCGACCTTTCACGGTCCGATTCCAATTCTCAATCGCGACCTTTCACGGTCCGATTTCAATCCTCAATTGCGACCTTTCACGGTCCGATTTCAAGTCTCAATCGCGACCTTTCACGGTCCGATTCCAATCCTCAATCGCGACCTTTCACGGTCCGATTTCAAGTCAATCCCGACCTTCGCGGTCCGACCTCCACTCTCTTATCGAGACCTTCGCTGGTCATCTCTCCGGCAACAGCAATAAGCCCGAACCCCAAGGCACGAACGCCTTGCAAACAGTCATCTCTCCGGCAACAACAATAAGCCCGAACCCCAAGGCACGAACGCCTTGCAAAGCCATTCTCCGCAACAACAATAAGCCCGAACCCCAAGGCACGAACGCCTAACGGTCATCTTCCGCAATAGCAATAAGCCCGAACCCCAAGGCACGAACGCCTTGCAAACAGTCATCTCTTTGGCAGCTGCAATAAGCCCGAACCCCAAGGCACGAACGCCTTGCAACAATTCTCCTTCGGCAACAGCAATAAGCCCGAACCCCAAGGCACGAACGCCTTGCAAGCAGTCATCTCACCGGCAACAACAATAAGCCCGAACCCCAAGGCACGAACGCCTTGCAACAAGCCATCTCACCTGAACAAAGAATAAGCCCGAACCCCAAGGCACGAACGCCTTGCAAACAAATATCTCACCGGCAACAAAGAATAAGCCCGAACCCCAAGGCACGAACGCCTTGCAAGCCATCTCACCGGCAATGAATAAGCCCGAACCCCAAGGCACGAACGCCTTGCAAACAAGCCATCTCACGGCAACAAAGAATAAGCCCGAACCCCAAGGCACGAACGCCTTGCAACAATCCTCTTCGGCCATCCAGTAAGCCCGAACGCTCATCCTCCATAGATAAAACCGGCAACAAAGAATAAGCCCAAAGACTCCAAGGCACGAACGCCTCGTCGCATCGCAACTCCGGCTTGAGGCGCCACACGCCCTCGAAGGTTTCAAGTCCTGTGTTCGACGCCTCCTATCAGCTTCCATTCGTGTACATGTACTCGCGAATGGTCTCATCCAGTTCGACGCCTCCTAACAGCTTCGCCAAAGTCAAGGTCCCCATGCGCGGCCCTTGCCCCTTTTTCGAACTACGATCGGCTTGATTCCCGCTCGGGATACGTAGGGAATCTTTTTTCGCTAAAGGGTCCAAACACCGACCGCCTGTGTCTCTTTCAAAGTAAGGCATCCCGATTTGGATCCTTATCTTTTCAACGACCCCACCTCCTTCGGAGGAGACGTCGCCGAGGGGCTAACCGTAAGTACCCAAATCCGGATCGCCCAAATCCGTCGAAAGTTAACCGAAATCCGTTAACCGGCCCGCTCCAGGTTAACCGAACTCGTTAAACTCCCGCTGATGTGCTAACGAGACGTCCCGGGATCGCCCCGTGCATCCCGACGTCGAACCGTACTTAGCACGTGACATCTCACGTAAAAGTATGGCTTTCCCCGAAAACGCATTTTCCGGCACTTTCCGGGCGTTTCTGACATTTCCTGATCGTTATTTTAAAAACGGACAAAACCGGGACCGGGGAACAAATTTCCCACTCGCCGGTGACTCAGAGGGCACGTGGCAGCCATGCCACCTCCCTCTAGTCACCCTTCAATCAATTTCAAAGGGAAAAGACCAAAATGCCCCCGGTTTGCAAGCCAAGTCCGCCGACTCACTGTGCACTTTTCCCGAAATTGCCAAAGAAGTCCCCTGCATTTCCAAAATCCCCAAAACCCCCGAATTACCCAAGTCCGGCCGGACTCCTACCGCAATTTTCACCCTATAAATAGAAGTTCTTGCCAAAGGCAAGAAAAAGAGGATTTTTACACCAAAATCACCACCCCCACGGTCCAAACCGGTTTTCACCCCTCCCGAGCTCCCGTTCGTCTCGATTCGCGTGAAACCTTCGCATTTCGATCAAATACGCACCCTACAACTTCGAAACAACCTTTCGAATAACTTTCCGTGTCCCGTACACACCTCCCGAGCCAAAGGAGTCGACTCCTAGCCATAGGTATAACTCCTCTCTCTAAATCTCCGTTCCGTCTCGGCTTACGCGCTGCCGCTATAACCGTTTCGAACGTCGTTATCGAAATGTAGACGCTCCGTCTAACGGGGTCCGATACGTTTTAGCCCCTCGATCCTCTTCTTTCCGTAAGAGAAGTAATCACGGGTTAAAACGGCGTTCCGACCCCGTTCCGTTTACTTTTACGTCATTTACAATTCCGAGCCGTTTGGCCTCGTTGATCGTCATTTACAATTCCGAGCCGTTTGGCCTCGTTGATCGTCATTTACAATTCCGAGCCGTTTGGCCTCGTCGATCGTCATTTACGAATCCGGATCGTTTGATTCCGTTGACACCGCTTTAAATACTGTCATTTACAAGTCCGATCCGTTTGGATTGTGATAGTATTTACTTTTCAAAGTCCGAGTCGCAACCCGATTCGTTGATCGCATGTCATTTAATACGCATTTTTCCCGTAAAAATCGTTAACAATGTAATGCCCGGTTCAAAACCGGAGTTCGTCCGTCGAACTCTCTTTCAAAATGCGCGAAATGACGTTCGGCCTCCGAACGCTCATCTTCAAACTCCAAGCCGCCATTTGACACTTAAAATCATTTAATACGCATTTTTCCCGTAAAAATCGTTAACAATGACTCGTACAGCTCAAAGTCGACGTTTGCCACGCAAACGCTCATTTCAACTCAAAGTCGACGTTTGCCACGCAAACGCTCATTTCAACTCCAAATCGACGTTTGCCACGCAAACGCTCATTTCAACTCAAACCGACGTTTGTCATTCAAACGCTCGTATTTTCAAAAGTCACCTAATCAACGTTTGTCATTCAAACCAAGATTAAGCTTGTCATTCAAGCCCCCATTTCAAAAGACACACACACACACACACGATTTCGAGAAAGGTAGAAAGACTCGTCATGCGAGGCGTTTCGGGCGATCTCGTCATACACTACCCGAAACGTAACCTGACCTCCGAACCTAACAATCTCTGGTACAAAAAAGCTTTTTACTCGTTTTTGCTGCCAATAAAAATGATCCTTTTTTAAGCCTTTTCCTAAGTTTTTGCTACCAATAAAAATGACACCTTTTCACAAAATCCGTTTCTCAACGTTTGGGCTCAAAATACAAAAACCGCGTGGCGACTCCTCATTTTGTTCCTTCCCATGAAGCGAGGTCTCAGACACCAACGCCCCTCCGCGAAAGACAACCGCCTTTTCCGCGCCCCCCGCCCGCGCGCGAAAAAGATCGGGTAATTTCAACAAGCCCTTGCTGATTTACACCGGGGTGGCCCCCAGAGGGAAAGTCTTCCCTATGCTGGTAGCCATTTTGCCCCAACTTCATGACCCTGACTGGAGGGTCCATGAATTTTTTTATTTTAAGGCCGATTGTAAGACTTGCATGCTGGGCGCTGAATGCGAGCCTCCGAAATGGATTGGTCTCTACTCTTTTTGAGAACTGCCTTTGATTGTTTCTGATATTTTGAAAACTGGCGTCTAATCAACTCTCTTCTTTTTCAGAGTAGATCCAGCTGAATACCTCGGAGATGAGTGGTAAACCTACTCCCCAGCAACTGAAGGCTAGGAAGCTAGCCAACGAGGAGAAAGAAGTCGCGGCCAGGCAAGCCGCTTTGGGGAAAACTCTGCCCAAGGGCGCCATTCCCCCTATCGTGGACCGTCAGACCGGTGCTACATTGGCCGCGGGGAGGGGGATCCCCCAGACCAAGGACTTGCCTTTACCACCACCACCTCGGGAAGGACCTCCCCCATCTGTTCGAGGCCCCAGCCCCTCTGGTGGGCGTAAAATTTCCTCTGGCCACTCCGAGTAGTCCAGGAAGAGGTCTGCCGCTGACGATATTGCGGTCAAGGAGAGGCCGCAAAAAACTCGCAAAGGGGCGGAGGACGCACATGCCCAAGCCTCCACCGGCTCCGGCTCCTCTCCCCCTGCTAATAAAGGGAGGACTGTCTGCTCGGCCTCCTATCCTGTGGCTCCCAATGAACTGCGGGATACTGCCAAGAGCATGAAGGAGAGGATCGAGAAGGTCCCCGAGATCAAGGGGGTAGATCCATACTATCGCGGAGGCTACAACTCCGTGATTGGGCAAGGAGCTTTGAATAGGCTCTATGCCCCTGACTTTTATACGGGTGTAGTCTCCAAGATGAACTATGCCGCCCTGTCCGGGAACATGGGCTTAATGGCCATTGAGGTAACTTTTTGGAAGACTGAATCATTGCTCTTTTGGCTGCCCCATACTAATTTGTTTTTGTTTCTGATCGCAGATGGCCAATAACTCTATGAGGATGAGGGAGATCAATGACGAGCAGGCCCTCCTTCTGTCTGATCACACCAAGGCCTATACTGAACATGCCAAGCTTTTGGCCAAGGTAGAGGAGCATGTGAATACTCTGAAGGCCTCTCTGACCGAGAAGGAGGGAGACTTGAAGAGTTTCTCTGATTGCCTGGATAAGGCAGATAAAGATGAGGAGAAGTATGTGGGGCAGAGGAATGAGCTCCGCGGGCAGAAGGCCAACCCCGAGAAGAGGAATGAAGAGCTTGCGATCAAGCTGGAAGCAGCTCAGAAATCGATGAAGACTTTGGAGGAGTCTGTGGATAGTCTGTCCGATCAACTGCTTCCCTAGAGGCAATTTGAGTTGGAGAGGGAAACCATACTGGAGGCTGCTCGCAAAGAGGCTGTGGAGCAGTATAAAAATTATGAGGAGTGCAGGGAGAGGATTACGGACGAATCCTCCGTTCAGTACGAGCTTGGCCTATCGACGCAGCTAAGGAACTTTGCTGCCACGGGCAAGTTCTCCGCGAAACAATTGGCCATTATTGGCTATTTGATCTCTACGGACGACCTCTGCCTGCCCGGGCATGCCTTGGTCCCTCTGATTGCGGATGAGATAGCCAACTTGGAACTCGCAGCGGCCTCCTCCCCGCCTCCTGTGGCCGCGGTCACTACCTCCAGTCTCCGTAATGAACTGGATAAGCTGAGGTTTAGTGCCCAGGGTTTGTCTTATGAAGCCGCTGTTGCTAGCCTGTTCCCAGACGGGCCTGCGATTAGTGATATCTTTCCCCCTCGGGTATCTCCAGCTCCAGTCTCTACTGAGCCCCTCACTGATCCTATCACCGATCTGACCGTGACAACAAGCCTTCCTTCTCCAACCCCGACCTTTGAAGCGGCCAAGGAAGCTGCCCCTGTAGATCCCAAGGACCCCGCTCCTTTAGCCTAGGATTTTTTATTTTTCCTTATGTAATAGATTGGTATGACTTATGTAATCATTTTTATCTATAACATAGAGGTATTTTTTCTTAATTGCCTATCCTTCTAGACTGTTTTGAGTGTTGACAATACTTGAGTACCTTGGTACTTACATTCTTGGTTTTCCTTTTTCCATCATTTTTGACTTGGAACAATTAAATTTTATACTCTCTTCCGCGGTCAAAGGCTTAGTAGGCTTTCTGCCCGCGTTTTTGAGTTTTCCTAACTCTGTATTCAAAATATCTTGGATTTTTTGTGAGAGTTAGCCCTATTTCACAATGATCGTGTTTGTTTGGCCTTGTAGCAAACTTTGAGGCCTTAACCCCGTTTGTCTATTTGGCTTTGTTAAACTCCTTTGATCACTCCCATCCATTTACACTTATGTTCCGAACTTGCGATCCGTGGTGTAAGTAAAAAAGCGCCAAGGCAAGCTACTTTTCATAGGGCATGTAGAGGGTGGCCGTGAGGCGATATTTTATGCAACAGTAGGTAGGAGCATATTGGCCCATTAACCTACCGGCATCTGTATCCACGATTGGTGGTTCACACGGTTTAACCCTTTATTCAAAACTTCTTGAGTTTTTTGTGAGGGTCTTGTGGCGATCATGTAAGCGGGCTCATATGTTGGCCTTTGTCACATACAGGCATGCGAGTAACGGCCCTAAAAAGGGACTTCGCGCATTTAGTGGGTTCGGACTTTGGCCTTTGTCCCCACTTGCATCTATATCCACTTTTTCTTGGTTGTATCACACGGGCAGGACAGATTATCTTGCCCGCGATCGAGTACGGGCGTAATGGCCTTTGTACACATATAGGCATGCGGATCTTAATGGATATTTGCGCATCAGTAGGCAGGGCTCATATGTTGGCCTTAGAACCTACTGGCATTCGCTTGCGGGCATCCACCTCAGCCGTTAAGGCTGGTGGGGATAGTGCTACAACAGTTTTGCACAAAAATTTGGTGATAATTACATACTCATACATATAGTGCCTCTATTCTCCCTCAAAAAATTACAAAGATTCAAAAGAAGTACTTTCTAAGGTGATCGCTATTCCAAGCGTGCTTGAGGCTTTTCCCTTCCTTTGTCCGCAATATGTAGGTACCCTCCTTGATTATTTGGGTGACCTCATACGGACCTTCCCATTTCAGAGAGAGTTTGTTGAAACCAGACTGGGTCCCTTGGACCTCCACATTTCTGAGTACCCAATCTCCAACTGAAAAACTTCTCCTATTCACTCTTTTATCATGGTTCTTCTTCGCCTTTTGCTTGTAGTTCACAATTTTTTCATTTGCCCACATTCTCCTTCCTTCGAGATCGTCCAGGTCACACCTTCTGTTTGCCTCGTTTTGAGACTCATCGAAGTATGTGACTATGTACGAGGGTAGGGCTATCTCTACTGGAGCCATTGCCTCTGACCCATACGTGGGCGAGAAAGGAGTTTCTCCTGTTGAGTTTCTGATCGTCGTGTGGACAACCCATAATGCGGTCAGGAACTCGTCCAACCATCGTCCTCCTCGTCCTTCCAAATTTTTCTTTAGGGCGGTAAGGACTAGCTTGTTCGGGGCCTCAGCTTGGCCGTTCCCTTGGGGATATGCAACTGCGGACTGACGATGTTGTACCTTCATTCTCACACATTCAGCAGTGAATTTCGCAGAGAACTGAGTGCCATTGTCCAAAATTATTGCCCGTGGACCCCAAATCGGCAGTAGATGTGATCGTGGACAAAATTGATAGTATTCTCCTCGGAGATAGTGGCCAAGCCCTTTGCTTCCGTCCACTTGGTAAAATAATCCACGGCCACAACAACATACTTAATGCTTCCTCGAGCAGTTGGGAATGGTCCAATTAGATCAATCCCCCACGTATCAAATGACCACGATGGTATAACCAAAGTTTGCTCTGTTGATGGTAGTCTAGGGAAGTCCGCAAATCGCTGGCACTTATCACACTTTCTTACGTACTCCTGCGCATCCCTTCTCATCGTAGGCCAATAAAATCCTTGGAATTTGATTTTGTCTGAGAGAGTGCGAGCACCTGGATGTCCGCCACAAACTCCTTCATGAACCTCATAGAGTAAGTTGGTGGTCATGTGAGTTTTGACACATCTTAGCAAAGGTTTGGTGAATGATCGTCGAAAAAGTACTTCATCCAGGATGAGGTATTTTGCGGACACCTTTCCAATGACTCTAGCCCTTGCCGGATCCTCGGGAAGGGTTTGCTTCTCGATGTAATCCTTGATCTCATCTACCCAGTCCCTTACTTGAACCTCAATATTGTTTATCTGAATTCGATCTATAGCAGGTCTCTCTGTGAACTCTATCTGGCAATCCGTCTCTAAGTCTATGACTTCTTGATCGGTTATTCTGGAGAGGAGGTCAGCCTCCGTGTTGTCCTCTCTCATGACTTGGTTCAGCTCATAGTAGGTGAAATTTTTGATGAGGGTTTTTGCCAGACCGCAGTACTGAGTTAGCACTGGGTTGATCGTATCATACTCCCCCCTAATCTGATTTACTATAAGCTGAGAGTCACTATTGATCTCAATGTTCTGAACTCCTAAGTCTCTTGCCAATTCCATGCCCGCTATAATCACTTCATACTCAGCCTGATTGTTCGAAGCTTCGAATTTGAATCTCAAGGCTCTTTTGAATTTCTCCCCGCAGGGGGCGATCAAGAGTATGCCCGCTCCACTAATTAACTTGCTCGCAGAGCCGTCCACGAATAAAGTCCACACTTCTTCTTGACGCTCCTTGTGCTGTATAATCTCAGTGTCCGGGCTATCTTGGGCTTCCTCTGACTCTGCCCGCTTTCTTTTCCCTAGGTCGCTGTCCGCTAGTTTAAATGACAATTCTGACACAAAATCAGCTAAGGCCTGCGCTTTGATTGTCCTTCTCGGGGAGTAGGTGATCTGGAACTCAGTGAGCTCGATAGACCAAGCTAGCATTCTCCCCGAGGACTCTGGTTTGTGTAAAACCTTTCTAAGCGGGGCCTCAGTGAGTACAGTTATAGGATGTGCAGAAAAGTAGGCTCTTAATTTTCGAGCAGATACAAGCAAGGCGTAAGCTAATTTATGTATATTTAAATAACTCCCTTCTACGGCGGACAGTGCCTTAGATACATAATAGACTGGTTTTTGGGAGTTGTTATCCTCCCTTACAAGAACAACAGCTACTGCCAGATCAGTAACTGCTAAAAACAGAAAAAGCTCTTCCCCGGGCACCGGGCTGCTGAGTAGAGGGGGGTACCCGAGGTATCTCTTCACTTCTTCAAAAGATTGACGGCAGTCATGACTCCATGCAAATTCATCAGCTTTCTTCCCCCCTTTTAGAGTTTTGAAGAAGGGGAGGCATCTCTCTGCTGACCGCGAGATAAAGCGGCCAAGTGCGGTGATGCGCCCGTTTAACTTTTGGACGTCCTTCACGCAGACAGGAGGCCTCATGTCCAACAACGCTTGAATTTTCTCGGGATTAGCTTCAATTCCCCGCTGGTTGACCATGAATCCAAGGAACTTGCCCGCCTTCACCCCAAATGCACATTTTAGGGGGTTCAGTTTCATGTTATTGCGGCGCAAGTTCGAGAAGGTTTCCTCCACGTCGAGCTCGTGGGAGTTTTCTCTTGTCTTTATAACCATGTCATCGATGTAAGCTTCAAGGTTTCTGCCCAATTGGTTTTTAAAGACAATATTGACCACTCGCTGGTAGGTGGCTCCTGCATTTTTTAGCCCGAAGGGCATCATCGTATAATAGTATGTCTTGCCCGCAGCGATGAAAGCTACGGAGCGGACATCTTCAGGAGCCATTTGGATCTGATGGTAGCCGGAGTATGCATCTATGAAGCTCAATACTCTGTGACCGGCTATTGAATCCACTAATCTGTCTATGCGAGGAAGAGGGAAGCAATCCTTGGGGCATGCCTTGTTGAGATCGGTGAAATCAACACACATCCTCCATTTGTCGTTGGCCTTTTTGACCATGACTACATTTGCTAGCCATTTGGGGTTGGAGATCTCCTTTATTATCCCCGCTTTGAGAAACTTCTCAACCTCTTCCTTAATTGCAATCTCTTTTTCCGGGGAGAAGTACCTTGATTTTTGATGAATGTTCTTGAAGGATGGGTCATCATTGATTTTATGAAGGATCACGTCCTCGCTTATTCCCTGCATATCCTCCACCCTCCATGTGAACACATCACAATTTGCTCGAAGGAATCCAATGAGGATCCTTCTCTCCTCGTGGTGAATTTCCAGCCCTACCTTAACAGTTTATTCGGGGAAGTGGAAGTTGATAACCACCTCCTCGAGCTCGTCGTTAGGTCGAAGGTCGCTGATTTCACGATTATGTAAGGAGTCAATGACAATAGTTGGAGGGTTGGCCTGGGCTCCGGTCAGCGCTGCCATGGAATATATGACCTCGCGATCAATCTTTCCCTCAATTCCCCTATCAATATAACTTCCCTCAATAGGGGCCAACTGTTTGGACTTTCTGCTCGTCTTGAGCTCCACCTTTATGGTATGGAAGTAAAGCATGCCAATAGAAATGGGTGTTGGAATAAGTTCATGGGTTTTCCCTTTTTTCAATTTGTCCTCGCCCTCTTTCTACGGGCAGGATGTCTGGCCTTTTTCTACCTTCCGCTTCTCCTCTAGTGCACAGAGGAATCTCCCGGGCTGGTTTTTTATTGTGGCAACCCCGCCCGGGGTGTTAAATTTCACCCTTTGGTGGGGAACGAAAGCGACTATTCCCAATTCGGCCTGAACAGTTACGCCGAAAATGTCATTGTATTGGGAAGGAAGATCGACCACCATAAAAGTAATTTTGGCCGTCTTCTGCATGGGCTTTTCCCCAATAGTCACTTCAAACACTATCGTCCCCTTTACCCCAACGGCGTGATTGGTGAACCCCTCGAGCATGCCCGCATATGGAGTCAGGTTAGCCTCGATCATCCTCATGCCCACCAAAGTATGGTAGTAGAGTATATCCCTGGCCGCGCCTGTATCGATTAATACCCGGCCAATGTTTGCTCGATTGATTTTCATTCTGATGGTGAGGGGTTGGGTAGAATGAAAGAGGGAGGAGGCAAGTTCACTCCTTTTAAACCCAACCTCTTGCTCCTCCTCGGGAGCCATTGAAGGGATCAAGAAAACCTTCTCTAAGGTTCGAATCTGGAGGGAGAGCTGTTTGTTGGATGGAGGCTCCTCTCCAATGAAATTAATTTCATAGTCACCCAAATCATCATCGTAATTGTCTCTCTCAACCCTCTCGGGGCCACGTGTGGTTCGTGCCCACTGTTGATTATTGTTATTGGTGGCATTGTTATGGCCTTTGATCCATTTTGTTAGCTCCCCATCATTGATCCTCTGCTGAATAATTCGCTTCAACTGGAAGCAGTCCTCCGTGCTGTGCCCGTGATCGTTGTGATATTCACAGAATTTGGCCCTACTCCTTTCATTTGGTTTTCGGATCATTGGGGGAGGAGGGGGAAATTCTGAGGCTCTCATGATTACTGCCTGTGGCTCGGTGAGTGGGGTATAAACTGTTTCCTCTACCACTTTTCGGAGTTTATCTGACCCACGGCCTCGATTCTTTTCCTGATTATTAACGCGGGCAGGTTCCAGGGTGGTGTCCTGGACTTGGCTAATTCTATCCTTTGCGGGCAGGCGGGCAGGGGCCACATTGGGTTCCTCGACTGAAGCAATGGCAGAGGCCCTCTCATACATTTCCTCCACGCTCTTAGGCCGGTTGGAGGCAAAATTCATCTTGAGGTATGAGGAGGTGAGGCTGCCCTCGAAGCAGAGCCGGATATCACCCTCTTCCAAATCCACAATCTGCTCGCTCATTTTTCGGAATCGAGAGATGTAGCTTTTGGTGGTCTCGTTATCGGCCTGCTTGACTCGGACAAGATCTATCTTTGGTCTAGCGGGCTCGCCTGCTCCGGCAAATGCGTTCAAGAAGAGGTTCCTGAACTGGCTCTAGGCTTGAATGGACCGAGGTTTGAGGGCCAGCATCCAGGACAAGGCCTTGCCCATGAAAGTTGCAGCCAAGGCTTTGCACATCACAGACTCGTCCGTTGAAAATAGGGCCATCTGTCCCTCAAATCGTCCCATATGGCTCTTGGCATTTTTAGAGCCATCGTATATCTCCATCTGGGGGGGCTTGCCCTTCTGAATGGGTGCCCGAGCAATCTTGTCACTGAAGGCATCCATGGTGCGGCCACACCGCTGGGCTGTTTTCTGGTGGGTCTCCCACATTTCGTTCATAAATTTGACAAATTCAAGGCTTTAATTGTCAACCTTCTGTTTCTTGGCACGTGGAGTCACGACCTTCTCCCTGGCCGGAGCCAAGGGTCTGGCTTGGGACTTCGCATGGCGATTAGATTGTGCCTCTTCCCCTACTTCCTCATTGTCCTCTACTTGCACCACACTGGGTCTGGGCACCTGATCGCGGTTTAGGGCTGGTTCATCCCGTTTTGCCCCCATAGCTTGACTAGAAAGCGAGTTAGCAGGGGCTCGTTGGGAGAACCTTTGGGACCCTTGTGGGAGTGGTATTCCACCATTTGCCTCTATCTCAAACATCTCCATCTGAGCGTCGTTGATGGCCATGGCCTTAGCCACCAGTTTGGACTTAGCGGCCAGGATCTCCTGCCTCTTCAGGATCTGCTCGAGGGAGAGGGGAGTGTTTGGGGAGGTGATGGCGGCATTTATGGGATTGTTGGGGGTTTTAGGGGTGTTGTTTAGGAGAGCTTGGGCTTTCTCAGCTCGGGCTTCATCTGTCAGCCGGTGTAAAACCTTTTGAGCGAGGGAGAGGGTGTTTTGGCCTTGAGAACGGGCTCCCATTCTATTAAAAACAGAGGTAGTGGGCCTATCCTTATTGACATTGGAAGGGGACGCATGGTCATCCATCTCAATGATCAAATGACCAGCATTTTCCAAGATTCTAGACATATTTGAAAAAGAAAATGACTGAAAAGAAGAGCCTTTTGACAGTCATCTGTTTAGAACACGAGGGGTGTCTAAAAATAAAGAATTTACGGGAAACAAAATGAATAATTCCCGGCAATGGAACCACTGATGACGCCAAGCTTTTCAGGGTCAGAGCGGTTCAAGGATATCTGGCAGGATATTTTTAGTGTTTGAATGTACCTAGAACACACCACAAATAAAGCACCGTTAAGGTCAAAGTTGGATGTTACTCCAACTCAGGCCCTCGGGTGTGAGAGTAAGAATACTGAGAAATAAGGCTTGGAATGCCTTGAATGTGTGTGAGTGTTTAGGGTTTGAGAGTAATACGGCTTACAGTGTGTATTCGAAACTTACCTTGTCCAAGGGGACAAAGGTCTTCTAATTATAGGCAATGAGGAGCTGCCCGCTGACGTAAGCCATGAGGTCAGCCCTAAGGGGCACTTTGGTATTTGACCGCATACACATGTCCGCATCTGATTGGGTCTGTCAGGGAAGGAGGATCCTCTGTCAGAGGGGATGTCGCTGATGTGGACAGGAGCCGTGTATCCGGCGCGGCGCATTAATGGCAATAGTAGGCGCCTGTCTGAGCCGCATTGAATGCGATGGGAATGAGCCGGCAACTTGCATGTCAGAGCCAGTAAGCTAACTTGCTCAGTAAGGTTTGCCATTAAACGGGAGGCAGGTGAGATAACCGGGAGGCAGGTATGATCCCGCGGTCAACATCTTAGGCGCGGTCAAAGGTATTTGACGCGGGCACGGATGAAGCGGTCATACCTCCAGCGGTCACCAAGCCAGCGGTCAGGATCCCTCCGGTCTGGAGTAGGATGATGCGGAGAGGAGCGTGGTCTTGACCTCAGGGGTCTATCTGTCCGCGATCTTGACTCCGGCGGTCTAGAGAGTGCCACGTCACTGGTTCCTTGGACTTGACCGAGCGTGGGCCCGGTCCAGCTGGTCTGGGCTCATCACTTGTTGACTTCCTCGTCGCCCCCACACCGTGTAGCCTTATTCTTCGTATAAACACAAAAAGGGATTGAAAAGTTGAAGAAAGAAAGAAAGAAAGGAAGAGGGCGTAAGTGTACCGTGTCAAGATAATTTGTCCAATTGTTCTATTGGATGTACCTATTCGATTACTACGATTAAGAAGTATCTATTTCCAATTTAATCTACTGCATTTAAAATGTTTACATTTTATATCATTTAGTAGGAATTGAAAGATACATATAAATGTTCTTGTAATTCAATTTATAAGTTCTTAGTTTGCTTAAATTTCTTAGCCTAACCTAAAGCACATATAACATATATGACCAACATTATTAACAGAGAAATCCAAAATGAAACAAAAGTTGTTATTAGAGCACCTATGAAGCCCACATATATGCGATGAACCAGAACAAAAAAAAAGTTTGACCACTCCTTAGAAAAGAAGAAAATTTTAAATACTTAAAGCACCAATTTTCTCATCAATCAAACATAGAACAAATAAAAAAAAATCCAACCACAAAAATACGTACAACCCTTGTTGTACAATCGTGAATCACATTTTTTTAAAAACCTCATAAGAAGATTTAGATGCAACCTTATTATCTTCTCAAAAATGTCAATGGCAACGGAAATGGAGCATCCAAAGCTGAAAGTGCCTCATTTTCTATTGACATATTGCTTCTTCACCACCCTCCATCTCTCTTTATTTTGTCGCAATATATGGTCATACAACGGTCCCTTCCTCATTTCCTGCAACTCTTGCCCAAAGCCACTATCTGTAGTGACGGAGAGCTGACTCAAACCATATGTAGTGACATCCAAATTCCAAATCCATAGTTCAATCAAATAGACAGACCAACTAAAAACTAACAAGCATAAAAATATGCTTAAGTGAAGTAATCATAACTACTACTAGATAATCTCAAGCTTCTTGCAAAGGGAAAAATCAGAGTCTATTTTCAAAAATCCAATCTACTTCGATAAAAGCAACAGATGTTATGTAAATGTTGAAATTTGATTCCAAATATTAGGTAGACCAATATTTGATCAAAAATTAAATGTAAATTCATTTTATGTAGATGAAAATAAATTAATGTTCAAAGTATGCAATTGGAAATGAGTTTATGAAGAGTTTGTGAATGTGGAAAGCCATATCCCACATTGCCTAGAAAGCACAAAGTAGGAGAGTTTTTAAACTCATCCACTTCAAGAAGGTAACAATCTAAGTGTTATCCTCCTTACCATGTAACCTAGTGGTCCAATGGGCTAACCATGCAAATAGTGACCAAATTGTGCTAGTTTTGGATTTGCACAAATTCGAAACACGAGGATGGTGATGTAAACGCAGCGAAATATCATCGAAGAATTAACCAAATTAATGAAAAACTCTTAAATCTGCAAAAGGAATCCTCCTTCAATCAAGCCAACAATGGCTTTCTAGGTTTTCACTCACAAGAATGCTAAGCATTTCTAAAATTCAATAAATCAAAAACTGTGTTTTCCAAAACCCTAACAAAGTATTTAAACTCCTAACTCCAAATAAATAAAGGAAAAGAAAATAATAAAACACTAATAAATAAGAAAAAGAAATAACGATAATAAAAATACGAGACGAGTCCTAATTAAATAAAACAACTTAAATCTTCATGTGCTTCACGAGTCTGTCACGCTCGGCCGTGGCCTTGATCATGCTCGGCCGTGCTCGCCTGTTTGCTGATGTGAAGTTTCTATACTACATCGCTCGGCCATGGATTTTCCCTGCTCGGCCGTGCCAGCCTTCTTGCTCGGCCGTGCTCCCTTCACTACTCAGCCGTGCCTCACTGGTTGCTGGATTGAAGCTTCTGTCATATCGACGTCTTCCTTAATTCGTGCTACATCATTCACTCCCACTTGAAAATGATTCATCCCCAAAACATGAACCAAATAAGAACAACGTCTTGTGGCAGGAATTGGCATGGACTTGGCATTTGAAACCTCCTTCTTTGGCCTTCTTGCAGCTTGTCCCGGAGCCTTCTGTTTGATTGATGGTTTTGCCCGAGTTGTATTACTTTTCGTAGCCCCTCGTTTAACGGTAACTATATCCACAGCTTTATTGGTACCTGAAATACAAAATTTGGGAACACACAAGGAAATAATTCCCTTCCCACTTCCTTTGCTAGTATGTACCCCTTTTGCTCGCAATGGGCAAAGATTAAACTTGATGCCATCCTTCAGAAATCCAACCGCCCCCAACTCCTCAGACCTCTCCTGTCCAATCTCCAAACCAATCACCAGTCCAATCCCCATCCCCTTCCAAAGCCAAATCCATAACCCCTTCCCCCATCAAAACCGCACCACTTCAGGGGGAGAAACCTAAGAGGAAGAAAATGGCAGCCAAAAAGAAACCCTTCAAGAAAACCAAACCTGCTCAACCATCACCTTCTCCCTCACCTACCAGAAATTCCCCTCCTCAATCACCTCCTCAAAATTCTCCTTCACCTTCCCCCAGAAAATCACTATCACCCCTATCTTCTCAATCCCAATATAACTCACCCCAACATTCCCATTCCTTGAACTCACAACACTCCAACCAAACCCCTACTCATTCTGTCTATCAACAATGGCAGTCCAAGCCCTCTGCTGGACATGCCACATCCAAATCTGTTAGGGATGATCCAACCCCTGTCAATTCCCCTAACAAAAACTGCTTCCCTACACCTAACCGCTCTAAATCCAACACCCCTTCAAAATCTCCAACTCCTCACAACTCACCAATTAGACAAAAGACTCCTCCTCAAACAAATCCTCAAACCCAAACCGCACCTGAAACCAACCAAACCCAACCGCCTCCCATATTTCCAACCGCTTCTACCTCAACCGCACCTCCTTCTGACTACTCCCAAATCCTTCAAACCCTTACCCTCATCCAAAGCCAACTCCTAATAAACCAGGGTCATGTAATTAAGCTGACCGCTTCCAATGACATCCTAACCGCTACCAATGCTTCCCTCCAAACCTCTCTCACAAATCTATCTCGAATCAAACCTTATCCTTCGTGCCAAGGTAGAATCTCAATCCTGGATATGGCAACCCTTAAATCAACATTGCTTGATGCCATTAAGGGGGAGAGATCTACAGCAAACCCTCCTTCCTCCTCAACCGCTCCAGATGATCAAACCGCGTCTCTTATCAAAACCGCTGTTGAAGAAGGATTGGTTAAAGCCTTGAGTGAAATTCAAGAAAAGATCTGCAATTCAATCGATAAGGACCTTGGGGATCTGACCTCAAAACTAGTTTCCACCTTAAACTCCAGACCGCAAATGGCACGAGATTGTCCAAACCGCCTTGAATTCCCTTCGAGAAGATGTCTTGGAGTAAATTGATATATTCAAGGTGGACTCCAAGGTAAATATGGACTGTGTTGGAGATGCTTCCATGCCTAAGCCGACGGAGATTCAAGATGAATTTAATGCCGCCCGGACAACTTGAAGACAGGATTCATTGCCAAGATTGAAGTGAAATTCTTGATTCGAAAAAATCTCTCGAGAGTTACCATTGATCTTGATCCAATGAAGGAAGCTATCCAAGAACAAACCGGCCGTGCGAGGAGGAGATCCATACTATTTTCAATTCTCTTTATTCATCCCTCCATGTGCAGCTGGACACTATCAGAGACAACCTTGTGGAAAACACCAAAGCGGTTGGTGCCACCAATTCTACCTCTGCTCATTCTGTCAATGCCTTAAAGAAGCTTGAAGCTACTCTCACCAGAACCGCAGAGGAAGTTAGAAGACTAAGGAAAGCGTTTGCTCCAGACCAATCAAGAGCTGGGCCAAGTGGAGCTGATCATGAAGTGAACAAGCCGCCTCAGCAGTAAACCGCTTTTTCCTTGTAATTTTTTTTGGTAAGTTTGGACCGCACTTTCTTTGTATTTTCCTTTGTCCAACTTACTTCATTTTTTTTTGCTTTTTGTAATCTTGTAATTTCCTTTCATTCCTGTACTTGTAATCATCTTAGGAATTAATGGAAATTGCATCATGGTTCCAAAACTTTGTTCATATCAAACTGCTTGTTTGTAGAACAATGAAACCGCTTATGGTCTTAAACCTCATTCAAATGTTTTTCAACTTAAAAATCATTATTTTGAATTGATGTTTAAACATTCAGTTTAAACCGCACTTTGAACTTAAACTCATATTTTTAAGTGCACTGAATGCATTTCTATACTTTTCAAATTGTAAGTTTATCAATCTTTCAAAAGTATAAGAAATCTATAGCTTAAGCTAGTGTGTGCATTAACTTGGGACATGACTTACCATGTTTATTCTTATGGACATGTTTTTACCAAGTATAATGTTTGCTTTTGCTGTAGTAGGTAATGGCATCAATCAAATAGGGGGAGATTGTTGGGTATGCATGTTTTTAACCCTCCTATTTTGTATTAGATTTGATTGATTCCATAACCTCCTATTTATTTTAAGGACTTTAGGACCATATGTAATGAAGCTTAGACTTCAATTTTTAGCTAAGTCCATTTTATAGAATAGGTTAAAATTAGGCTTGAAGACTGGCTCAAGAATCATTGGATCTTAGGATTGCAGTTTCAAGGGTTTCAGAATCACCCTTTTAGAACCGCTTGGCAGAACCGCCTTTTTGCCTTGTGATTCCCTTCATCTGAAACCGCTTGAACAACAAGTGCAAACCGCACTTGGAAATCCTTCTTCTGGTGGAACCGCTTTCATGTCAAACCGCCTTTCTCCAGAACCGCTCCAATGATTGGCTACTTGAAGTGAACCCCTTTTGACCGTTGGAATCCACGTCAGCAATATCAAAAGTCAACTACCATATCTTGTCACGTGACTACTCTTCGACAAGATCTCGCAAGGATCTTAAAAAGGTGACAGATGTCCTAACCACCTTGATTGCCGAGGTCCGATCGCCTTTACTCGCATCAACAGTTCCAAAGGACAAAAGTGGTTGCTGTGGACCAATGGGATTGCATCAAGGACTGTCCTTACAACAGCTGTATCCAACGGCTAGTTTCTTGATGCTTGGGTATAAATACCCCTAATCTTCACCATTTGAAGATTGCTTGAATCTTGAGAAATTGCTGTGTTCATGAGAAGTTGAAGCTCTGCCCAGAAATTCATAAGTCCTTTAAATCTTCATCTTCATACTTCAAGAAATATTCCCTGCCAGAAATCAAGCCTTAACACATTCAAGAATCATTGAGCTCTACATCTCTCAGATTTAAAGAGCCTTGATCTTGAACACACACACAGCTCACTTGTTTAAACACATAGTTTATTCATTTGAGATACAGTGGTTATAGTCTAGGATTTGTTGTTCATAGAAAAGATTTTATTGTACTTTGTAATCTCTCAAATACTCAATATAAAATCTCTCTTAGAAATCCAAGACTAACCATCTTGGTAGTGGACGTAGATCGTTTATCGATTGAACCACTCCAAATAGCTTGTTCATATACTTTACCGCATTTATATTTTCTGTGCTTGCTAATTATTTATCTCTGTCTCTGTTTGATCTTTATATAGTTATCCTTATTGTGAAATTGTGTTTGGAGTTAACATTGTCTAGACTTCACTTTTGCAAACTGCACTTTCAGTAAACCTCAATATCAAACCGCTTTGCAAAACCGCCTCTCTCAAAACCGCTTTGTAACTTCATTATTCCGCTGTGCATTTTATAACTCTACTTGCAGTTTCTTACACCAAGCGGTTTTGTAAGTATAGAGGATTACTTTTAAATCGAGGGCGAAAAATTTGTAACTTGACTATTCATCCCCCCCTCTAGCTGTATTTTCACCCTTGTTGCCACCTTTGGGACCAACAAGTGGTATCAGAGCAAACACATTTTAAAACCACTGTTTTTTAAGCTTAACAGCTTTTGTGCCGATTCGATATGGCAAATACAAAGACAATGACAACTGTTAACTATTCACACATTCCAATTTTGGACGAAGACCACTTTGACATCTGGAAGTGCCGAATGCTCATTCATTTGGAAACTAGAGATGAAATGCTGGTGGAGTGCGTGATCAATGGCCCTCTAATTCCAATGAAGGCTAACAACCGATGCAACCACCAAGTCTTGAAACCCCGTAAGTCAAAAAGCCAAAAGAAGAGTGGTCGGATGAAGAGAAGAGATTGGTTGCCTTGGACAACAAGGCTAGGCACATCATTTCGGAACCCTCCCGTGTCAACTCTACGTAAAGTGATGTACCTCAAAACCGCAAAGCGTATGTGGGATGCCATTGAGAGCTACCTCGAAGGTGATGACGAATGCAAGGAAAGCAAATTATATCTTTGTTGAAAGATCATACAACAACTTCAATGTAAAATCCAACGAAACCTTGCGTCAAACCTACGACCGATATGTTGAGGTAGTTAATGCTTGTAGATCTCTTGGCAAAACTTTAACCGATAAGGAAATCAATATGACTTTCCTATCTGCTTTAGGTTCTAGATGGGTAAATAAGGCTACCTCTCTAGAAGACTCCAAAGTATTGGGTACTTGGTCGTTAAGTAACTTGTATGCCAATCTTAGAGTCTATGAACTTAAATTAAATCATATTGAAGAGATAGAAGGGAAAACCAAATTGCTTTCTATGTCTGTAGTGGAACATGAAGAGAAACCATCCACATCCAATCAAACCACTGATCCTTCCATATCAACCTCATCACTTCTCTAATCTTAAACAATTCCAAAGAAGAAAATTTTGAAAAAGGTGGTGGAAGAGGTTTCTCCCATGGAACATGAAAGGATGTTCAAGGAAGCTGAAATGGTGATCCATCAATTCTCTAATCTTAAGAAAGCCTTAAGCTTAGCTCATGATGAACTTAATCTGTACAAGATGGAGAAAACTGTGATGAGGTGTGAAATTTCAAATCTTAAGGACCAAATCAGAAGTATGTCTCCTCTTGCTGATCAGAACCGCATCCTTGAAACTAAGGTTGCTGCACTTCAACTCCGGAATGATGACTTGGTAACCCAAATCAACGATCTCCAAAAGATTATTGATTCGTGGCTCAAGTCTCAATCCACCAAGGATAAAATCATGTACTCCCAAGTTCCTCCTGGAATTAAGGAAGGCCTAGGTTTTGGATCTGAGGAAGAGGAGAAGTGTGCATCCTTGAGTGAAAAGGATGAGGAAATTTTAGAACTAACTAAAGAAATTCCTAAGGGGAAGCATGCTAAAGGAAAGGGTAAAGGACGACAAATAAATTATGTCTACCCTAAAGGAAAGCAATATGGAAAGAATTCTGTGTTGAAACCTAAGGATTACGTGGAGGCAACCAAGAGGAAATGGCTTATGGAATTGGTCGCATACCGCTCCAACCGCTCCCGGTGGAAAAGGTGGTGTCGCTAACTTGTGTCCGACCGCGCATCTTCTTCGACCACTCCTCCCGCCTTCAAAAGTAGGAATAGCGTTCCCAGAAAATACGTGGTCAAACCAAAGCCTGTTCCCTTTATCTCAGCTGGACTCTTAGCTGGAACCGCTCCTCCCAAACCGCTTCCTTGTCCCAAACCGCATGCAACTCCTAAGAAGAGTAAGGAGTTAGTAAAACCTCATGAAGCTTGTAGCTATTATAAATGTTCTGTGTGTGATGGTTTAGGTCACAAGGCTGCAGAATGCCTTTTGCGGTTCACATCCAATGCCAGGAAGAGTAAACCTCCTTCTGTCAAACAGGTGTGGGTTGTAAAGGGTTGCTAACTTCAGGACCCAAGGAATAAAGGGGGACCTCATTCTTAATGTTTACATTTCAGGTCCTCTGCTTCATGGCTGGTCACTCCAAGGAAAATGAATGGTATCTTGGCAGTGGCTGCTCAAGACATATGACTGGAGATAGATCATTACTTAAAGATGTCGTTGAAGCAAGTGGTCCGTCTGTAACCTTTGGTGACAACAACAAAGGCAAGACCATTGGATATGGCATTATAAGGAGATGAAACCTAACCATTGAGAAGGTTTCTCTTGTTGAAGGACTCAAGCACAACCTCCTTTCAATTTCTCAATTTTGCGACAAAGAAATGCTTTGCAACTTCACGTCATCAAATTGCTTTATCAAAGATAGCATTTCCGGCGTCACCCTACTCACAGGGATTCGTAAGAGTAATATTTACATTATCGATCTAAATTCTGCATGTAGTATTACTAATCTCTGTTTTGTAGCTAAGAATGTGAGCGAAAATAGTTGGCTATGGCACAAGAGGTTGAGCCACTTGAACTTCAAGTATCTTGCAAAGATTGGTAGGGAAAACCTCGTTCGTGGTTTACCCAAAGTGGCTGACCACCATCCAGAGAAATGTAGTGCATGCCAGCTTGGTAAGCAGTCCGCGTCGTCTTTCACCAGCAAGACCGCTCCTTCAACTTCAAGATGCTTACAACTGCTTCACATAGATCTGTTTGGACCCGTAACCACTGCCAGCATTGGAGGAAATAGATATACCTTAGTGGTGGTGGATGATTACTCAATATATACGTGGGTTGAGATGATGATTTCCAAAAATGATTGCTATGAGATTCTCACCGCACTTTTTAGACGGCTTCAAACTCAAAAAGAAGACGACATCGTTAGTGTTCGATCAGATAATGGAACAGAATTTAAGAACAACGGTGTTGCTCAAGACATTGTGATGACCACGGGATTGATCACAATTTTTCAATCACGGTGTTCCACAACAAAATGGGGTTGTGGAAAGGAAGAATAGGACGTTGATTGAGGCCGGAAAGACAATGATATCTCAAGCGAAGCTACCTCGCATTTTTGGCTGAAGCAATCAACACTGCATGCTTCACTCAGAACCGCTCCCTCATCAACAAAACCTATAATAAGACTCCCTATGAGCTTTGGCGAGGAAGAACCCCCAACATTGCATTCTTCAAGATCTTTGGCTGTAAATGTTTTGTCCTCTACAACGGAAGAGAAAATAGAGGTAAATTCGAAGCTAAAGCCGACGAAGGTATTTTTGTTGGGTATGCTAAACATTCAAAAGCTTTTCGTGTTTTCAATAAAACTAGTTTAAAAATAATTGAGTATGTCCATGTTACTTTTGATGAGCATTCTCTCCTTGAGCCACATTTGGCTCCAAATGTTGCTGATGATTTTGTTGAGCATAATGAACCAGGTGAACCATCCCAAACCGCACTCCGAACCTCAACCGCAAAATCCAAAGCACCCTCAACCGAAATTCCCTCAAACCGCACCTTTGAAACCGCACGAAGTTCCTACTCCAGATGCAACTCCTAGGGAAGAAGAAGTTGAGAATTCCCCTATCCAAATTTATAGAACCTCTTCGTCAACTTACCTTCCATGACTTCGAAGGATCTAACGATGTTCCAATTGAAGATCTTCAAGAAACCTCGCCCAACAAGACTTACCCCGGAGGTTCGAGAAGTCGTAGCCACCCTCTCACAAATGTGATTGGTGATTCGTTTTCCGGTGTTCAAACAAGGAGATCAAATTATGACGAGCATACTTCACTTTTATCTCAAGTTGAACCCAAGAAGATTGATGAAGCACTCCAAGATTCAAGTTGGGTCGTTGCTATACAAGAAGAACTCAACCAGTTTGAAAGATGCAAGGTCTGGACTTTGGTGCCTAGACCTCAGGATCAAGGAGTGATAGGAACTAAGTGGGTATTTAGGAATAAGATGGACGAGAATGGAAGCATCACTAGGAATAAAGCAAGGTTGGTTGCACAAGGATATAGGCAAGAAGAAGGAATTGATTATGATGAAACCTTTGCTCCAGCTTGCAAGATTGGAAGCTATCGTAATCTTCTTAGCCTACGCCTCTTTTAAGCGTTTCAAGTTATATCAAATGGACGTAAAGAGTGCATTCCTCAACGGCGAACTGCAAGAGACCGTGTATGTTGCCCAACCACCTGGATTTGAAGACTCCAAATTTCCCAATCATGTCTATAAACTCCAGAAAGCTTTGTATGGACTAAAGCAAGCTCCAAGGGCATGGTATGAGACTCTTTCTAAATTTTTACTAGAAAAAGGATTTAAACGTGGTAAAATCGATACAACTCTTTTTATTGCCAAATATAATGAGCATACTTTACTTGTTCAAATATATGTCGATGATATTATTTTTGGTTCTACTAATGAGTTACTTTGTAAGCGTTTCGAGAAGCTAATGAAAAGCAAGTTTGAAATGAGCATGATGGGAGAATTAACTTTCTTCCTCGGGCTTCAAATCAAGCAATGCGAAGAAGGTATCTTCATCAGCCAAGCCAAATACACCAAGGAGTTAATAAAGAAGTTTGGATTAGAAAATGCTAAAGCATATGATACTCCTATGGCCACCGGCAATAAGCTAGATAAAGATCTCAAAGGTAAGAAAGTTGATCAGACTTTATATCGAGGTATGATCGGCTCATTACTTTACTTAACTGCTAGTAGGCCAGATATCATGTTCATGTACGTGTATGTGCTCGCTATCAAGCTGATCCTAGAGAAGCACATCTTATTGTAGTCAAGCATATAATCCGCTATTTATCTCGGAACCACTAACCTTGGACTTTGGTATTCCAAAGATTCGAACTTCGATCTTGTAGGTTATTCGGATGCAGATTATGCGGCTTGCACTATTGACGGGAAAAGCACTAGTGGTACTTGTCATTTCCTCGGGAATAGACTAGTTGCTTGGGCCAGCAAGAAGCAAGCTTCGCTTTCGGTGTCAACCACGAGGCCGAGTATATTGCGCTTGGTAGTTGTTCTGTCAAATCCTTTGGATGAAGCGGCGGTTGGTAGACTATGGAATCCATGAAGGGAATTGCCCCATCATGTGTGACAACACCTCAACAATTTCGGTCTCCAACAACCCCGTCATGCATTCCAAGACCAAGCACATAGATATAAAGTATCATTTCCTCAAAGATCATGTGGAGAAGAGTAATATCCATTTAGAGTACGTAGGGACGAGACAACCCAGCATTGCCGATATCCTCACAAAGGCTCTTGACTCCAAGAGATTTTCTTTTCTCGAGGAGAAATGGGTATGCTTGAACTTAAATAAATTCCATACTTTTTATTGGCTAACTTGTTTGTTGAGTCTAGGTTGAAATTCCTTTTGGAATCAAACCGCTCGTTGAACCGCCCGTGTCAAAACCGCAAGATATCCAACCGCACGCATCCAACCGCTACTTCCAAACCGCTTGATGCAGTCTGACCGCTTGGATCAAAACCGCGTTTCAACAAGAAGTAAACTCTGTCTATTTTCTTTGCTTATCTTAATTAAAAAAAAAAAAAAAACTGTTCAAATTCCTTTATTTATTTTTTAGTCCTTATTTTTGACATAAGGGTATTTTTGCAAATGTTTTCCCTCGTTTATTTCAAAATTAAGAGCATTTAATGCTAAGGGGACATGAGCATTAAAAACCCTCATGTCAGCCGTCATTTAGAGAAGTGCAGAAGGTGAAAGGGTGCAACAGTTGGTTTAATTCAATCATTCTCTCTGACCAACTGCCTCCACCCCTTCACCCTATATAAACCTAAGTTGGTGAAATTCTTTCTTTCTTCTGCCAACTCTCTGCACACCGTACTCTCTCTACCAAACTCTCTCTCTCTCTAAAACCCTTTACAAAAACCCTCATTTTTCTTATTTAATCATCAATGGCAACAACTTCAAAACCTTCAACTTCAAAAAGGCAAAGAGCCTCTACCACTGCTAGAGCAAAGAAACCTATCCTGGAAATGGTAATCAATCTCTAACCCTAACCTTTAATTTCTTCAAAATCTGCCATGGATGAACTCATAAACTGTTCGTATGCCCTGTTTAGATTTTTGATGATTTTGAACTGATTTCTTGACTATTTTTGTTGATAATTGTTGGGTTTTGCTCGTATTTATATATGGATTTATTATATGTAGTTTATTTCATGATCAATCCATGTTTAGAACACCTATTTTGTGATTTTCAGTTTATTTACTTCAAAAACCCATTTTTGTGTTCTTGAAGTTTGTTGATGATTCTGGGTAAAGGATGAATTTTTAATGATATATTGTTAATCTCCTTCCCAATGTGATCATTTTGATATATTATTTGCTTATTTTGGTTAAGTTTCATGAATCTCTGTTCTTGGTGTTCTTGAATGTTCTTGGTGTTCTTCACAAAACCCATGAACTGTTCTTGAAAAATCATATATTTTGGTTGCCTTGATTCTGAGAAAGTGTTTTCCAACACTTAGAATATTTTCCAACTTTTTCAGAAATTTTGGATTTTATGTTGGTTTGAAGCCGCTATTATACAACCGCTTAGGAATTTTTTTTTTGTTTCAAACC
Organism: Adenophora triphylla var. japonica; assembly: GCA_022495995.1. Taxonomy (NCBI): domain Eukaryota; kingdom Viridiplantae; phylum Streptophyta; class Magnoliopsida; order Asterales; family Campanulaceae; genus Adenophora; species Adenophora triphylla. Next base: position 676,036 of record JAFEMH010000233.1, on the reverse strand, counting down.
GCTCCTCTCCTATTCAACCTAAACCGCATGTTCTAAAACCGCATTTTCAAATCTTTAGAAACCGCATGCTGTTTATTTCCTTTCCAATGTTTTTGAGATTTTACTAAGTATATAGGCTGGAAACCAAGAAATTCCTCTCTAATCACTGCTTGCAGTGTGGGAAAAGTTTGGATTACAATGCCACGTACTTAAGTAATTTTATTCTCAAGTCCTCATTATTTGTTGAGTATTCATGGTTTCACTTGGGGTTTGACATTTTCAAACCGCACCTTTGCTCAACCGCTTGGTGCTCAAACCGCATGTGAACTATGAATACACAAATGGATCTAACACTTGAAATTTTAAATTTGTAGGATCCAACTACTTTCCTACCTGGGTGGGAAGTTAATGAGGAAGAGCTCAAAACTGATTCTCTAGGAAGGGAGTTGCTGAAGAAGCTCAGAGTTTCAGGCATCCTACCGCTCTTCACCAAGAAGCAGAATTTCATTGTGCCATCCTTTGTTGATCAATTCTTTGCAACCGCTAAGAAGGATTCCAGAGTTCTTGAGCAAGGCCAAAAAGTCTCTGCTGACCTGTAGTTGAAGGCATGAAGCTCTCCATAGACTACATTGACATAAGAAGACTTTTGATTCTTTGTTGGTGGAGCTCCCTTAGAGGTTGATCAAGTTATCCAAGATGCTGCTGCTCTCCAAACCGCCAAAGTAGATACCTTATCCAAGAAGTACAAGAAGATCCCCAGAAAGAGTTTTGGTGAACTAATGAATTTTATAGGTCATCTAGTGGGGAGATCCATTTGTGGAAAGACTGGGAACCACAACAATTTTACATCCCAACAATGGATGTACAATGCTGCTATCTTTATGGAAATCAAGCTACACTGGCCAAGAATCCTTTACTTTGAGATCAAGGACAGCATTGAGACCTATCAGTCCAAGGTCAAAGGTGAAGATCAGAGGTGGAGACCTTTCTGCAGGATCTTAACCGCTCTGTTGATGGACTATGAGCATTTAGATGAAATGGTCACCAAGAATCCAGATCTTATGGTTGACTGCTCAGATGATTCCCTTGGATTGCTTGCATGCCATTCCTTCAGGTATGCCAATGGAGATGCACTATACAAATCCTTGTATGATGCAGATACATACCCAGGGAAGGAACCCTATGAGTTAAGAGACCCCTCAACCGCTCCTCAGACTAAAGCTACCAAGCGGTCCAGGAAACCCCAAGCAAGAGATGAACCGCTTCCCAAGAGGACCAAGACCGCTCCAGCATCCAAACCACCTACTGCTGATGATGGAGCTGGGACTAGCAAAAAGAAGAAATCATCCAAGGAACCTTAACCTGAAACCATGCATTTGGTGGATGAAGATGATGAAGAAGAGGAAGATCCAAGTATTCCCAACTTGGTGGCTAGAGCCAAGAAAGCCAGAGATGAGATGGCTGGTTTGACTGTGGAGGAACAGATGAAGGTTCTCCAAGATAGGATTGCTAGACTGGCCAAGGAGCAGGCTGAAAAGTATTAGGCCAAGGGCAAAACTTCTGAAGCTGGAACCGCCTCAACCAATGAACTGCCTCCAGAAACCCAACCGCCCCCAACTCCTCAGACCTCTCCTGTCCAATCTCCAAACCAATCACCAGTCCAATCCCCATCCCCTTCCAAAGCCAAATCCATAACCCCTTCCCCCATCAAAACCGCACCACTTCAGGGGGAGAAACCTAAGAGGAAGAAAATGGCAGCCAAAAAGAAACCCTTCAAGAAAACCAAACCTGCTCAACCATCACCTTCTCCCTCACCTACCAGAAATTCCCCTCCTCAATCACCTCCTCAAAATTCTCCTTCACCTTCCCCCAGAAAATCACTATCACCCCTATCTTCTCAATCCTAATATAACTCACCCCAACATTCCCATTCCTTGAACTCACAACACTCCAACCAAACCCCTACTCATTCTGCCTATCAACAATGGCAGTCCAAGCCCTCTGCTGGACATGCCACATCCAAATCTGTTAGGGATGATCCAACCCCTGTCAATTCCCCTAACAAAAACCGCTTCCCTACACCTAACCGCTCTAAATCCAACACCCCTTCAAAATCTCCAACTCCTCACAACTCACCAATTAGACAAAAGACTCCTCCTCAAACAAATCCTCAAACCCAAACCGCACCTGAAACCAACCAAACCCAACCGCCTCCCATATTTCCAACCGCTTCTACCTCAACCGCACCTCCTTCTGACTACTCCCAAATCCTTCAAACCCTTACCCTCATCCAAAGCCAACTCCTAATAAACCAGGGTCATGTAATTAAGCTGACCGCTTCCAATGACATCCTAACCGCTACCAATGCTTCCCTCCAAACCTCTCTCACAAATCTATCTGAATCAAACCTTATCCTTCAGGCCAAGGTAGAATCTCAATCCCTGGAGATGGCAACCCTTAAATCAACATTGCTTGATGCCATTAAGGGGGAGAGATCTACAGCAAACCCTCCTTCCTCCTCAACCGCTCCAGATGATCAAACCGCGTCTCTTATCAAAACCACTGTTGAAGAAGGATTGGTTAAAGCCTTGAGTGAAATTCAAGAAAAGATCTGCAATTCAATCGATAAGGACCTTGGGGATCTGACCTCAAAACTAGTTTCCACCTTAAACTCCAGACCGCAAATGGCACAGATTGTCCAAACCGCCTTGAATTCCCTTCGAGAATATGTACTGGAGCAAATTGATATATTCAAGGTGGACTCCAAGGTAAATCTGGACTGTGTTGGAGATGCTTCCATGGCTAAGCTGATGGAGATTCAAGATGAATTTAACAGTCGCCTGGACAACTTGAAGACAGGATTCATTGCCAAGATTGAAGCTGAAATTCTTGATTTGAAAAAATCTCTGAGAGTTACCATTGATCTTGATCCAATGAAGGAAGCTATCCAAGAACAAACCGCCGCTGTGCAGGAGGAGATCCATACTATTTTCAATTCTCTTTATTCATCCCTCCATGTGCAGCTGGACACTATCAGAGACAACCTTGTGGAAAACACCAAAGCGGTTGGTGCCACCAATTCTACCTCTGCTCATTCTGTCAATGCCTTAAAGAAGCTTGAAGCTACTCTCACGTAACCGCGAGAGGAAGTTAGAAGACTAAGGAAAGCGTTTGCTCCCGGACCAATCAAGAGAGTTTGGGCCAAGTGGAGCTGATCATGAAGTGAACAAGCCGCCTCAGCAGTAAACCGCTTTTTCCTTGTAATTTTTTTTGGTAAGTTTGGACCGCACTTTCTTTGTATTTTCCTTTGTCCAACTTACTTCATTTTTTTTGCTTTTTGTAATCTTGTAATTTCCTTTCATTCCTGTACTTGTAATCATCTTAGGAATTAATGGAAATTGCATCATGGTTCCAAAACTTTGTTCATATCAAACTGCTTGTTTGTAGAACAATGAAACCGCTTATGGTCTTAAACCTCATTCAAATATTTTTCAACTTAAAAATCACTATTTTGAATTGATGTTTAAACATTCAGTTTAAACCGCACTTTGAACTTAAACTCATATTTTTAAGTGCACTGAATGCATTTCTATACTTTTCAAATTGTAAGTTTCTCAATCTTTCAAAAGTATAAGAAATCTATAGCTTAAGCTAGTGTGTGCATTAACTTGGGACATGACTTACCATGTTTATTCTTATGGACATGTTTTTACCAAGTATAATGTTTGCTTTTGCTGTAGTAGGTAATGGCATCAATCAAATAGGGGGAGATTGTTGGGTATGCATGTTTTTAACCCTCCTATTTTGTATTAGATTTGATTGATTCCATAACCTCCTATTTATTTTAAGGACTTTAGGACCCTATGTAATGAAGCTTAGACTTCAATTTTTAGCTAAGTCCATTTTATAGAATAGGTTAAAATTAGGCTTGAAGACTGGCTCAAGAATCATTGAATCTTAGGATTGCAGTTTCAAGGGTTTCAGAATCACCCTTTTAGAACCGCTTGGCAGAACCGCCTTTTTGCCTTGTGATTCCCTTCATCTGAAACCGCTTGAACAACAAGTGCAAACCGCACTTGGAAATCCTTCTTCTGGTGGAACCGCTTTCATGTCAAACCGCCTTTCTCCAGAACCGCTCCAATGATTGGCTACTTGAAGTGAACCCCTTTTGACCGTTGGAATCCACGTCAGCAATATCAAAAGTCAACTACCATATCTTGTCACGTGACTACTTTTCAGACAAGATCTGCAAGGATCTTAAAAAGGTGACAGATGTCCTAACCACCTTGATTGCAGCTGAGGTCTGATCAGCTTTACCTCGCATCAACGGTTCCAAAGGATAAAAGTGGTTCTTTGTGGACCAATGGGATTGCATCAAGGATTTGTCCTTACAACTGTATCCAACGACTAGTTTCTTGATGCTTGGGTATAAATACCCCTAATCTTCACCATTTGAAGATTGCTTGAATCTTGAGAAATTCTTTGTGTTCATGAGAAGTTGAAGCTCGCCCGAGAAATTCATAAGTCCTTTAAATCTTCATCTTCATACTTCAAGAAATATTCCCCAGCCCAGAAATCAAGCCTTAACACATTCAAGAATCATTGAGCTCTACATCTCTCAGATTTAAAGAGCCTTGATCTTGAACACACACACACCTCACTTGTTTAAACACATAGTTTATTCATTTGAGATACACTGGTTATAGTCTAGGATTTGTTCTTCATAGAAAAGATTTTATTGTACTTTGTAATCTCTCAAATACTCAATATAAAATCTCTCTTAGAAATCCAAGACTAACCATCTTGGTAGTGGACGTAGATCGTTTATCGATTGAACCACTCCAAATAGCTTGTTCATATACTTTACTGCATTTGTATTTTCTGTGCTTGCTAATTATTTATCTCTGTCTCTGTTTGATCTTTATATAGTTATCCTTATTGTGAAATTGTGTTTGGAGTTAACATTGTCTAGACTTCACTTTTGCAAACTGCACTTTCAGTAAACCTCAATATCAAACCGCTTTGCAAAACCGCCTCTCTCAAAACCGCTTTGTAACTTCATTATTCTGCTGTGCATTTTATAACTCTACTTGCAGTTTCTTACACTGCAAGCGGTTTTGTAAGTATAGAGGATTACTTTTAAATTGAGGGCGAAAAATTTGTAACAGCTATTCACCCCCCCCTCTAGCTGTATTTTCACCCTTGTTGCCACCTTTGGGACCAACACATACACATGTCCGCATCTGATTGGGTCTGTCAGGGAAGGAGGATCCTCTGTCAGAGGGGATGTCGTTGATGTGGACAGGAGCCGTGTATCCGGCGCGACGCATTAATGGCAATAGTAGGCGCCTGTCTGAGCAGCATTGAATGCGATGGGAATGAGCCGGCAACTTGCATGTCAGAGCCAGTAAGCTAACTTGCTCAGTAAGGTTTGCCATTAAACGGGAGGCAGGTGAGATAACCGGGAGGCAGGTATGATCCCGCGGTCAACATCTTAGGCGCGGTCAAAGGTATTTGACGCGGGCACGGATGAAGCGGTCATACCTCCAGCGGTCACCAAGCCAGCGGTCAGGATCCCTCCGGTCTGGAGTAGGATGATGCGGAGAGGAGCGCGGTCTTGACCTCAGGGGTCTATCTGTCCGTGATCTTGACTCCGGCGGTCTAGAGAGTGCCACGTCACTGGTTCCTTGGACTTGACCGAGCGTGGGCCCGGTCCAGCTGGTCTGGTCTCATCACTTGTTGACTTCCTCGTCGCCCCCACACCGTGTAGCCTTATTCTTCGTATAAACACAAAAAGGGATTGAAAAGTTGAAGAAAGAAAGAAAGAAAGGAAGAGGGCGTAAGTGTACCGTGTCAAGATAATTTGTCCAATTGTTCTATTGGATGTACCTATTCGATTACTACGATTAAGAAGTATCGATTTCCAATTTAATCTACTGCATTTAAAATGTTTACATTTTATATCATTTAGTAGGAATTGAAAGATACATATAAATGTTCTTGTAATTCAATTTATAAGTTCTTAGTTTGCTTAAATTTCTTAGCCTAACCTAAAGCACATATAACATATATGACCAACATTATTAACAGAGAAATCCAAAATGAAACAGAAGTTGTTATTAGAGCACCTATGAAGCCCACATATATGCGATGAACCAGAACAAAAAAAAAAGTTTGACCACTCCTTAGAAAAGAAGAAAATTTTAAATACTTAAAGCACCAATTTTCTCATCAATCAAACATAGAACAAATAAAAAAAAATCCAACCACAAAAATACGTACAACCCTTGTTGTACAATCGTGAATCACATTTTTTTAAAAACCTCATAAGAAGATTTAGATGCAACCTTATTATCTTCTCAAAAATGTCAATGGCAACGGAAATGGAGCATCCAAAGCTGAAAGTGCCTCATTTTCTATTGACCTATTGCTTCTTCACCACCCTCCATCTCTCTTTATTTTGTCGCAATATATGGTCATACAACGGTCCCTTCCTCATTTCCTGCAACTCTTGCCCAAAGCCACTATCTGTAGTGACGGAGAGCTGACTCAAACCATATGTAGTGACCAAATTCCAAATCCATAGTTCAATCGAATAGACAGACCAACTAAAAACTAACAAGCGTAAAAATATGCTTAAGTGAAGTAATCATAACTACTACTAGATAATCTCAAGCTTCTTGCAAAGGGAAAAATCAGAGTCTATTTTCAAAAATCCAATCTACTTCGATAAAAGCAACAGATGTTATGTAAATGTTGAAATTTGATTCCAAATATTAGGTAGACCAATATTGATCAAAAATTAAATGTAAATTCATTTTATGTAGATGAAAATAAATTAATGTTCAAAGTATGCAATTGGAAATGAGTTTATGAAGAGTTTGTGAAGAGTTTGTGAATGTGGAAAGCCATATCCCACATTGCCTAGAAATCACAAAGTAGGAGAGTTTTTAAACTCATCCACTTCAAGAAGGTAACAATCTAAGTGTTATCCTCCTTACCATGTAACCTAGTGGTCCAATGGGCTAACCATGCAAATAGTGACCAAATTGTGCTAGTTTTGGATTTGCACAAATTCGAAACACGAGGATGGTGATGTAAACGCAGCGAAAAATCATCGAAGAATTAACCAAATTAATGAAAAACTCTTAAATCTGCAAAAGGAATCCTCCTTCAATCAAGCCAACAATGGCTTTCTAGGTTTTCACTCACAAGAATGCTAAGCATTTCTAAAATTCAATAAATCAAAAACTGTGTTTTCCAAAACCCTAACAAAGTATTTATACTCCTAACTCCAAATAAATAAAGGAAAAGAAAATAATAAAACACTAATAAATAAGAAAAAGAAATAACGATAATAAAAATACGAGACGAGTCCTAATTAAATAAAACAACTTAAATCTTCATGTGCTTCACGAGTCTGTCACGCTCGGCCGTGGCCTTGATCATGCTCGGCCGTGCTCACCTATTTGCTGATGTGAAGTTTCTATACTACACCGCTCGGCCATGGATTTTCCCTGCTCGGCCGTGCCAGCCTTCTTGCTCGGCCGTGCTCCCTTCACTACTCAGCCGTGCCTCACTGGTTGCTGGATTGAAGCTTCTGTCATATCGACGTCTTCCTTAATTCGTGCTACATCATTCACTCCCACTTGAAAATGATTCATCCCCGAAACATGAACCAAATAAGAACAACGTCTTGTGGCAGGAATTGGCATGGACTTGGCATTTGAAACCTCCTTCTTTGGCCTTCTTGCAGCTTGTCCCGGAGCCTTCTGTTTGACTGATGGTTTTGCCCGAGTTGTATTGCTTTTCGTAGCCCCTCGTTTAATGGTAACTATATCCACAGCTTTATTGGTACCTGAAATACAAAATTTGGGAACACATAAGGAAATAATTCCCTTCCCACTTCCTTTGCTAGTATGTACCCCTTTTGCTCGCAATGGGCAAAGATTAAACTTGATGCCATCCTTCATAAAACTGATCACATTAGTCCGCCCATTATGAGTAGAATCAACATCATAATGCCAAAGCCTCCCGAGCAACAATTGACAAGCACTCATGTCAACAACATCACCGAGAACTTTATCCTTATATCTACCAATAGAGAAAGGAACTAAACAGCGCTCAGTGACCTTGAGTTTACCCGTTGCGTTAATCCACCCCACATGATATGGATTTGGATGCTTCTTGACCTCCAATTTCATCTTATCTACCGTCCCCCTAGCAATCAAATTATCACAACTCCCGCTATCCACAATTATGTTCAACTTTTTATCATTCACCAACCCAATAGTACGAAAAATTCTATGTCTATTAGGAGCTACATTTGAGGGAGCTGTCAAAGTTAACTTCTCAAACACAAAAGTCCCATGTTTATCCCCCTCATTATCAGTGTTCGGATCCTCCCAATACTCTTTAACCTCTTCATCCCCATCCTTATCAGCCATATGAACTTGCCCTCGAGTAGGACAATTATTAGAAATATGCCCATGCAAATTACAATGATAACATTTATTTCCATAAGTCTTAGCATAAGGATTAGGATTGGTAGTATTTTTCCCTACCGGCTTCCCTACTACTGGTTCCTACTTATCATCACCACCTTTGGCAACAGTAACTTTTTCTTTTTCAACAACTATAGGTGATTTAGACCCCGAATACTGTCCCTTATTACCCATATTAAATGAAGAAACAGAAGGAGATACAATTTCAGTTTCTCGACCCTCCGCAGTTTTGGCACGAGAAATTGCCCCATCAAGTGTATGCACAAGATATAATTTAACTATACTTTTAATGTTAGGACGAAGACCAGAAACATACCTAGCTGTTTGTTGTCCTTCTGATTCATCCAAATCAGTATGCGCAGACAATGTATGAAAATTGTGCGTGTATTGATCAACTGTCCGATTATTTTGCTTGCAGTCAAGGAATTTATGATAGATCAACTGCTCATAATCTGCGGGTAAAAATCGTTGTTTTAAGGCCGTTTTCATCCTTTTACGTGTGCGAATTGGTAGCTTACCATTCATTTGACGATGATTATTCAACTGTTTCCACTAAGCCGAAGCACCACCACGAAGTTTGTAGTCCATATATGGCACCTTCCTCTCTTCCGGAACATTCATCAAGGCAAAATATTTTTCTACCTCGAAAAGCCAATCTGTAAATTCTTCTATGTCTAACTCCCCTATGAAAAAGGGTAGATCAGCTTTGATTTTAGGAGCCTGATCCGCAGGTGCAGCGATAAAATCATCTTCACCCTATGAATCTGAATCCTCCCCTCCGGACGGACGAAAACGATTGTTCCCTTCGTTTCCTGCAGGTGCTCGAACCCCTGCCTATTGCCTTTGCCGATCACCAACCCGCAAAACCTCCAAAAGCCTAACCATATCAGCGTGACGAGCTGCAGCTTGTTCATCACGAATCAGAGCCTGACGGTCTCGTTCCTGTGCTTCTTGGTTCATACGTTCAAGGTATGCAAGAAGAGTGTCGTTGTTGTTTCTGTTTTCGCCTGCCATCTTCCTAGATCGAGCCTTAACCTGATACCAACTGATGTAAACGCAGCGGAATATCAATGAAGAATTAAGCAAATTAATGGAAAACTCTTAAATCTGGAGAAGGAATCCTCCTTCAATCAAGCCAATAATGGCTTTCTAGGTTTTCACCCACAAGAATGCTAAGCAATTCTAAAATTCAATAAATCAAAAACTGTGTTTTCCAAAACCCTACCAAAGTATTTATACTCCTAACTCCAAATAAATAAAGGAAAAGAAAATAATAAAACCTAATAAATAAGGAAAAGAAATAACGATAATAAAAATACGAGACGAGTCATAATTAAATAAAACAACTTAAGTCTTCCTGCGCTTCACGAGTCTGTCACGCTCGGTCGTGGCCTTGATCATGCTCGGCCGTGCTCGCCTGTTTGCTGATGTGAAGTTTCTGTAATACATCGCTCGACGCAGATTTTCCCTGCTCGGCCGTGCCAGCCTTCTTGCTCGACCGTGCTCCCTTCACTACTCGGCCGTGCCTCACTGGTTGCTGGATTGAAGCTTCTGTCATATCGACGTCTTCCTTAACTCGTGCTGCATCAAGCACCATCCGAGCCCGAGCCCGCGCAAAGGGCACTTTGGAGGTGCACTTTACACTTCGCACTTGCGTATGGGTCACTTGGAGCCTTAAAGTTTTGAGAAATTCAGTCAAGGTTCATGGCTCAACTAGCTCGGGTGCATGTGGGCGGTTAGGGGTTGCATTGGTTCGGACAAGGTGCCGGCTCGTTCGGTTTGGTCTAGGAAGCCCAGGTGGGCCGGGCCGCGGACTGGGGCAAATAGGTGCGATGGGCTGAACGGGTGTGTGCTGGGCGGATGTGTCCATTTGAATGGACATGGGTTGGTTTAGATGGAGGATTCTAGGGGTGTAAATGGTTCGGTTTGGGCCAATTTACGGACCGAACCACTAGTCATCGGTTTGGAAAAATCTCAAACTGAACCGAACCATAAAAAAATTAACCAAACCGCCATGGTTTGGTTCGGTTTAGTTCGAACTGCGGTTTAAACCACGATTCAAACCATGAAATAGAACATTGCTTAAACCATTAATTAGAACATGGTTTCAAACTACACAATTCATTGTCATGTTTGTTTGAATTTTTCAAACATAACATAAATAAGAGATTCAATATTTAAATACAACTTGAAATTGTGATTCAATGTTTATGATAACAACATGCCATTTGAGTACTTGTAATGATATGTGATAAATAGTAAATTAACATTATTATAAGAAGATTAACCAAAAAAAAAAGGGTTATGGGATAAAACCCATGAATAAAATTAGGAGTTTTCAAATCTAAATGTAAGGTGAAAATAAAAGATATACATATCTACGGTTAATATTGAACAGCTTGGTGGTTTGGTTTATTGATTTGGTTTGGTGGTTCGGTCTCGCGGTCTCGAACCATGGTTTGGGGGTCCAAACCGCAGACCAAACCGAACCACAAGGTTTGACAATTTTTGGAACCGAACCAAACCACTATTGCTTGAAAACCGAACTAAACCGCATGGTTTGATTTTGTTTGATTTCGAATCGTGGTTTGAACCGAACCAATTACACCCCGAGAGGATCCGCGTCTCCTCGAATGGGCGTGAGTCGCTCCGTTCAATCTGGTGCCTTGATCAGGATCATATCGGACGGTCCAGATTCATTCGATCTGAATTGTGTCTATTTCCTAAAAGACACCACAACTCTTGAAAAACTATAAAAGGACCCCCAGGTTTGACAATTTTATTTATTCAGTAATAAGCGTTCAATAACAAATTATAGAGAGAAAGAGAGAATATTGAAGCATAACATTCCTTTCAAATCCAGAAATTTCAAACATTCATATTTAATAGTTATTCGAGCACAATTACTAAAGGAGATATATGATGAAATGATACACACCTGCATAAACCTTGTAACAAATAACATTAAACTAACTCAAATAACCTACCCAATAACTAGGGGTGTGCAAACCCGTCCATCGGCCTGCAAAAATCCGGTCCGTAAAGTCCGCGCCCGCAATGTTTTCAATTCTGCTGGGCTTGACAGCTTGAAGGCCCGCGGGCTCGGGCTGAGATCGGGCTCTTATTGTTCTATAGCCCGTTAGGGTTCGGTCCGACCCATCTCTTTCAAAACTACGTCGTTTTATAATTTATATGTATAATAAATTATTAAATTTAACACTCACAAAGCTAAAAACTCAAAACCCATTTACTTCTAGATAGTCACTATGTGTGCATATGTGAAGCATAAAATGAATGTGAGACAGGTGGCCAAAGAAGAAAAGAGGGCAAAGACTTGGAAAATGACTACTAAGGATATTACTAGTATTATTATATGAGGTCAAATCACATTATATATATTTATTTATAGCATATATTTCTTTCGTTCCATATAAAATTTCATAAATAAGTTTTACACGAGTATTAAAAAAATGTTTTAAGTGATGTAATTAGTGTAAATATAAAAAGTGAGGTATGTGAGAGAAGGTGGGGTATAAAATAGTAAATTAATTGGTGTTATAAGTATAAAAGTAAAATAGAAAAGAGAATGAGCGGGAGAAATAATAAAAAATTGTCATTTTAGAAAAGTAAAATCTTGTATAATAGGTATAAAATTTTCAAAATACAACATCTAATTTGTAAGTCTGTCAAGCCCGAGCTCGCTCAATGCCCGTTTAAAGCCTGCAAAAGCCCGTTAATTTGAGCCCGCATGAAGTCCGCTATGTTGGACTCTTGAATTGAAGCCCGCAACTAAATGGGCTCATACCGGGCTTTAGGCCCGTGCACACCCCTACCAATAACAGCAAATGCAAGATGCCTTATCACGGTGCGATGTCACTGGCAGGGGCGGAGCTACATATAGAGGCAACTTCAAGACTTTTTCATACTTCCTTCATTACATCTATAATTACACTTTAGTTTTGGACTCGAGGATTAAGTGTATGAATTTTATTGAAGAAAGAAGTATTAAAATAATTCCATTTAGAAAGTGTAATTTTTAACGAGACACCAATGAGGTAAGGAGTGTAATTTTTAGTGAGACAGAATAATATATGTGGAAGTAAAATGTTTTATATTTATGATTTTCTTTTAGTAGGTAAGATTTGTAGATATTGAGCTTTTTGGTACTATGCTGAATCGTATGATAGACCAATTAATTTATTATTGTTGCCATTAAAATAGGTATTTAACTATGTCTAAAATTGTATTATATACCCCTTCCTTAAATTTGTGGCTCCGCCCCCTTAGTCAGTGGTACGTCCCAACCAGCAAAAAAGAAAACCTGTCAGATGGATAATACGTAATAAAAAATGGATCTTTCATTTTATTTTTTCAAACGAAGCAGGTTGGGTGTTTTGCACCAAGATTACTCTGATTTTTCATTAACTTATATCTTCCCTTGTATGTGACCAGAGAGAGACAAAAAGAAAATGGGGATAAACCTGGCATCAAAATGTGACGAGAATATTGAATTTGAATTCTATTGCTGAATCTTGATATATAAACATACTGCTAAGCATGAACCTGACATCATCCGAGCAGTTAAATCAGCCAGAAACCTCACTATTAAGATCCATAAAACCACAAACATCTGAAAAACTCATCAATTTTATGGAACAATTAAAAGCCAGTCACTAATTAGAAAATAAAAACACTGGCACAAATTAATTAAAAAACTCACCCACTCCAGTTCAAACATCAATTGTAGAATTCATAAATGTGAATTTCCCCTAGTAGACGTGGGAACGGTTGGGTTGGGAAAAATACCTGCTACTTACTGCTCTCAATTTTCTCGTAAATCTCTCGATAATCGGCCAACAACTTATGGATCGATAATCGGCCAACAACTTATGGATCGATAATCGGCCAACAACTTATGGATTATTAGAACCTGACTCACTCAGACAATCATATTCGGGTGGGGAATAATTCTGGTGCATGGCATACGGAGACTGAGGTGGCCAAACTTTTTGCTGGTCGAAAAAGAAAAAAGATTGCAACGGTTTTAGGTTTTCAAGGGTGAAAAGTTACAAACATTTTTTTAAATTAGCGGCTCTTTATATTTTCTGAAATTGAATATCTGTCACTCTTTGTTTGTGACAATTATTCTTGATGTCTATTGTAATATAGATTGACAAACTTTATACTCCCTCTATTCTAATTTACTTTAAGGTTCTGGAATTTTTTATCCAATAGCTGATTTGTAACATGATCCCCTTGTTTTTTTTTAACTTAGAACCAAGTTTTTGTAACATTAATAACATAATGACTTATCGCATTCATGACATTAACCCTAACAATTTAAAGTTGTATCATTAATAGCCGTATGCAATATAATACTCGTATATGAAAATGGTAATAAATAAAAGTTTATCATTAATTATGAACGGTATAAACTGATGTACGAACGTGTATTAGGGTCGAGCAAATCCCAATGGATTGGAGTCAAAATATAATCCATGCAAGTCTCAAGTACGACAAAGGGAGTGAGATTTTCCTACCTTTGCTCGTATTGCTTACTCGTCATTCCCACTATGTCGACATAGATATAGCAGAGCGAATAATGACTAAGATACAACAATTATATATGCCGACCAGGCATCATCTCATATGCCGAGCAAGGCATTTAACAAAACTGACCAAGGTTTCATCCAATAACTAGGAGTTCCCTCCTCGGACATCAATAAAGCAAGAAAATGAGCTTCCTTATCCTTACTTCTCACTTCATCGGGGTCAACCCAAGCCGACCAAGCAACTTATACCGAGGAGCTCGCCTCCAAGGCGTACGTGCAGAATACATTATCTAATCCTACTCAAATAAGGATTGTGAACAGTTATAATCCCACAAGAATTATAACCACCTATTACACGAATTCCTATTCAACAAGGTTTCTACAATACTATGCCTATATATACAAGTCATAATTCATATTATTTTGATAACACATCTTTTGACTCTAAACTTTGTCAATTGATTTCTCTCTCTAAACACAAATACTTACTCTCACAACGGAGGGCCTTCGTCGGTGAAGCCCCGACTTATTGTTCATCTTTTTCAGGCTATTCAATCATCAAGGATACAACCTGTCGCTTGATTTGGGCTGATACGAACGTTTTTGGCATAATCAGTTTGGTTCCATTGTCGAAAAACGATTCGAAATACTCATTGAATAGCTTGAAAAATTCTCGTTCGATTCTCCTAATCCTAATGGAAGACGGACATATTGCTAGTGTTACTCTTGAACATGATATCGTTCTTGTGCAAGAGATTCATGTCAACACAATGACGGGTTTTCCTCTTGTCAATGGGGAACTGCCTCCTTCACGCCGCTGATTAACAGACTGCCGCCCCTAGGAATGAATTTGCGTTCTCGGGGACAGCCGTTAACCGGGATAGTGCAGACGAACCCTACTCGTCGTCGGCGCCGAGGAAGGCCTGCCGGTAGCCTGACGACGAGGAATGCTGCCCAGGGAGGAACTGGGGCTTCCCCTCCCACAGGTTTATCGCATA
Source organism: Adenophora triphylla var. japonica (assembly GCA_022495995.1). NCBI lineage: Eukaryota > Viridiplantae > Streptophyta > Magnoliopsida > Asterales > Campanulaceae > Adenophora > Adenophora triphylla. The sequence goes on along the minus strand of JAFEMH010000233.1, from coordinate 661,003 downwards.
ACTCTATTGCATCAACAGATGGAAACTTTGCAACACATTTATGAAACGCAAAATGCCTTGCTACAGTTAGATCCTAAATATTCTCTGACTGAATTCATGAGGCCTACGAGGACAGGAAATTCCCTTGGAGGGCAGAGTCAGGTTGATAGGCGTGGTAGTCAGGGGAATAGAGAAAATCTTTCTCGTGGCCAACATCCCCCCACCTTGGCATCTCTGATAGACCCAGGAAAAAACCCCAAGATGTCCCTCCTCGTCATAAGGCACATGGGAATGGCAACATAAGAAACGAGGTATATTTGAGAAGTCACTTGAACCAACAAAGGGAACAGGAGGTTAATTCTGTCGACTTAAGACCAAGACTTAGTCATTCAAGGCATAAAACCCCTCCTCGTCGTAATTGCCCTCCTCGGCCTAGGATCCCTCATTATCCTAGGAACCCTCCTCGACCGAGGAGCCCACCTCGTCACAGATCACCTCCTCATCCGAATTGGCACCTAGAAGGAACAGAACACCATCTGGACATGGGGACAATAACCAGGAACGTGAGGAGCATAGTAGAGTGAATGGACACATAAAGAAAGAAAGGACCCACCATACCTCTCATTTCAGCTCAGGCATCAATGCCAGAGAATTATTACTCTTGAAAAAGAGATTAGATGAGATGGAAATGGGAAGAAAGGAAGTGGATGATGATGATACCAGTACCATCCGTCCTTTCTCCCAGCGAATTAATGATCTACCTCCCAATCCTGCTCTTAAAATCCCAAGTTTTGAAAAATATGTGGGAACCACCGATGCACGGAATCATGTGCAAAGTTTTGAATCCACCGTGGCCCTCCTCAACAAGGCAGATGACATTTTGTTGGGTATGCATACTTTAACCCTCCTAGCTTTAGCTTTAATTTGATTGATACCAAAACCTCATCTCAATTTTCTGGACTTTAGGCCCATATGTAATGAAGCTTAGACTTCAATTTTTTAGTACAAGTCCATTTTATAGAATAGGTTTATTTAGGCATGAAGACTGGCACAATTTCATTGGATAAGAGGTTTCAAGTCAAGAGGTTTTGAAGACATGCAAAACCACAGTTCAAGTGCAGACCGCATCGATGAAACCGCACATTGCAAACCGCTTGTGTGGTTCTCATCTTGAAACCGCACTTTGAAGACTGCAAGAGAAACCTCGTTGGTAAAACTGCACGCTTAAACCGCACTTCACCAACCGCATCCAATGATTGAAGACTTGAAGAGTTGGACCACTTTGACTGTTGGAATCCACGTCAGCAAAATTATATCAACCACAAAATCACATCACGTGACTAACGGTCATATTCTAGAAGGATTTTGAAAAGGTGACAGATGTTCTTCATTCCTTAAAGTCAGCTGAGGTCTGATCAGCCTTATCTGCAACTTCTAAACAAAAGAATAATATTGGACACGTGGACCAATCAGACCGTACCAGCACTATACTTGTACAACTGTATCATAACGACTAGTTTTTGGTGCTTGGGTATAAATACCCCATTCTTCATCATTTGAAGATTGCTTGAGAAAATTGAGAAAAAAGTCATTTGAACATCTGAATATTATTTCCCAGAAATTCATATTCATTTGAATCTTCATCTTTAACCTTCATCCTTCAAGAACAAATTTTCTATCCCAGAAATTCAAGCCTTGTAACACCCAATATTTCTTGATCTCTATATCATACAAATTTAAAGAGCCTTGAATCTTGTTTATCATACACACACCTCACTTGATTAATCACATAGATTATATCATTTGAGATACACCAGTTATAGTCTAGAATTTGCTTTCATTTATAAGATTTTAGATTTGAATTTGTTACTTATAATCTTGTAATCTCTCTCATAATCTAATATAAATCTAGTATTTAGAAAATTCAAGACTAACCATCTTGGTAGTGGACGTAGATCATTAACGATTGAACTCTCCAAATATTGTATTCTTTAATTTCTGCATATTTCTCTTTACTGTTCATCAAACAAACTAATTTATCTTTATCTGTTTGATCTTATTTAGGTTCTCCAGATTTGTGAATTGTGTTTATAGTTAATCTTGTCAAACCTCATTTTACTGTTTTATAAATCACACTAAAACCGCACTCCGATTAAAAACCGTACTCTCAAACTTAAAGAAATTTCGCTGTGCATTTTGCAAACCTCACTTGCGGTTTTGATACACTGTAAGACAGTTTTGTAAGCAAGAGGTTTAGTTTTCAAAAATGGGTTGAAAAATTTAAAATAGCTATTCACCCCCCTCTAGCTATTTTTCACCCTTGTTGCCACATTTGAGGCCAACAAAGTGGTATCAGAGCAAAACACATTTATAAAACTTCTGTTTTTCAAGCTTAACAGCTTGTGTGCCGATTCGTAATGACAAACCTAAAAACTATGACAACGGTTAACTACTCACACATTCCTTTACTGGATGAAGACCACTTTGACATCTGGAAGACCCAAATGATAATTCATTTGGAAACTATTGACGAGATGCTGGTGGACTGCATGACTAATGGCCCTTTTGTTCCCGTGAAGGCCAACACTAATCCAGCGACCAATACTGAAACTCCAGAGGTCAAAAAGATTAAAGCTGAGTGGACAGATGAGGAAAAGTGATTAGTTGCTTTGGATAGCAAAGCAAGACACATTATTTCTGGAACCCTTCCATTTCAACCCTTCAAAAAGTTATGTATTGTAAAACCGCAAAGCAGATGTGGGATGCCATAGAGAGCTACCTTGAAGAGGACGATCTTTGCAAGGAAAATAAGAAATTTGCTGTTGAAAGGACCTAGAACAACTTCAACAGAAAACCCAATGAAAACTTGTGTCAAACTTACGATCGTTATGTTGAGGTAGTAAATTCTTGTCTTTCACTTGGTAAAATTTTAACCGAAAAGAAAATCAATATGACATTCCTTGCTGCCTTAGGTTCAAGATGGGTTAATGAAGCCACATCTCTTGAGGACTCTAAAGATTTAAATACATGGACCTTAAGTAACTTGTATGCAAATCTAAAAGTCCATGAACTTAAGCTAGATCATATTGAAGAGGTCGAAGGAAAAGGCAAGACACTTTCTATGTCTGTAGTGGAACATGAGGAGACACCTTCCACATCAAAGCAAACCTCAGATTCCTCCATCTCAACCTCATCACTCATCGATATGGATGATGATGAATTTTCCATGTTTGTAAAAAGATTTCAAAAATTTCAAAAATCTTCAAAACCATTTTCAAAAGGAAAACCTTCAACAAATTTTTCCAAGGCTACTGATACAAAGAAAAAGGGTGACCTAGTTTGCTACAACTGTAGGAAGCCCGATCACTTTGTTTCTAAGTGTCCTAAGCCCAGATTTGAATATATGAAAAAGAAAACCTCTCCTGCGAAATTTTCTCGTCGCAAGGGAATGGTTGCTGAAGAGGAAGATAACTCAAAAGAGTTAGCAACTTGGATTGAAACAGATTCTGATGAAGGAAGCGAGGATGAAATCGAAGAGGTTAATCTCTGCCTTGTTGCAGACGCTTCTGATGATTTAGATACTGAGTCAGTCGAGTCGCTTGAAATGGATGAAGAAGAGGCTATTCCAATGAGAACCAAAACTAGAGAGGTTGATGATGTGAAACTCACTCCTAGTATTAAAATTGGAAATAGTTCTTACTCACGTCCCATTTTCTCTTCTAAAAATGCAACACCTTCAAAAATAATTCCAATTAAGAAAAATTTGAAAAGGTGGTGGAAGAGGTCTCTCCCATAGAACATGAAGAGATGTTCAAGAAAGCAGAAATAATGATTCTTAAATTTGAAAATATTAAGAAAGCTCTGTCTCTAGCAACTGATGAAATTACACAACTTAAGACGGAGAAAATTGTGCTGAGGTATGAAATTTCACTTCTTAAAGACCAAGTAAAAAGTATGTCTCCTCTTAATGATAAAAACCTCATCCTAAAAACTAAGGTATCTGCACTTCAACTTAGGAACAATGACTTGGTTGCTCAAAATAATGACCTCCAAAAGGTAATTGATGAGTGGACTAAATCACGTGTCACCATGGATCAAATTCTAGAATCCCAAAAGGCTAGTGGTGATAGAGAAGACCTGGGATTCCAAACTGGTGAAAATTTGAAGTGTGCATCCTGGTGTGAAAAGGAGGAAGAATTTTCAAAACAAACTCAAGAAATTCCAAAGGAAATGCATTCATATTCTAAGGGTAAAGGACAGGAATCAAAGGCTAAACTTAACTTCCATTATGTCTACCCTAAGAAACAATTTGGGAAAAATTCTCAAATGAAAAGAAAAGAATCTGAGGGTGAAACCGCTGTGAAGGTTTCAATTGCGGCTGACCGCACTTCTACTTCAACCCTCACCTTCTGAAGTATGTCGTGCGGCTGACAGTATGGCTGATCACCCTTCTTCTTCGACCGCACCTCCTGCCTTCAAAAGCAAGGGGAGCATTCCTAGAAAAACCGTGGTCAAACAAAAAATGACCACCTTTGTCAAGGCCAAAACCTCAGTTCCCAAAACAAATGCCAACCCCAAGAATAGTAAAGAGTTTGTTAAACCTCATGTTGCTCAAAGCTTTCATCACTGTTCTGTGTGTGATGGTTCAGGTCACAAGGCTGCAGAATGTCTTTTGAGGTTCACACCCAATGCCAGAAAGCATAATCCACCTTCTGTCAAACAGGTGTGGGTTATCAAAAGATGCTAACCTCAGGACCCAAAAGAATAAAGGGACCTTGTTTTTAAATGTTTATCTTTCAGGTCCTCTACTTAATGGCAGGTCACTCCAAGGCAAATGAATGGTATCTTGACATTGGATGTTCAAGACACATGACTGGAGATAGATCTTTACTGGAAAATGTCATTGAAGCGAGCGGTCCGTCTGTAACCTTTGGTGACAACAACAAAGGAAGAACAATTGGGTATGGTACAATTAGGAGAGGAAACCTAACCATTGAGAAGGTTTACCTTGTTGAAGGACTCAAGCATAATCTCCTATCAATTTCTCAATTCTGTGACAAAGGAATGCACTGCAACTTCACTTCGTCAAATTGCTTTATCAAAGATGGCATTGGCGGAGTCACACTACTCACTGGGACTCGTAAGAGTAATATTTACATTATTGATTTAAATTATACATGTAGTATTACTAATACCTGTTTTGTAGCTAAAAATGTGAGCGAAAATAGTTGGCTATAGCACAAGCAGTTGAGCCACTTGAACTTCAAGTATCTTGCAAAGATTGGAAGGGAAAACCTCGTTCTCGGTTTACCCAAAGTGGCTGACCACCATCCATAGAAATGTAGTGCTTGTCAACTTGGTAAACAAACTGCATCGTCTTTCACCAGCAAGACCACACCTTCAACTGCAAGATGTTTACAACTGCTTCACATTGATTTGTTTGGACCCGTCACCACTGCCAACATTGGAGGAAATAGATATACTTTAGTGGTATTGGATGATTATTCAAGATACACGTGGGTTGAAATAATGATCACAAAGGATGATTGCTATGAAATTCTAACCTCACTCTTTAGACGGCTCCAAACCTAAAAAAATACGACATTGTTAGTGTAAGGTCTGATAATGGAACAGAATTCAAAAACAACGGTGTTGCTCAATATTGTGATGACCATGGAATTGATCACAATTTTTCTACGGCTGGTGTTCCACAACAAAATGGGGTTATGAAAAGAAAGAACGAAGACGTTGATTGAAATTTGGAAATACAATGAATTCTGAAGCCAAGCTTCCTCAGTATTTTTGGGCTGAAGCGGTCAACACAGCATGCTTCACTCAAAACCGCTCCCCCATCAACAAAACCTATAACAAAACTCCATATGAACTTTGGAGAGGAAGAATCCCCAACATTGCCTTTTTCAAAATCTTTGGCTGCAAATGCTTTATCCTCTACAATGGAAGAGAAAACAGAGGTAAGTTTGGAGCTAAGGATGATGAAGGTATTTTTGTTGGGTATGCTAAACATTCTAACGCTTTTCGTGTTTTTAATAAATCTAGTTTAAATATAGTAGAATATGTCCATGTTACTTTTGATGAACATTCTCTCCTTGAGCCACATTTGGCTCCAAATGTTGCTGATGATTTTGTTGAGACTAATGAAACAGGTCAAAATTTTGAAACCGCACCTGAACCTCAAGAACTGCAAAATCCATCAACTCAAGGAAATCCATCAACCTCAAATGAATTCACCAAAGCTCTTGACTCCAAAATGTTTTCATTCCTAAGAGGAGAAATGGGTATGCTTGAACTTAAATGAGTCCATACTTTTTATTATTAACTTGTGTGTTAAGTATGTTGTTTAGGTAAAAATCCTGTTGAGGTTTCAAAACCTCACCCTTGTTGAAACCGCGTGTACAAACCGCATGCCAATTCAAGACCGCATGCAGTTTCAAAATCGCGTTTCAACGCTTAGAGAATTTTCAAAGTCCTTTTATTTCTGAGCTTTGAAGAAGCTTCAAGTGGTTTGATAGTTCCTTTTATTTCTTTATTAATAAAAATATCTTATTATTTTTATTATTTTTGTTAATATCAAACTGCATGCCACGTGGACTCAGGTAAGTTTTCTATATTTATTATTTGGTCTTGTCTCTTTTGAGACAAATTATTTGCATAAGGATTCTTTTGAAAATACTTTCCCTTATTAATCTGAAATTGAAATGCATTTAATGCAAAAGGAATATTTGCATTAAAATCTTTCTTGTCAGCCGTCATTGGCTAAGGTGCAGAAGTTGAAAGGGTGCAATAGAGTGGAATCATCATCATTTTTGGTCACTCTACCCTAGGCACCACCTATATATACCTATTTTAGTGTAACCGGTTGACTCTTTACACTGCCAACTTCCTGTACCCGTACTTTCTTCCTTGTTTCTTACTTTCTCTCTATACTTCACTCTCTAAAACTTTCATTTTCAAACACTAAAAACGTTAATGGCTTCTAAAAGACAAAGAGATACAATGATTCCTAGAGTTCCTAATAAAGCTTTCAACGATATGGTATGCTTTCTTGTTCTTAATCTTTGATTTTTGGAAAAACTGGCATGGATAAACTGTGAAGAAACCCTTTGTCTGCCTATCTGATTTGCTTGATAAAGTCTTCATTTTTCAGTCATTTTTGTTGATTCCTATTGGGTTTTGCTAGCTTTGATGTCTAGATTATGTTTATGTAACTTATTTGATGATCTAAACACATCTAGGTAGTTGATTTTTGAATTTACAGTTTAAGGGTTTTCGAAACCCATTTCATGTTCTTCATGATTTCTTGATGATGCTAAGCAAAAGTTGCAATCTTGTTGTTACAATATTGCTATACAATTGATTAGGAACATTTTGATATGCTATTTGTTGAATTTGGATAAGTTTTGTGTTGCCTCTGTTCCTCATGCTCATAACTGTTCATAACTGTTCTTCGTGTTCTTGAACTGTTCATATGCTTTTCTGAAAATCTCTTATATGTTGGTTAGTATAATTTCCAAAATCTTGTTTTCCACACTTAGAAAATTTTTGGAAATTTTATATCTGAATATGCCTTAGAACCTCATCTCTCAAAACCGCATGCTACCTTAAAGTTAAAACCACATGCTCACATTGGTTAAACCGCATGTTCATTCTAGATATTAAACCGCATGTGGAAACCACACATTCCAATTATTTTAAACCGCATGCTGATTTTTTTTTTGTCTAAGTGCTCTATGTTATGTTGCTCTTGTTCATATTGTACTAAACCTCATACTATTTATCACTTGTCATCTTGGATGCTTAAGCTTTACTTAGTATATAGGCTGTAAACCATAACCTTCCTCAATAAGTACTTCATTGAAGTGTGGGATAAATTTGGTTTAACAATGCCACGTACTAGTAACTATACTCTTTTAAGTCTTCATGTTTATTTCTTTAGCCTGAATTCATAGTTCACTTGGAGTTGAGAAAATTTATTTTCTCAACCGCACCATTACTAAACCGCATGGATGCTTAAACTGCAGGTGAACTGTGATCACTTAAAATGGATCTACTTTATATTTTCTTTCTTTGTAGGATCCCCACTTTTTCTTACCTGGATGGGAAATAAATGAAGTTGAGCTGAATCAAGATGCCCTAGGAAGGGAGATGATAAGAAGGATGGACACATCAGGAATCCTGCCTCTATTCACCAAGAAGCCATATTACACCATTCCCTCTTTTATAGGCCAATTCTACTCCAATGCGGTTGCTGGCACAAGAGATATAGGTAATGGAAAGAAGATTCCATGCCTAACCGCCAATGTAGAAGGGATGGATGTTACTATTGACTACATGGATATCAGGGACACCTTCGAATTCCATGTCCCAAATGCTAAGGAGAGATTGGATCAGGAGATTCAAGATGCCACAGCTTCAACCATTGCTGGAATTCCAACTTTTACTGGGATATACAAGGCGGTCCCCAAAAAGGACTTTGGAGAGTTGATGAGCCACTCGTGCTTTCTGGTTGGGAAGTCTGTGTGTGGGAAGAATGGGAACCACAACAATTTCACCAGCAGTAAATGGATGTACTGCTGTGCAATTTACAATGAAATTCCCCTCCATTGGCCCAAGATCCTTCTCAGAGAGCTGTCAGCTCATATAGATACCTATCAGTCAAAGGAGAAAGGAGTTGATCAGATGAGGAGACCATTCTGCAGGCTCTTAACCACAGTGTTTGCAAATTACCAACATCTGGAGGAAGTCAGATAACTCAACCCTGAATTGCAGGTGAACTGGTCCAATGGGGAGGAAACATTAGGCCTGAATGTTTGCCACCTATTCCATTTCAAGAATGGTAATGAAAACTACAAGAAACTTTGGGATTCTGTCACCCTTCCCACTAAAGAGCACTACATTACAATGAACTCTGAGACCGCTGACAAAGCTGTTGGCAAAGCGGTCAAAAAGGAAAGGAAGCAAAAGATCATGGCTGAACCGCCCCTCAAGAAAACCAAAACCGCACCTGCCCCAAAACCGCATGGCACTTCAGATGCTGGTCCAAGTCAACCGAAGAATCTGAAAAAAGAAGGTGCTCATTGATGATACCTTAATTGATGAGGATGTTATTGAAGAGGTTGAAAACATGGCTGATGATATGGAAGCTGGAGATGATGCTGATATTCCCTCTCTGATAGCTAGGGCTAAACTTGCTAAGGAAGCTAGAGAGAAGATTATGGATGATGAAGATTTACTGCAATTCCATAGAGATGAGATGGAGAAATTGGAGAGAAGGGCTGCAGAGAGGAGAGCAGCTAAGGGAAAAGAAATCGCTCAACCTTCCAAACTAAATCCTAATCCTAAACCGCAACCCCCTCCTCAACCTCAACCAAACACTCAACCGCCTCCATCTCTCCAATCCCAATCACCGTCCCCAAAACCGCAGTCTACCCCTTAACCGCAAATATCTGAACCTCAAGTAGATGCTCAGGTTCAGGGGGATACATCGAAGAAGAGGTATAAAATGATGGCAAAGAAACCCTCTAAAAAAGAGCCTCAACGTTTTCACAAACGTTTGGCCAAAAATGCTGAGCCTTTGGATGGGGGAAATGCCTCATATTTTGACAGGGAGTCTTCCTATTCCTCATCCTCCTCCTCAGTATCCAGCCTAAGACTACCTTTTGATTCTGACCGCTCCATTCACTACAAAACCCCCCTGAAATTACCCGGGATTTCGCGCGGACGCGAAACGCGGTTGTCTTTCGCGGGGGGTTGGTGTCTGAGACCTCGCTTCATGGGAAGGAAAAAATGAGGAGTCGCCATGCGGTTTTTGTATTTTGAGCCCAAACGTTGAGAAACGACTTTTGAAAATGGTGTGGTTTTTATTGGTAGCAAAAACTTAGAAAAAGGCTTTGAAAACAGGGGATCATTTTTATTGGTAGCAAAAACGAGTAAAAAGCTTTTTAGTATCAGAGATTGTTAGGTTCGGAGGTCACGTTACATTTCGGGAAGAGTATTACGAGATCACCCGAAACGCCTCGAATGACGAGTCTTTCTACCTTTCTCAAAAATGTGTGTGTGTGTGTGTTTTTTTTTTTGAAATGGGGTCTTGAATGACAAGCTTAATCTTGGTTTGAATGTCAAACGTTGATTAGGTGACTTTGAAAAGGCGAGCGGTTGAATGACAAACGTCGGTTTTGAGACGGAAATGAGCGTTTGCGTGGCAAACGTCGATTTGAGCTTGAAATGAGCGTTTGCGTGGCAAACGTCGATTTTGAGTTTGAAAAGGAGTTCGAAGGTCGAACTCCGATTTTTTGAACTGGGCGTGTCATTGTTAACGATTTTTACGGGAAAATGCGTATTAAATGATTTTAAATGTCAAATGACGGCTTTCAGGGAAAGCCGTACTTTTACGTGCGATGACACGTGTTAAGTACGCTTCGATGTCGGGATGCACGGAGCAGTCCCGGGACGTCTCGTTGGCATGGCAACGGGGAGCTTAACGAGTTCCGGTTAACCTGGAGCGGGTCAGTTAACGTATTTCGGTTAACTTTCTGACGGATTTGGACAATTCGGATTTGGGTACTTACAGTTAGCCCCTCAGCGACGTCTCCTCCGAAGGAGGTGGGGTCGTTGAAAAAAGATAAGGATCCAAATCGGGATGCCTTACTTTGAAAGACCTGGGTGGTCGAATTTGGACCCTTAGCGAAAGGATTCCTACGTATCCCGAGCGGGAATCAAGCCGATCGTAGTTCGTAGGTGCAAGGGCCGCGCGTGGGGACCTTGACCTGAGCGAGACTGTTTGGAGGCGTCTGAACCTGGGACTTCTGTAACCTTCGAGGGCGTGTGGCGCCTCAAACCGGAGTTGCTGATGCTGACGAGGGCGTGTGGCGCCTCAAACCGGAGTTGTTGGAGCTGACGAGGGCGTGTGGCGCCTCAAACCGGAGTTGCTGAGGATACGCTCATCCTGATATGAAGGCGTTCGTGCCTTGGGTACTGGGCTTATTGCGGCTGCCAGGTTTTATCCTGCTAGGGATAGAGTAACAATGATGGGAACGGTTGTGTTAAACTGGCGTTATTAACAACTCGGAAGGATCGACGTTTCTTCTTTAGAATCCTGCTGGGGATGAGCATTCGGGCTTACCTTGATGGCCGAAGAGGGATTGTTGCAAGGCGTTCGTGCCTTGGGGTTCGGGCTTATTGCAGCTGCCGGGGAGATGAATGTTCACTTGCTGAAGTGAAAAAGATATTCGGGCTTACAAGGATGGCCGAAGAGGGATTGTTGCAAGGCGTTTGTGCCTTGGGGTTCGGGCTTATTGCAGCTGCCGGGGGAATATATGATGGTGAAAACCATTAGAAAATTTAACGTCGGGAGACGGAATCATAACTGGAATGTCCGGAGACATGATTGAGCGTTTGAACGTCAAACGTCAACTGGGCTTGAATTTAACGTCTGGAGACGGAATTGTAACTGGAATGTCCGGAGACATGATTGAGCGTTTGAACGTCAAACGTCAACTGGGATTGAATTTAACGTCTGGAGACGGGCGTGAATTTAACGTCTGGAGAGGGGCGTTAGTGAAAACTAACTGGGAATTTAACGTCTGGAGACGGGCGTTAGTGAAAACTAACTGGGAATTTAACGTCTGGAGACGGGCGTTAGTGAAAACTAACTGGGAGGAAATTTTACACTTTTGGGGGCCAAAAGGAGTAAAAGTGGAACTGCCAAAAAACGAGGGACTAAAATGGAAGGAATCTTTTTAAATTGCAGCAGGAGTCGTGGGACTTGGAATTTGACAGATTCAAATCGGCTCAAGTCCGACGCAAACCATCCCCCTTCCCCCATTATTTCCGACGAGAGAGAGAGAGAGGAGAGAAAAATTTCCACCCCAAATTGCAAGGTTTGCTCGAATTTGTGGAGGAAAATTGCTATGGAAGGTGAATGGGAACCGATGGCTCGCCATGGATGGACCGATGACGAAAGAACGTGGTTGGTTCGGACCATTCAAACCATTGTTCATCCATTGAATCCGGCGGAGTTTTACCCGGCTAGGGACCAACACAACTCCAAAGGAGGGATTGAGAGACAAGTAAGCTTCCTTCAAATTCCATTAATTTTAAGAATGTGCATTCTTTAAATGTTAGAAATTTGTTTAGGAATTTCCTTGGGATTTTGGTGCTTGAATTGGGGCTTTTGACTTTGCCATGAATCGTTGTCGAAATTGACTAGGATGTAGTTCAATTGACACTATGGGTAGATGACATAAAAATTTTGGTTGCAAAATTCCATGTCTAGATGCATTTTCCAAAATTAAAGTGGCTTTAATTCGGGACAGAGTAAATTTTCGAAATGTTCGAAAAGATTTGAAAATTCCGGTTTCGACGGAGTTTTTCGAAAGATTTTGAAAGTTCCAGATTCGATGGAGTTTTCGAAATGTTTTGAAAGTTCCGGATTTGACGGAGTTTTCGAAATGTTTTGAAAGTTCCGAATTCGACGGAGTTTTCGGAATGTTTTGAAAGTTCCGGATTCGACGGAGTTTTTGAAATGCTTTGAAAGTTCCGGATTCGACGGAGTTTTCGAAATGATTTGAAAGTTCCGGATTCGACGAAGTTTTCGAAATGTTTTGAAAGTTTCGGATTCGACGGAGTTTTCGAAATGTTTTGAAAGTTTCGGATTCGACGGAGTTTTCGAAATGTTTTGAAAGTTCCGGATTCGACGGAGTTTTCGAAATGATGGAAATATATGTAGGAAATGAATGAGAACCGTATCTGCATTGCATCCTTTTGACATGCGTTCGTGCATTTGTTGATGTTGCTTCTGTCTTGTTTACCTGCAGGGGACAGGGACGGTTGATACCCACAACCAGAAGAGTCGGGGTGCCTTTGAGGCAGTGAGAGCATTGTGGGAGATCATCCCGGACGTGGCTCGAGAGGGAGAGAGGAGTCCGCGGCAGCTGGTGCTCGACTCTGGGTTGGCTGGGTTTATCGGTGCGGTGGCTGCGATAGGCGATACGCCGAGGGCCGGGTCCATGTATGTATCTACGAGCGAGTATTGGTGGGATACGACCCACACTTTCCATTTCGAGATGGGGGAGGCGACGGTGACTCCCACGGATTTTGCCGCTATCATTGGGTTGCCGACTTATGGCGGCACGGCGGGTGTGGGTTGATGGTTATACCCGGAGCGGTTATGCAGGCTTTGGGTTTTGATATTACCGATGCCGGGGGCTTAGGCATTCGGTACGAGGCCGATGGAGAGGCTTACGGAGGCGGGTGTCGCCGATTATTTGGATTGATCATTGAGGATGACCTCGGAGCGCCTGGCTCGAGGGTTCCTTTGGTTCGCGTTGTCAGCGACTTTGTTCCCGACTTCGACACATCCTGTCACTTCCCCTCTGCTCGGGTCGGCGATAGATCTGGATCTTTGTGAGGGGTTCGCGTGGGGGAGGCTGGGTGGCCGAGCTCTACCATTCCACGGACGGGTTCTCGCGAGGAGAGGAGCACTCCTTTAACTGCTTCACGCCTTTGTCTTGGATGTAAGTTTACGTCTTTTTCTCTTCCTTGCCTCTTTAATGTACTCGTATGTATACGCTTTGTAGGCGACATAACTTTCCATTTGCTTAACAGTGTCCGGTGCTATGAGGTGTTCGATCCGCAGGATTGGGACATCAAGGAGGCGTATCGACCCCTGTTCCACCGCCATGCTTTGGTTTGGCGGAAGAAGAAAGCGAAGAGGGGCGGTCTCGTCGAGAGTTGGCACTCGAGTGTCATACGAGGAGGTGTCTCGGCTTGAGCGGGAGTTCTCCGAGAGGATCCAGTGACACTGGTGGAGTCGGTTCCACTATGGCGTGGTTCAGGTCGCTAGCGAGGTGACGCGGCGGAGGAGGCTCCAGGTGGGACTTCATTGCGACGCTATGTATCTGGGGGAGCGAGTGACCCGTCAGCATGGCCCGGGGTCCATTTCGTTGGTGCCGGTGGATCCTCCTATGCACATGCAGCATCCTCTGTCGATGCCGATGGATGAGTTGGAGAGGTATAGACAGGGCGTGTTCTATACCGAGTACATCATAGCGGGGGCCGCTTATGATACTTTCTTGAGGATGAGGCTGAGGATCCCACAGGTGCAGCACAGGGAGGGCGAGGTCCCAGGACGTCCCCGAGATCTCCCGGTCCCACGCGCTAGGTTGGCGTACGAGGGGCTGGATGGTTCGCGCAGGCGACTTTTGATCCCGCTCCCGGATGAGCCGAGACCACGATACAGGGCTGACCCTAATGCTTCGGTGAGCACCTTTTTTTTGGTTTTCTGCATTTGATAGTAGCATTCTGCAAATGTTGCATCTGTAATTTCTGCTTGTCTTTTGATGACTTTCCTGGTTTGCAGGTGTCTGGCCGTACGTACAACGATGCTATGAGGCTGGTGGACGGGTGGGCCTCCTACGCTAGGAGGCTCGTGGAGTTCATGCGGTGCAGTTCCCGGAGGAGCGTGGATGTCTGTGAGCGGGGGCCGTCTAGGCCGAGAGGTTCGCCTGCTCCCACAGCTGGTGGGGAGGACTTTGCACAGGGATTTGGCCAGTTCGCGGGTGGAACGGCTGGATTTGGAGCTCCTTCTTCTGCGCACTCGGGCGCCGGAGGAGAGTCCTCGAGTTCGCATACTCGAGGAGGCCTTTCGCGTATTCCCGCTTGGAGGAATTTGGCGAGTTCCTATTTGCGACGGATCAGGCGGCGGCGGAGCAAGACGTCCGAGTGCTCGGATGACGAGCGGGACTCGGAGTAGTCCTCTTTTTTTCTTCTTGCTTTGTTTAGACAAAATTCATGTATTGTCGGGAACAATTTGATTTGAACCGTATTCGAAAAGGCGCGTGGGGCGGGAACACATGCTTCGCACATTTATTCTGTGATCACCTTCTGTTATTTTTGACAAATAAGGAAGTAGGTTAATCAAAAATAAATAAAATGAAACATGCATTAAAAATTGAACGGGTCAAAAATTAAGCCTATATGCACTGATTATTAATTATTTGCCTTTGTTGCACGAGCCCAGGGCGGAAGGGATATTGATATTGATTGAATGAAACCGGGGCGGCACTGCGGGTTTCATAAGGACGAACAGGGAGTTGTTTGGAAATGTTTCCAATATAGGAGCGACTAGGCTGCGAGTTGACCAAGTCAAGCTGCAGAGGAGTCCGGCCGGACTAGGAGTGAATTTTCAGATTCTTTAAATTGCAGTTTCAGCTTTGCAATTGGTTAAGAACTGCGCATTGTTTTTTATCATTCTGGCTGAATTCTCTCAAACTTCCAAGGTTTCCTTCATTCTTTATGGCTCCCTTTCCCAAGTTACCGTCTCGAATGCAAGAGCGATATTTGGACAACTTTTAGTCGTGGGTACGGAACCACACGAGGCAGAACAAAGGGTTTTTCGAAGGCTGTTACGGGATTAAATCTGTTTGGGCTTTGAAGGAGCTCATGCCAGTTCTGGGACGTACGGAGGAATGTGTACAGCTTTTCGTACAATGAAGTCACTCCTACGTTTGAAGATTTCCGGGCCATTCTGGGAGGACCTGAGACGGAACAGCTAGTTCTTCCGTATGCTGGTTGCATGGCCACTGTTGAGAAGCTAATGTCTTTGTTTGGTATCTGTTTGGAGAAGCATACGGGATGCCGATAGGATACCGATTATGTTGACATTTCGGAATTGCCAGGAAAGATTTGCCGGAGCGAGGGGAGCGTCTTTTCGTGGGGCGCGTTTGCTCTATGCGCGATTGCTACTCTGTTCACATTCACGTCTGCGGGTGTGTGCCATCACGGTGTCTTGGACACAGTGAGGCGATCTTGGGAGTGGGGAGACATCGTGCCGCTGGTCTTGGGCAAGACGTTCCTGGGCATAGGTCGGATGGCGACCGGTAGCCGATACATGTGGGGAGGGAGTCCCACTATGCTTACCATGTGGTTGAGGGAGAGACTGCAGATGATGCCTGAGGTGCCAATGTCTTGTGACGCTTGGTCCTTCTCTCGACGTCCTCTGGTGATAGGGGGCGATCAGGCCGAGCTGGGGCTCTGGATGGCCAGACTCCGCACGCATCACTTGCGATGGTGGGTTCCCCACTGGAAGTTACAAACTTGTCGGA
This sequence comes from Adenophora triphylla var. japonica, assembly GCA_022495995.1. NCBI lineage: Eukaryota > Viridiplantae > Streptophyta > Magnoliopsida > Asterales > Campanulaceae > Adenophora > Adenophora triphylla. The sequence continues at coordinate 644,903 of JAFEMH010000233.1, read as the reverse complement.
CCACTCAGGAGGGTGCATTTGGTTGTCGGAAGTGCTGGGGGTGTCTCGGACATCTTTCTACATTCCATCGTTGGTTCTGCGACGATGCGGAATTTGGAGCGAGTGCCACTTGGCGATTTGAGTTATGCTGCTACCTTTGAGGTGGGATCTTTGCAGATGGAAGATCCTTCGACGCTATTGCTGCTCACACGGTGGTGGCAATACACGTCCTTTCTGCCCGGGGTTCTCTTTCACCGGAGAGAGGGCACTGTTACGTCGACGCAGATATACGAACCGAGTACGAAGAGTGTATGGGGAGACACGAGATGTCTATCTTGTGGAGACGGAGTGAGCTGTTGGGTGCTGATCACCTGGACAGCTCGACCTTGAGGAGGGCCGAAGCAAGGGCTATCCCTGGGAATCGTACTGGCGATGCCATGGTTGATTATGAGACAAATGCTGATCAGGAGGCCAATCAAAGCACTGTTATGATGGCTCGAAGCAAGGCAGCTCAAGACAGAGCTAGAGAAAGGGCTGCGTTGACAGCCACAGGCTTGACGGAGGCGTCGGGAAGAGTCCCTGAGCCAGGTAGAAGGCCTACCTGTTAGTACCCGGTCCGAAAAAAGGAACTGAAGTGCATTCGGGAAAATCGGGGACTAAACTAACATTTGGAAGCTTTTGGACCAAATTGGAATTTATGGAAAATTCAGGGACTAAACGGGAAATATGGAAATTTTGGACGAATTTGATATATAAAAATTCCTGGGATTAAATGAAAGATAAAATTCCAAAGAGCGAAATGCAAAAGAAGTCATTAGAGTGGCCAAAGTGGACTTGGCAATAACGGAGACGAACCGAATAATAATGGTACTAAATCTAGGCAAGGCACCAGAGAAGTGGCCGAGCTATGGGCCAGTTGTAGCAATGGTGGCCGGCCAATGCAAAGGCCATTTGGGCCAAGGCAGAATCTGGAACTGGGCTTTCACAATCTTTGGCCGATCGACCATTATCAGCCGCCGCCATAATCTAAATTCTAGTGCCGATCGAACCTAATTTCAAGTGCCGATCGGACCTTATTTTAAGGCCGATCGACCCTTTATTTTTGTGCCGATCGAACCTCATTTTAGGGCCGATCGACCCTTCAGCTGGCCCAGCCCAATTACCGAAGCACTATAAATAGGGGTGCCCGGCTCCCATTCTCAACACACAATTTTACTCGGGAGAAGCGAGATTACACTTGCTTTACCCACAGTTCTTTTTATTCTCTTCGAATCGCCCTAGGTTCGACCCCAAAGTCTTGCTACAATTGGTAAGACTCTTTTTAATATTTTTGTTCCCTATTATTACTATTGTCTTATTATATTTGCATGCTTATTATATTTTAATTGTTCCTTTATGCTAGATTTAGGACTGTTTTAATATATTTAAATATGCTATAGCCGAGGATGATCTAAGGTTTCGCCCAAGAAAACCCAATGGATCTAGGAACTATTTCTTTCCTTCCACCTTAGTTATAATTATCCCATGATCAACAATCCCCCAAGGATGAACGTTGATTAGTGCACCTTCCGAGGGCCTAACTCAAAGGTTCTAGGGTGTGATCATCAATTAATTCTTTCTCTCCCCTCCTCCTTATGCATGATCCCGTTTCTTCTATCTATTCCTGTAAACACCGCACACAACCAACACCCCACATGCTAGAAAGACCGATTCGTCGGGCAATAGGAGTGATAACGTTTCTTCTTCTGTTGTAACTTGACCCCCGAACCCAATTAACTGTTTAGCCTTTTTTCAAAGCTTTGGGCTATATCAAAGTGGCGTGGCGACTCTCAAAATTAAACTAATATTTTAATATGGTTTAAAGCGAGTGTCACTAAATGAATATCCCATTTCGATCCGACTTTATATAATTATTTATTATTTCAAACTTCCGAATGCGCGTTGCGTCGGGACGGGGTATTCATAGTGGCGACTCTGCTGGGGATTGTTTTGAAATTTTTTCAAACTAAGTGGGTCAGACTTTCGTTTTCTTGTATGGTGTTGTGTTTTACTTCCTTTTTCTTTTCCTCCTATTCTTAACTGTTGCATTGCATGCATGCATCTCATAAAAAAAAATCTTTCTCTTTTTTCCTTAAAAAAAAGAATTAGACTTTTTACCTCACACTACCACTAGAGTCCGTGTCACACTGCACAGCTACCCCTTAACCCTTCGGAGAAGCCAAAGTGCGGGAAGTGTGGTGATCATGTTGCCTCCCTTCCGAGTCTCACTTGGCCATCCACTCATCAGTGCGCTTCGGCTGCACGGTGGGAGCTTGAAATCTAACCCTTGTGTCACCCACTTTGCTAAGAATACACTCCTTGTGACCGGTTGGTTTGACTAGCTTTTTCATGTAGACAATTAATAAGGTCTTTATGTTGAGTCACTACGAATCAGTGATAAGTCAAGATCTATAGAGAGAAAAGAGCACAAAAAATTTTTAAAGGATGTGCCATGTAAGGTCGAGTGCTTGTTAAAAGATCTTGTCTTATCATAGGTCTGTAGTACTTCCCATAAATATCATCTTAAATGTCTATATGAGACGGTTAGTCGTTAGGATCCACCACGTTAGGACCTTTAGTTAGTTGCGAAAAAGGGTATCCCTTCCAACCAAGAGTAGGTTCTATAAAATAGAGGGCTTTTTGTAAATAAAGTGCTTAACTATCCCTTATTTCTAGGACCCTCAGGTCCGCTCCTCATTTCTAGGACCCTTCGAGGTCCGCTCCTCATTTCTAGGACCCTCGAGGTCCGCTCCTCATTTCTAGGACCCTCAGAGGTCCGCTCCTCATTTCTAGGACCCTCCGAGGTCCGCTCCTCATTTCTAGGACCCTCCGAGGTCCGCTCCTCATTTCTAGGACCCTCCGAGGTCCGCTCCTCATTTCTAGGACCCTCCGAGGTCCGCTCCTCATTTCTAGGACCCTCTGAGGTCCGCTCCTCATTTCTAGGACCCTCCGAGGTCCGCTCTTCATTTCTAGGACCCTTCGAGGTCCGCTCCTCATTTCTAGGACCCTCTAAGGTCCGCTCCTTATTTCTAGGACCCTCCGAGGTCCACTCCTCATTTCTAGGACCCTCCGAGGTCCACTCTCCATTTCTAGGACCCTCCGAGGTCCGCTCTTTACTCCTTGGACCCTTCAAGGTCCACACCCTCTACTGCGGTCCGCTCCTCTTCTCTTGGACCCTTCAAAGTCCACTCCTCATCTCTTGGACCCTTCAAGGTCCACACTCCTCATATCTTGGACCGTTCAAGGTCCGCTCCTCTTATCTTGGGCCGTTCAAGGTCCGCTCCTCATATCTTGGACCGTTCAAGGTCCGCTCTTCTTCTCTTGGACCCTTCAAAGGTCCACTCCTCTTCTCTTGGACCCTTCAAGGTCCACTCCTCTTCTCTTGGACCCTTCAAGGTTCACTCCTCTTCTCTTGGACCCTTCAAGGTTCACTCCTCTTCTCTTGGACCCTTTAAGGTCCACTCCTCTTCTCTTGGACCATTTAAGGTCCACTCCTCTTCTCTTGGACCCTTTAAGGTCCACTCCTCTTCTCTTGGACCCTTTAAGGTCCACTCCTCATCTCTTGGACCCTTCAAGGTCCACTCCTCATATCTTGGACCGTTCAAGGTCCTCATCTCTTGGACCCTTCAAGGTCCACACTCCTCATATCTTGGACCGTTCAAGGTCCGCTCTTCTTCTCTTGGACCCTTCAAGGTCCACTCCTCAATTTAGGACCCTTCGAGGTCCACTCTCTCTATCTAGGACCATTAAAGGTCCACCTTTCCACCTGAGACTCTTCGAGGTCCACCCCTCGTCTCTTGGACCATCCATGGTCCATTCCTCTACCTTTGACCACCCACGGTCTACATCCTTCAAGTTAGGACCCTTCAAAGTTCTACCTCTTATCTCTTGAACCATCCGCAGTTTGCTCCCTTAGCCTTAAAACCATCCATAGTTTAGATCCTTTATCTCTAGCACCCTTCAGCCAAAAACCCACCTAGATCAAACCTCTCTCGACCCATATAGATCAAACCACCATCTAGGGCCTACCTAAGCCAACTTACCAAGTCCGATTAGCTCGTCTAGATCACCTCACTTATATTTGACCAAGGATCGAGTCATCTTCCTCTCCCTTTTTCACCAAACGGACTCTCTCTTTCTCTAAACTTAAACCTGGTTGTATCATCAATCGGGGCCCCCTCGAACTACGGTGACCTGAGACTCGTATCTTAAATGGTAAGGGTTACGTAGGCAACTTCGGCAGGTCAAACTCAAAATTGTGGAGGTCAAATATTTTCTCAAGGATGCCTTAAGATTGATTATGAATCTAATTCAACTCATTGGCTTGACTCCGCCATATGTTCTTACAGAATTCCACATCATGTCTCTGGAGAAAAGCATTGAAGCCCTCAAAGAAGTCTCAAACATGAGGATGGGAGTGATCAACCTCCTCAAAGACATGCATGAAATTGAGCAGCACCATTTGTCTTACATTCAGGAATACTTGAGAAGAGTTCCTCCCCCTATTCAATAGGGGTCCCTATCATCCACATGCTTATGGTTCCCCTTATGGTCCTACACATCAGAATTTCTCATTCGGGATGCTGCCGTGGCTACCAACCAACTAAAGGCATCAATACCCGAAGAAGATCAACAAGGAACATTTTGATGACTTAGGAATGCCTGTGGGTGAGTTCTTCGACATTTTGGTGGGAAAGAATTTGATCGAGCCGCTCGAGAACTACAAGCCTATTAACCCAAAGGAAGACTTAGATACATCCAAGTTTTGCAGATACCACAAGTACGCTGGGCATACCACTGACAAATGTGTGCAACTGAAATGCTCAATTCAAAGATTGATCAACCAAGGGAAGACCCAAGGCCTCATTGATGAAGGAACCCTCACCCTTCAAGGAAAGATTTAGATTCATTCAGTCTTGTAGGTTCTAGTGTGTCTTTCTTACTTCCACTTTGGGCATTGGTATGTAATGTCCACTTTAGATTAGTTACTTCAACAATAAAAAAGGTCTTTCTTTCTTTTCTCTCTAGACTTGAGACATAATCTCGCATTACTTTCAAGAAGATTGTTTTATTTATAATTATCATTTGATTGCTAATCTCACTGATAAACTCACCGGCTAATAACAAGGTAAACAATGAATGAATGCTTTGATTGGAGTGAACAACTCACTGTCCCTTCCTCATATACACCATCCCTATACACCCTTCTTTCATACGCTCCCTCCACACTATACTTTCCATACACTATCGCCAGACCCTCTCTCTTCGAACATACACTTTCCCAAATACACTCTCCCCCCACTTGACCTCCTTTCCATATGGTCAAGACAAGCACAAAGACCGTTGTTGCTCATCATCAGAAAATAGCTGCTCACGCCACTTTAAAGAAGATGCAAAGAGTTGTTCCTATCCTTCACAAGTGCTGCATGAATATCAACTTGGGGCTCACCAACCCCCCAACCTCGCGTCTCCTCTGATTTTCCATTTGATCGATAAACTTTCATTGAATATGCTCACATATCTTTCTCATGGTCTGAATATATTTTGCCTTGCTTAAAAAATCAGTTAAATGAGTTTGCATTTATTTTAAATACTCTTTTGAGAATGCTATCCAGTAGCGATTGAAGCTTAAACCTCTCACCATAGGAAGCCATAACCTTATCCTCACTAAATAATACCCTTTCATTTCAAGATCGACAAGTTTTGAAACCCTAAAGAAGAAGCTCATACTAGGGGCTCCCCTGATTCACAAAGGAAGTAATCACCTCCAAGCTCAAGAAAGGGGGAATACAAAAGAAACTCATACAAGGGGCTCCTTCGACTCACGAAAGAAGGGACCACCTCCAAGCCCAAGAGGGAAAAGGTAAAAGCATCCTAAAGGCATACGCTAGGGGCTATCGCGAGCAAACAAATCCGAAGGCTTTTCTCGATAAGAGGGTGTTTAAAAAAAAAAAAAAAAAAAAAAAAAAAAAAAAAAACTTCATCACCCCGAAGTGAACCTCCCATCGCAAAGGTTGTGAAAACGAGACATCGAGTGAAGGTACTATCGTGATCAAGTTACCTGCTGAAATCACAACAAACTCGCGAGAAGAAGCAACAAAAATTCCCTCTTGGACAAATCCCGTAAACCAATTCCAAAGTCCATCCTCTCACTTTTAGAGGATTCCATCACCACCCTTGACCTTATCAAAATCAAAGTTAACCTCACTCTTAGAGGTTCTGAAGAAGCAGCAACAAGAAAATCCCTTCGCCTTAGAATTCCAAACACATCCCTCAAACCAACCTCTCAGCAAAAGGCCCAGCCAACCTCTCACTTTAAGAGGCCATCACCTAATGATCGATCGCAATCCAAAGCCCAGCTACAACCGCTACCGGATGGCATTCTCAAAAGATTATTTAAAAGAAATGCATATTCAGATTTTTGAGTCACTTGTTATCCTACGTGAGCATATTACATATTCTCTCAAAAGTTTGGGAACTCGTCCTATTCTTGAAATTCGTTCATTCGATTCCTCAAACACTGTCTGCAAAAGTCTCACTGGGGCTTCGCATCCGTGCCTCTCAGCGGCACTCCGGTAAAAGCAAGGAGACACGCGCCAGGGACTACTCCCCTCGGCTTGCGAGAACAAAGGAACAAAGAATCTTCACTTGAAAGAATGAAAAATCTTTGGGTTATAATCAGTCAATTCCCACCTTTTCTTCCACCCAATCTTTTTTCTATTTTTCATTCTTTCCCATGAAGGAGATCAATGCAGCGGCAGCCCGCACCACAATTACCACCGAACAGAGCAGTAAGCAACAACAGAACATCCTTCTCCTTCTAAAGACAAGCCAGATTTCACCTCCAAATCAAACCATTCATTTGTTTACCTATATAATTGGAATTTGATAAACCAATCAGTGAGGTCCATTCACGAGCAATCAAGATATAATTCTGAATAAAATAATTCTTCAAATGTCTCGACAAGTCTTCTTTTTCTACATCATAGGAAAATAGAGCCAAACAACTTTGTCTTTTACATGCACGGGGGCTTCCATACACTTTTCCACGCCTTGTGATGCTTATACTCTCCCAAAGAGTCAAACCCAGCGAAAGTGTCATACACGAACTCGGGATCCATTCCCACCTTCGAAAAAATGCGCCCCTGCACATATACATTTCCGAGTCTTGTCCGGCGGCGATTGACCATTGTTCGAAACGAGGGGTCGCCCGTGGCCGCAAGATGACTCTGTACGCAAATAGGGATGCATTGAATCTCTCAAAGTGGGGCTTTTGTTAAGCTGTTCTCTCGAGGCTCTCTTCGGGTTTGCTCTGCATCATCAGCTGGGGCTTCGCCATTCCCTTCAAATTTGCTTTGCATCATCAGCGGGGCTTCGCCATTCATCATCAGCGGGACTTCGCCAAGGTCACTTCATCAAACATTGGGGCTCCCCTCAACAAAAATGGGTCGACTATGTGCTCTAACAAAAATCGGAGCTCCAATGAAGTCATATCTAGCATGAAGGGCATCCCTTGTCATCAAGATCAGCATGTGGCAAACTCTTTGAGTTAGTTAGAAATATAATTGATCATAAGGCTTCCTTATCAAATAAACATGCTTTCAAAATACTATCCTCCTTGGCACCTTGTTTACAAAAATCACTCTTTGGTCTCCACAAATTTTCAAACTCTTCAAATCTATCAAAGACGTATCTCTGTGACTCTCAAGATGACTCGGCCCTTATCTCTGGACATCAAACCTACCTAATCCCACCTTCTATCATCGACACTTACTCGGCCTCGCCTAGTTTAAACCAATAACCTTTCTGCTCAAACTGCCTTGTTTAGACATACCGCAAATGTAAAACCCTAGCCTCAAGCCTAGGTGACAAATACCTCTCTAAACCCTAGCCTCAAGCCTAGGTGACAAATACCCTTCTAAACCCTAGCCTCAAGCCTAGGTGACAAATATCTTTCTAAACCCTAGCCTCAAGCCTAGGTGACAAATGCCTCTCTAAAACCCTAGCCTTAAGCCTAGGAGACAAGACTCCTCTCTAAGCCTTAGCAATGATTATCCCGATCTTTTAATCGCTTGGTTCTTCGGCTCGGGAAGCCATAATAATCCCAATCAATTCACACAACTATTCTTCATCAGTAAACAGTAGCCTAAGTCCTTTGGCAGCTACAGTTTCCCGCATTTTAGAGGTCTATCCTCCATTTCAAAGGGTCCGTCCCGCATCTTTCAAAGGGTCCGTCCCGTACTTTCAAAGGGTCCGTCCCGCATTTCAGAGGTCTATCCTCCATTTCAAAGGGTCCGTCCCGCATTTCAAAGGGTCCGTCCCGCACCTTTCAGAGGTCTATCCTCCATTTCAAGGGTCCGTCCCGCATATCAAAGGGTCCGTCCCGCATTTCAGAGGTCTATCCTCCATTTCAAAAGGTCCGTCCCGTACTATCAAAGGGTCCGTCCCGTACTTTCAAGGGTCCGTCCCGCATCTTCAAAGGGTCCGTTCCGCATCTTCAAAGGGTCCGTCCCGCATCTTCAAAGGGTCCGTCCCGCATTTCAGAGGTCTATCCTCCATTTCAAGGGTCCGTCCCGCATATCAAAGGGTCCGTCCCGCATTTCAGAGGTCTATCCTCCATTTCAAAAGGTCCGTCCTGTATCTCAGAGGGTCCGTTCCGTACTTTCAAAGGGTCCGAGTCCCGCATCTTCAAAGGGTCCGTCCCGCACCTTCAAAGGGTCCGTCCCGCATTTCGAAGTCAAAATTATCCAATCTTTGGGTGACTCCCGGACGATCAAATCTTTGGGTGACTCCTAGAAACAGTCAAATCTTTGGGTGACTCCCCGTACAGTCAAATCTTTGGGTGACTCCCCGGACAGTCAAATCTTTGGTGACTCCCCGTACAGTCAAATCTTTGGTTGACTCCCCGTACAGTCAAATCTTTGGGTAACTCCCCGGACAGTCAAATATTTGGCTTTTGATTCCCACACAGTTTTTTCCCACATTGCCCCATACACTTTCTCTCAGTACGCGAATCAAGACTAAACTTGATTTATTTGCACAACACACGGAGAAATCAAGACTACACTTGATTTGTTCCATCACACACAATTTTCAAGGGGAAAATCAAGACTATACTTGAATTTCCTTTCCACAACATATCTTCACACGGAAAAATCAAGACTACACTTGATTTGTTCCATCACACACAATTTTCAAGGGGAAAATCAAGACTATACTTGAATTTCCTTTCCACACATTATCTCACAACATATCTTCACACGGAAAAATCAAGACTACACTTGATTTGTTCCATCACACACAATTTTCAAGGGGAAAATCAAGACTATACTTGAATTTCCTTTCCACACATTATCTCACAACATATCTTCACACGGAGAAATCAAGACTACACTTGATTTGTTCCATCACACACAATTTTCAAGGGAAAAATCAAGACTATACTTGAGTTTCCTTTCCACACACAACATATTTTCCCACGGAGAAGGCAAGACTATACTTGATTCTCCTTTCCGTACATCTCTCAATATTATTCGAATCGCCCTTAGATTCGATCCTCAAAGCCTTGCCACAAATCGCATCTTTGGCTTGAGACGCTGCACGTCCGCCACTCTCGGGTACTAAACGCCCGCGTTTTTGAACTACGACTTGGCTTGATTCCTTTTGGGATACGTAGGTAGCCCGACGTGGGTCCAGCCGCTCGACCTACCTGGTCATCCTTTTGCGACTCAGCTCAAGTCCAAAAACCTCACATCCACAAGGTCACTTTCCTTACCTCCTGAAATCCCTTTTTTCAGGACGGATCCTATTCTTCTATCGTCGACCCCACTTGTCTTACAAGAAGCATCGCCGAGGGGCTACTGTTAGTACCCGGTCCGAAAAAAGGAACTGAAGTGCATTCGGGAAAATCGGGGACTAAACTAACATTTGGAAGCTTTTGGACCAAATTGGAATTTATGGAAAATTCAGGGACTAAACGGGAAATATGGAAATTTTGGACGAATTTGATATATAAAAATTCCTGGGATTAAATGAAAGATAAAATTCCAAAGAGCGAAATGCAAAAGAAGTCATTAGAGTGGCCAAAGTGGACTTGGCAATAACGGAGACGAACCGAATAATAATGGTACTAAATCTAGGCAAGGCACCAGAGAAGTGGCCGAGCTATGGGCCAGTTGTAGCAATGGTGGCCGGCCAATGCAAAGGCCATTTGGGCCAAGGCAGAATCTGGAACTGGGCTTTCACAATCTTTGGCCGATCGACCATTATCAGCCGCCGCCATAATCTAAATTCTAGTGCCGATCGAACCTAATTTCAAGTGCCGATCGGACCTTATTTTAAGGCCGATCGACCCTTTATTTTTCTGCCGATCGAACCTCATTTTAGGGCCGATCGACCCTTCACTGGCCCACCCAATTACCGAAGCACTATAAATAGGGGTGCCGGCTCCCATTCTCAACACACAATTTTACTCGGGAGAAGCGAGATTACACTTGCTTTACCCACAGTTCCTTTTATTCTCTTCGAATCGCCCTAGGTTCGACCCCAAAGTCTTGCTACAATTGGTAAGACTCTTTTTAATATTTTTGTTCCCTATTATTACTATTGTCTTATTATATTTGCATGCTTATTATATTTTAATTGTTCCTTTATGCTAGATTTAGAATTTGTTTTAATATATTTAAATATGCTATAGCCGAGGATGATCTAAGGTTTCGCCCAAGAAAACCCAATGGATCTAGGAACTATTTCTTTCCTTCCACCTTAGTTATAATTATCCCATGATCAACAATCCCCCAAGGATGAACGTTGATTAGTGCACCTTCCGAGGGCCTAACTCAAAGGTTCTAGGGTGTGATCATCAATTAATTCTTTCTCTCCCCTCCTCCTTATGCATGATCCCGTTTCTTCTATCTATTCCTGTAAACACCGCACACAACCAACACCCCACATGCTAGAAAGACCGATTCGTCGGGCAATAGGAGTGATAACGTTTCTTCTTGTTGTAACTTGACCCCCGAACCCAATTAACTGTTTAGCCTTTTTTCAAAGCTTTGGGCTATATCAAAGTGGCGTGGCGACTCTCAAAATTAAACTAATATTTTAATATGGTTTAAAGCGAGTGTCACTAAATGAATATCCCATTTCGATCCGACTTTATATAAATATTTATTATTTCAAACTTCCGAATGCGCGTTGCGTCGGGACGGGGTATTCACACTACCGGAATATTTCCTGCGAAGGTGAAGAACACTCGCCGGGGGAAAGGGAAGGGGAAGAAGGATGAAGGACCAAGTACGGGAAACTAGGTTGACCTTGCTTTGTCAGTATCCACCACATTGTCATTACGAGACACATTAATTGATTAATGTTTTATTGTAGTTTTGCTAGCGTGTAGCGAGTCAAGAGTTGACCGTGCTTGAACTCATCAAAGATTGTTTTAACCGTAATGAATTTGTAGGTTAAATGAAAAGAGTTTTTCGAAACACAAGCAATTGATGCTTATTGTATTTTTTTGTTTTTAGACCGAACCAATGATGGTACGCCTACGTTCCCCTTTTACAATTGGACTAAGGGGCTCGGGTCATAGTAGTTCGACACTTTTAGGTGAATCGAGAAAAACAAAGACAAAAGAAGTGCGACCCTATTTTTACTGGATCATTAGCGGGAATGTATCCAGTTGGGTATTACTCTTTTAGCACTTTAATTTTATTGAGGGGACGGTGTATGGGGAAGGTGAGTTGACTCGTGCTCTTCCTCAAATGAAGTATCTGCGGAGCTTGCTTCCGTTCACGGGGTTAACGAAAGGGTTTCCGTCCGAGTCTGCTAGCTTCATGGCTCCTCCGGAGAAGATTCTTTGTACCACGAACGGCCCTATCCGGAGTAGGCTCCCACTTTAGAGGGGATTGGTGCGTATAGGAGGCTTTTCCTTTAGCACCAAGTCGCCTTCTCTGATGTCTCGTATCTTGACTTTCTTGTCGAATGCTCGTGCCATTCTGCTTTGGTAGGCTCGAGTATGTTCCATGGCTTTCAATCTGCGCTCGTCGAGTAGAGAAAGTTCGTCATGACGGCTCTATAGCCATTCGACTTCATTGATCCCATTTTCCAAGAGGACTCGGAGGGATGGAATTTCCAATTCCACGGGTAACATTGCTTCCATTCCGTAGGTAAGAGCGAACGGAGTCTCCCCTGTGGCGGTTCTGAATGATGTTCGGTATCCCCAGAGGGCTAGATGTAGCTTTTCGGGCCAGTCCCGACCTCTGGTGGTCATCTTTCTGATTATCATGGCGAGAGTCTTGTTGGCTGCCTCTACTGCACCATTGGTTTATGGTCTGTAAGGAGAAGATTTATGACGTGTGACTCTGAATTCGATCAGTAGTTGGTCACAATCTCCTTCGAAGTGGGTTCCATTGTCGGAGATGATCTCGTTGGGCACTCCGTATCGGCACATGATGTTCTCTCGGATGAACTCGGCCACCTTCTTAGAATTCAGTACCTTGTACGATCTGGCTTCTACCCATTTGGTGAAGTAGTCGACTGCGACTAAGATGAACTCGTGACCATTGGTCCCTGGTGGAGTGACCATGTACTTGATGTCAAACTCAGCCAGGAAGAATGACCACTTGGCTAGCCGCATTGACAGGGATGGCTTGTCAAAGAGATATCGGACGGGGTCCACTTTGGAGACCAGGAGCGAGAATGCGGCGCATGTAGTGTTTCGGTTTCCCGACTACCCATACCAAGGCGGTACAAGTTTTCTCACGATCTTTGAGTAGTGAGTTCACTTCCTTGAAGCTTCCGGCTTACGAAGTAGATTGCATGCTCAACCTTGGAATCTTTATGTTCTTGTGCCCAGGCATTGCTCCGATTGACGTGCCTATTGCGTCGAGATACGGGAGTAGTGGCTTGTCTTCATGTGGCGGGCACGTAATGGGGGATTCACCAAGTAGGTCTTGATCTTCTCAAAAGTTGTTTGGCACTCGGAGTCCCATTTGATGTCGGCATTCTTTTTCATTAGTTTGAACATGGGCTCGCGAGAGATGTCAAGCGGTTAATGAAGCGGCGATGTGCGAAGTCTTCCCATGAAGCTCTTCACTTCTATCGGGGTTTGAGGCGGCTTCATGTCGATGATGGCCTTGATTTTCTTGGGATCGGCTTCGATACCTCTTTACGTAACCATGTACCCCGGTACCTTGCCGCGCTTGACGCCGAAGGTGCACTTGCCGTGGTTTAGTCTCATGGAGTGCTTTACGAGTCATTGAAGAACTTTCTCGGATCTGTCATGTCTTGCATGTATCGATCCTCTGGAGTGGATGATCATGTCGTCAACATATACTTCGATTTCTTTGTGAATCATGTCATGGAAGAGGGCCATTGCGGCCCAGTAAGTAGCCCAGGCTGTTCTTCGACCGAACGGCATGGCCAGGTGTAGCAGTATGTCCCCCACGGAGTGGTGAAGGCGATCTTGGCTTGATCCTCCTCGGACATTTTGATCTGGTTGTATCCGGCGAACCCGTCCACGAAGGACTTTACTTGAAATTTGCCGTGGTGTCGACCGGCATGTCGATGTTAGGCGGTGGGAAATCATCTTTAGGGCTGGCCTTGTTGAGATCCCGGAAATCCACACAACATCCGACCTTTTCGTTGGCCTTGGTGACCGTCACGATGTTGGAGAGCCAAGTCGGGTACTCAATCACTCACGATGAAACCAACTCGGAGCATTTTCTCAATCTCTTCTTTTACTTGCAAGGACCACTCTGGCTTGATCTTGCATAGCTTACATTTGACAGGCTTGGAATCGGGATCCGGGGAATTCTGTGCTCCACGATTGAGGATCGAGTCTGGCATGTCTGGTATGACCGGGCGAACACGTCAACATACTCTGGAGGAGGCTTATCGGGGCTTCTTTTACTGCATCGGCGAAGAAAGCGCCCACTTGTGTCTCTTTAGGCTCTTGCCTTTGACCCCCGGGTTCGCTTTGGTCGCTAACCTCTTCGGCGGCTTGGGCCCGATTGTCCTCTTGGTCAACTACACGCTTGAGAACTTCCTTAATGTATTGTTCGTTTAATGTGTACTGCTTCTTTATCAATTGAGTTATTAACGTCTTTTAAGTTGTTTGTTAACTTATCGGTTGTTAAAGTGGCAATGAGAGGATACTAGAAAGGTCGGACTTTTCATTGAACAAGAACGGAAATACATGATTGGCTACATTATCATAGTCCTCCCGGCGTAAGGCCGTTGGATGACTCGGAGGGCCGGACTCGACAAGGAGGTGACTCGAGAGGGTTTGAGACCGAGTTTAGGGAGATGTGGGTGTAGGCCCATCTTATCTTCCAATTCTGCTGGCTTTCCCTTGGTCGGTGAAGGTTACCCAATTCTTCGGTGGCATTCTTTGGATGCTTGATGAGGGTTCGGGGATCGAGAGGCTTGGCTTCTCGCTGTCCCAATCATGGCGATCATCTTTGTTGTCGGAGCCCGTGTCAATCGGGTTTGGCACCTCCATGACTTCTTCAAAAAGACTCTGTAGAATTTGGTCCACCTGAGAGCGTCTTCTATGAATTGGTTCCTTACGCTTTGGAGTTCTTGTCTCGAACGTGGCCTCGGTGGGTGATCCAGAACAATCATTTCCCATGGAGAGTACCACGAGTTGCTCCTCCAGTACGGGATTCCCTTGAATGTGTACTCGTCTTTGGGACTGTGGTGGCGGTTGGTCAGGTAGAGGGCTGTGATATCGAGGAACGCTCCCCTTATCGGATTAGCTTTGAGTCCTACGAAATGCTTGAGGTCACGTGCTAGGTGTTCCATTCTTTACGTAGTCTCGGTGCGACTATCCTGCTTCTTTCTCATCTTCATCGAGTTCCACTTTGTTGGTCCCCTCGGTTCTGTTTGTCGGTTCCACTTGTGGTCCCCTCGGTTACGCTTTCGGTTCCCTTGTCGGTCCCCTCGGTTCGCTGTCGGTTCCCTTGTCGGTCCCCTCGATTACTGCTGTCGGTTCCCTTGTCGGTCCCTCGGTTCTGCTTCAGTCGGTTCCCTTGTCGGTCCCCTCGGTTCGCTTTGTCGGTTCCCTTGGTGAAGTAATGAGCGAGGTCAAAGCTGTAAGGCCGGAGATTGGGTGTGTCGTCGGAGGTTCCCCTTTTGTGGGCTGCTGCCTTGGTGCGGGCGAGCCTTTTGTCTTTCTTGATGTCAGCCGGTGTTGGCACGTAGCCAAGCACCTGGACCGTGGTATGGTCCTTAACTTCAATAACTTGGTGTTGGCCTTGTAGCCTTTTGCCGAGCCCCAGTCCTGGGATGAAGTTCATGAGTTTCATCATCCTCATGGCAGGAGGAATCTGGTCGTGAGATAGTGGAAGGTCCACGTTGCGTATTTGGATCTTGGAGGTCTCCGGGGTGAATCCGAGTTAATGGCATGTCGTCACTATGCTTGATTTCTAATCTTTTGGAATGTCGTTGGTCTTTGGTCCCCTCGGTGGTGACGCTGTCGCCGTAGACTGTGGTTAGCTTGTTGCCATGCATGAACTTGAGACACTGGTGAAGGGTGGATGCCACGCCATTGATTTGATGCAGCCAGGGACGCCCTAGGATGGCTGTGAAAGTGATTGGAATGTCCAATACGTGGAATTCGGTGGGGATCATCCTCTTGCCGAACCAAATATTAAGAGTAGCAACCCCGAGAACTGTACGGGAAGTAGAGTCATAGGCCTTGACAGTGTGGACTGAAGGCTTTAGATCTGTGGGCTTGATGTCAAGCAGGTCCATCATCTTGGCGGGCAAGACATTCATTCCGGAACCTCCGTCTACCAACACACGGGGAAGGCGACGCTCGTCCAGCTGGACTGTGATGTCGAGCGGCTCGTTGTGATCAGCCCCAAATTTTGGAAGGTCCAAATCTGTGAAGGTGATAATGTTGCCATAGTGGATGTTGCCGATCATCCGAATGACTTCATCTGGGGTTGCGTCCACGGGGACCATTGTAACGACCCTAACCCTAGGCACTAATTTTAAATATCATATTGTGTGCTTTTAATATTATTTTTAATATTATGTGTCCATTTTTATATACTTAATTCCTTATATTAGGATAAAATGATAGGAAAATAAAATTAATGTTCTAAATAGAAAATATAATAATAAAAACATGAATAAATAGGATAGGAAAAATAAGAATAAATATTTGTGAAGAATTTAATTTAAATACATGGGAAATTTAACATTTATGCTTTTAGGTGAAAGCCTATAGATAGTTGTGGGGGGACCCTTTCCCCTAAATCACTCCCCATCCTCCTCCTTTGTCAACAAAACCCATACCCTTCCCATGCTCTCCCATCCGACCTCCCTCCTCCTTCCTTTCTCATCATTTTCATCTCCTACTCCTCCTTATTCTCCTTTCTTCTTCTCTTCAATAATTTCCATGGAAAGCCTCCAAGAAAGCCTCCATTTCAAGAGTTCCTTCCAAGTTCTATAAATCCAATCCTCCTCCATTTCCAAGATCCAAGTGTACTTTCATGTTCGTAGAGGTTCATCTCAAGGAATTGATCAAGCTAGAGAAAGCTTCATAGTTTCATCTCATAATTTTGGCTAAGGTGAGTTATTATGACTTTCCCTTTCTATGTGATGTTCATAAACTATTAAATGTTGTTCTTATGAAAGAAAAAGTATATTATATTTTTAATATGGAGTTATTTGAGTAAATGATTATTCAAGATTTAATTGATTTTAGGTTAAGAATGTGGGTCAAGAGGTAAGGAAAATGTATAATGGGAGTAATATGTTAATGACTTAAGATTAGGGAATGGGATTTTTCTCTTCTAAGTAATGTTCATGAATTATTTAACTTGAAATTATTATTATTAAAATGGGTGGATTAGATGCTTGGAAACCTTCTTGTAAACTTAAGAAATGGGTTTATGTTATAGGTGAATTGGTTGTTTAAGGAAGAGGATCAATAGTGTAAGAAAATGGAATCTAAGTAGATTAAGGAGGTTAAACTTGAATTATGGTATGAAATGGGTGGAAGATTTAGTAATGAATAAATTAGGTTTACATTATTTTGAGTTGATTGATTTATGATGATCATTGTAAGCTAGAAATCCTCTGGTGTTCTTAAGAATATGGTAAAGGAAAGAAAAATGGTAAGAGAAGTAGAAAGGGAACTTAAGAAATTTCTGGATGCTCGCTTGGGCGGTCGCCCAAGGTACGGGCGGCCGCCCATGTGTCCAAGAACTATATTGCTTGAAAACCCTCTTGGGCGGTCGCCCAAGAGGCGGCGATCGCCCGTCGTATTCCAAGATCGGTAGCGGTCGCCCAAGACCCCAGAAACTCATTTTGAATCAACGAATTAGTTTGTAGCAACCTTGATTTGGTCACTTATAAATGGTGACTCCCACTTAGTAAATTGAGCTTGAACCTTCATAGAGACTGCCTTACGGTATAGAATATTGTAAAATGGTTGTAGGCAAATAGCACTTCACCATAAGTGATTCAAACTTGGGAAAGTAGTTGCACACTTTTATTAATATTATTCAAGGTTCACTATCGAGCTAGTTAAGGAATGGTAGCATGTATCACCTATTGGCACTTGCTCCCATACCTTGGTGATTATTGATTATATGGTTAAAATCATTTCTAAGTGTGGATTATTAGACATATGTGTTACATATATATTGTATCGATTGTGGAATGTTTGACTTGTTGTTACATTGCATCCCATTGTGGATTATTTGGTTATATGGTTACCTTACTTGAAATGATTATATTCATTTATGGTATTGATTAGCATGAGTATACATTACCATATTGTTATATTATGATGCATAGTGTACTAAATGGTTGTTGCACTATGGTATTGATTTCATGAGTATAAATTTTACCATGTTGTTATATGATTATCCCTTTTGTGGATTATGTTTCAAGTATCTATTATGTGCTTGAACATGTTGATATTCGGGGTATAATGGAATTCAATCAATTATGGATTTGTTCTATAAGTGATTGAAGGTTCATCATACTGGACCGTCTCTCTGGCCACTGAGTGGGTGTGCTAACGACCGTATTGAGCATGAAGAAGGCTTACAATTGCGATTGGTGTACGGGGAATGCTTCGTATTAAGCCTAAAGCTTACGCTTAGCGATCTTATTGTTGGATACTCTATTATAGGTATCTTTTCTTATATGGATCTCTGGAGTATGAGTCCTATAAGAGGTGAATGTGCTGGAGGCAATTCACCAAAGAGTGGAGTTTTACTCCCACGTTGTACGACTTATTGTTCAGACGGGAAAAAGGTAAAATGAGGTAACGTAAGGTGTTTACCGCTTTTATAATGTGTTATGTGCTACCATGCTATGTGTTGCATCTTGTTTGGCATCTTGCTGCATTCATAATAGCTCATTGAGATTTATTCTCACCCCTTCCCTTTTACTGTTTTAGATTGTCCGAGACAGTGACTCGGAACCAATGAGGCCGGGGTTAAATTGTGGACTTTTGCTTTTGGGGACTTGTCGTTAAGTGTATAAGTTGGTTGTCCGGGTGTATTTATTTAGTAAAACTCTTTTGGTACGATGTGTATAAACTCTTTTGTAAAACAAAGTTAAGTATGAGTTTCGATGTAAGAAATCATTTTATGGTTTATGGAAGTTGTGGAGTGGTGATATTATTAGTTGGTTTAATTTGGTATTTGAAAATGGGTTTTCTTTTAAAAGGAAAATAAAAGTTTTTAAAATTTAGAGAGGAGATTTCCTAGTTGGGCTCCTCAAGCTCGGGATACGCTTTAGGTCCCGGGTTGGGGTGCTCACAGTTGGTATCAGAGCTTAGTTTAGAGGTCAAGGGTAGATGTCTAAACTAAGGGGGAATGTGTGGTAATTAACGCCGAGTGTTTAATGCAGGAGTTCGTTCTAATGGCCGGAAGCAATGATGATCGGCGAAAGGTTCTAGAAAATGAAGGAGATATGAGTATAGGTGGAAATCAGAATGAAGAGATGATGAAATTGTTCAGGATGTTTGTACATAATATGGAGACTAGAGGATCGGTTCCGAATCAACCTGAGGGATACCAAAGTGATGGATTAGAAAGATTTGTGAAGATGAACCCACCGAGCTTTTACGGAGATCCGAATCCGTTAAAGGCAGAAAAATGGTTAGCAGAAATGAATAGGATTTTCGAGGTTATAGGAAGTCCCAACAAAGAGAGAGTTAGGTATGCCGTTTTCAAACTTATATGCTCATGATCTCTCCTGATAATCATTATATGAAAGACTGATCATGATATCAATCCATAATTTCTTCCTAAACTCACTCCTCAAACCTGCTACAAACTTCCGAACCCTTTTCACTTCATGCGATACCAAATGAGGGCAACACTTAGCTAATTCCTCAAAGCTGGACCGGAAATTTGACCTGGATTCACCGTCATGTTCCCTTGTTTTAGTCTTAAGAATTCAAGCTCCTTCTTATCCCTTGTAACCATGGAAATGAAATAGTCCTCGAACTATTGAGTGAAATTATCCCAAGTCCGGGGCGTATGATCCCGCTCCCAACTTTCCTTCACACCGCCACCACCGATCAGTGGACCTTCAAGTTTGAAAACGGCATACCTAACTCTCTTTGTTGGGACTTCCTATAACCTCGAAAATCCTATTCATTTCTGCTAACTATTTTTCTCGCCTTTAACGGATTGGATCTCCGTAAAAGCTCGGTGGGTTCATCTTCACAAATCTTTCTAATCCATCACTTTGGTACCCCTCAGGTTGATTCGGAACCGATCCTCTAGTCTCCATATTATGTACAAACATCCTGAACAATTTCATCATCTCTTCATTCTGATTTCCACCTATACTCATATCTCCTTCATTTTCTAGAACCTTTCGCCGATCATCATTGCTTCCGGCCATTAGAACGAACTCCTGCATTAAACACTCGGCGTTAATTACCACACATTCCCCCTTAGTTTAGACATCTACCCTTGACCTCTAAACTAAGCTCTGATACCAACTGTGAGCACCCCAACCCGGGACCTAAGCGTATCCCGAGCTTGAGGAGCCCAACTAGGAAATCTCCTCTCTAAATTTTAAAAACTTTTATTTTCCTTTTAAAAGAAAACCCATTTTCAAATACCAAATTAAACCAACTAATAATATCACCACTCCACAACTTCCATAAACCATAAAATGATTTCTTACATCGAAACTCATACTTAACTTTGTTTTACAAAAGAGTTTATACACATCTTACCAAAAGAGTTTTACTAAATAAATACACCCAGACAACCAACTTTTACACTTAACCTGACAAGTCCCCAAAAGCAAAAGTCCACAATTTAACCCTGGCCTCACTGGTTCCAGCAACACTGTCTCAAAGACAATCTAAAACAAGAAAAGGGAAGGGGTGAGAATAAATCTCAATGAGCTATTATGAATGCAGCAAGATGCCAAACAAGATGCAACACATAGCATGGTAGCACATAACACATTATAAAAGCGGTAAACACCTTACGTTACCTCATTTTACCTTTTTCCCGTCTGAACAATAAGTCGTACAACGTGGGAGTAAAACTCCACTCTTTGGTGAATTGCCTCCAGCACATTCACCTCTTATAGGACTCATACTCCAGAGATCCCTATAAGAAAAGATACCTATAATAGAGTATCCAACAATAAGATCGCTAACTGTAAAGCTTTAGGCTTAATACAGAAGCATTCCCCCCGTACACCAATCGCAACAGGTCTGTAAAGGCTTCTTCATGCTCAATACAGTCGTTAGCACACCCACTCCCTGGCCACAGGAGGACGGTCCTGTGAGTATGATGAACCTTCAATCACTTATAGAACAAATCCATAATTGATTGAATTCCATTATACCCCCGAATATCAACATGTTCAAGCACAATATAGATACTTGAAACATAATCCACAAAAAGGGATAATCATATAACAACATGGTAATGTATACTCATGAAATCAATACCATAGTGCAACCACCATTTAGTACACTATGCATCATAATATAACAACATGGTAATGTATACTCATGCTAATCAATACCATAGTGCAACCACCATTTAGTACACTATGCATCATAATATAACAACATGGTAATGTATACTCATGCTAATCAATACCATCAATGAATATAAATTCAAGTAAGGTAACCATATAACCAAATAATCCACACTTGGGATGCAATGTAACAACAAGTCAAATATTCCACACTTGGGATGCACATAACAGTATGTCTAATAGTCCATACTTAGAATCTTATGATAACCATATAATCAATAATTCCACAACTTGGAATAACAATGCCACAAGGTGATACATACCCATTACTAACTAGCTCAATAGTGAACCTATAGCTTCTATACTATTGCAACTACTCACCAAAGATATGGAGTAAGTAAGGCCTCTATGAAGGTTCAAGCTCAATTTACTAAGTGGGAGTCACAATCTATAAGGGACCAAACAAGGTTGCTACACAAATTGGGTTCGCATTCAAAATTCGGTTTCTGGGGTCTTGGGCGACCGCCCATACCTCTTGGGCGACCGCCCAAGAGGGTTTTTCAAACAATCTAATTTCTGGACACATGGGCGGCCGCTCATGCCCCCTTGGGCGACCGCCCAAGTGTCTGAGCCAGAATTTCCTAAGTTTCCCAAATTGTAACCTCTTACCATTTTCTTTCACTTCCCAAGTTTTCCTTCTACTCTACATTAAAAAAATCAACAAGAAGATTTCCTAGCTTCACCAAGTTCACCCTAAATCATGCAATCCCAAAATAAAGAATTCTAAGTCATTTATCATTCTACACTTTACCCATTTTATACCCTCTAAATCATCTTCCAAGAACATTATCCTCAACCAAATTCATTTACCCATTTTCTAACTCATGTAAGGTTCTAAAGCATGTAACACCCATTAATATAACAAGAACAACATTTATAATTTATGATCATTCATAAGAAGGAAAGTCATAATCAATTCACATACTAAGCCATGTAACCCAAAAATGATTAAATCTTATATCATTTACCCTTTGAATCACTACCCATTTCACTATTACTTTCCAAGTATAAATTTCATAATTTAATTAACCCATTTGCTTACCTTCTTGACCCATTTTCCTAACCAACCACAACATTCTATTTCCATACCAAATTTCTCAACATCCAAGAAAGTTTCTAAGGCCTCAAATAACCATTATAACAATAATAACAACATCAATAGTTTATGAACATTTAAAGAAAGGAAGTCATAATAACTCACCTTAGCTAGAACAAGATGAAATGAAGCTTTTCTAGGCTTGATCAATTCCTTGAGATGAACCACTCACAAAAGGACACTTGGATTTGGAAATGGTTGAGGAATGAACTTGGTATGAACTCTTGGAATGGGAGGCTTTCACCAAACTTCCATGGAAAGTGAAGAGAAGAGAAAGAAGTAAGAGAAATGAGGAAGGAGATGAAAATGATGAGAAAAGGAGGAGGGAGGTCGGATGGTTGAGGAAGTATGGGAAGGGGTATGGGTTTTGTTGACAAATGAGGAGGATGGGGAGTAATTTAGGGAAAGTGTCCCCCCCCCACAACTATCCTTCCTAGGCTTTCACCAAAATAGCCATTTTCATTTAAATTTTCCCCAAAGCATTTAAATTAAAATCCTCCTACTCAAATATTTATTCATGTTTTTATTATTATAATTCTTTTTGAACATTAATTTATTTTCCTATCAATTATCCTAATATAAGAATTTAAGTATATAAAAATGGACACAAAATATTAACAATAATATTAAAGGCACACAATATGATATTAAAAATTAGTACCTAGGTTTAGGGTCGTTACATGGCGAGGCTGAAACTTCCCACTATTTCGAGTCTTTGGATGTGCAGTCCCATCGAACTCCATCTGGGACATTTTAAACTTGGGGGAGGAGCTTTCACTTGATCTCGATCAACAGCCTTAAGCCCGCTCGATTCTGCAGTTAGCTTATCAATTTGCTGCTGCATTTGTTTTAACAACATAGCCAATTCTGGAGTCATTCCGGGAAGCAGAGGAATATCAGGCGAAACAGTCGAGGAAGGTACAGAGTTGACCGACTGGAAAAGAGAGTCCTCGAGAGTAGGTGTTGTAGCTGGAGGAAAACCAAAAGTGCTTGGTACATTCAATTTGTTGTCAAACGGGCCAACCGAGATAGGGAACTGAGCATTCTGGGCTGAAGGATCTTGAAATGAAATGCCAGCAGCCACATACGAACCTGAACCGAGACCAAGAGATGCACCTACCATAGGTTGAGAAGATCCACCCTGAAACTGGGACTGATTAAACTGAGGTTGTAGAAAACCTTCACGATTAAACTCGCTACTGGAGAATTGATACCGAGAACCATACTGTACTCGAGGACCCTGGAATTGACCATACTGGAAGTTGCCTTGCTGCTGAGGGCTTGGGGTCCAAAAACTCTGTGAGTTTTGCTGAAACTGAGGTTGAGAATCACTTGGAAATTGCAATCCAAGCGGACGAAATTGAACATTCCCGGCTCCTAGGTCACTACCATTAGCATCAGTGACTTTCTCATAAGAACCGTTTGCACGATGAATAACAGCGATGCCTTGGTTGCGCATTGCTTCCTCAAACCTAGCATGCACTTCGCCCTCTCTAGCCTTCACAGCTTGTTCTCGAGCCAGGGTGGCCTCCAAAGAAGCTCGGAACTCAACAACTGACAGGTCAATCAAACTGAGTTGATCCAAAGTAGATAACCTTCCAGACTAGGCGGATGACACATTCCCTGTAACAGACATCTCGGACATTGAATCAGATGAACAAACCGCTCGGACACTTGAACTGCTTCCGCCTCAGGAATATGGACCACACGAGCGCCGGGAATAGGAGCATGCACTTAACTTGCCGTAACTGGAGAGGAGAGAGCGTGTATAAGGTGGATGATAGAGAAGAGTCTTAAGACGGTATGGGAGAGGGGAGAACGGATAAGGAGATGGACTCATGCAACATCTTATTAATGTTCAAGTAGAAAATAGTGTCTTTTAAATCCTAGGAACAGTTGGAAAAGGGGGAAACCTTTATTCTCGCAAACTAGACCTCGGGGAAACCTAGGGACACACCATCCAAAAATACACCAAATGTATTGATTAAAACTTAATAATAGGCAATGATACCTAAATAAAATCGAAGCATTTATGGGACGGACGAGCAATCCCAATTTCTGGAGAAATTTGGGCAGCATAAAGGGTATTCCCGAAGAAATTCAAGGAAAAATCCGGCATGACCTCTCGTCGGTGCATGTTGACAATGTGGTATGATCTCTCGTTAGAACATGTCGTGGGAACGACATATCCTTACGTGAAACCATGTTGCATTGGCAACATGCCCACACGTGCTAGTTTTTGGGATAGGTATAAAAGCCTATGACTAATTTTGAAGCAATTCATTTTAGTATATTTTTGAAAATGTTGTGTCAAAAACCAACCGTTGGGTAAGCTGAAAAATGTGTGGTTCCACCTATGATGCGCTAGGGGGAAAGGTTTGACATTAGTGCAATTTTATTTTATTAAAAGACACTCATAAAGGGTCGCGAATTGGATTGGCGTACTCACATGTGCGCTTTAGAATTTTAAAATGGGAATATAGAAATATGTCTCTCTACGTAGGTCCAGGACATAGATATGTCATTATACAAGTTAATTGTCATATTAGCTCCTGTTCTTAGGAACATGTATGCATATTTGGATATTGTCATCTTTTCGTTCAAATTCAAACGAAATTGTTGACTAGACGTCTTAGTTGTTATGTAAAATTATATAAGGACATATCTACATTATTGATCTAATTATAATTATAGGGGTATATTTCTCTTTAAATAGTGTAAAGAAAGGTAAAAGTAGGGATAATCTTAAAACTTATTTTTGTAGGTGCTCTTTTCATTAGTTTGCTTTTTTGGCATTTAGAAAACTTTCCTCAATCATGTTTTCACTAAAAAATAATAGAAAATGGGAGCAATTTTTATTACGTCAATATTTATATTCTAATCATGAGAGATTCTACCATTTCTTTTTAAATGATATTTTTCCAGCTCATTTTATTTGGACACATGACTTTTGATGGTCTAACATAAATAAATTTTAATCAAACACTATTTCAATCTAATTAATATTAATATTTAATCAAAGTTCAGTTGCTTCCGTCATAAAAAATACTGTATCAAATATGGCTGAACAAATAAAATAAGACGAAGGGAGTAATTATTTATTTTCTTCGTTAAACAATTTAAACCTCCATTGGGGCCAAAAAGATTGACAACACTACAACTATCTAATAAGGAAATGGAAGGAAATAATTGGGCTATCTTCTTCTGGGTTACTGAACAAATTTGGAATAGACTAGGCATGGGCAACCGGTTCCCGGTTTCGGTTCCGGTTTCGAATCGTCGGTTCCGGTTCTGGGGAAGGGGGGAACCGAGATGGAACCGCCAAAATCCGGTTCCCGATTCCGGTTCCTTGATGCCGGTTCCGATTCCGGTTCCACGGTTTCCCGGTTCTTTTTTTATCCTTTTTTTTTTTTTTTGAAAACTGTCCAGGTGGGCGACCGCCCAAGAGAGGTGGGCGACCGCCCAACACCACAAATGTCAAAAACCTCTGATCGTGAGATAACTGACTCTGGGAGTGACTGGGCTGTCAGGCATGAGTCCTTTGCCAGCATATATCACGCCGCCGTCGTAAGATCCATCACCTTAGTCACATCTGAAAGCATTTTTATTGAAGTTGGATCTAACTCCACACACCAGATCTAAATAATCTGACCGAGGGGAGCAAGCAATCAAGGATCCAGGTGAAGTTCGTTTGCTGGGTGGTGAGGTATCTTACATAGAGTAGCAGTTGGGTGAGGTGAGGTGATTATAACGAGGAGAGAGATCAGAATAATACGCACAAACAATTCTAGAAAGCCTTTGATCCTCTTCTTTTTTATATGACTTGGGCAACTTGATTTATTTGTTTATTTAAAACTTTAATTGAATTATATTATGTAAAAAAAAGGGGCAAATTTTGAAATTTTTTTGAATTTTCAGTAAGAACCGCCGGTTCTCCGGTTCCAAACCGCCGGTTCCCCGGTTTCGGTTCCCTGGTTCCGGTTCCGGTTCCAAAACCGGCGGTTCACGGTTTTCTGAAAGGTGGAACCGAGACTGAACCGTGAACCGGACGGTTTCGGTTCTTGCCGGTTCCGGTTCTTGCCGGTTCCGATTCTGCCGGTTCCGATTCCGGTTCGGTTCTCCGGTTTCGTCCGATTCCGGTTCCGGTTTGCCCATGTCTAGAATAGACCCAAACAAAAAGGGCCCGAATGCTTCATCAATGAAAATTTTAAAGGGGCTCAAGCCTTAGCGCCACGTAAAAACACTAAAATTTTAAATAGTCTACAAAAGTGTTTTTAAATAGTGCTGAAAATATTTTACATTGTGGTAACGCTCTTTATATTTATTGTATGATTTTCATTTCGTTGTAGAGCTGAAGCAAAATGCAGCGATGCACTACAAGGAAAATCGAAAATAGAGATGGAAAATTAGAGACAGACGGAGTCTATTGCTAATTTAGAGATAGATTAGAGACAGACCCAAAAATTAGAGACGGATTCTAATCTGTCTCTAATCTGTCTCTAATTTAGAGATGGATACAAAATTTGTCTCTAATTTAGAGACAGATTCAAAACCCGTCTCTAATTTAGAGACATATTTTGTATCTGCCTCTAATTTAGAGACGGATACAAAATCTGTCTCTAAACTTTAGAGACAGATTAAGAATTCGTTTCTAAATTAGAGACAAATTTTAATCCGTCTCTAAATTAGAGACAAATTTTTTAATTCGTTTCTAATTTAGTGACAAATTCAACATCTGTCTCTAAAATTTAGAGACAGATTTTGTATCCGTCTCTAAATTAGAGACAGTTACAAAATTCGTCTCTAATTTAGAGACAGATTCAACATTTGTAGCTAAAATAGATTTTTTAATTTTCTCTATTTTAGGGACGGATAATAGCATTTACTTTTATAATTTTTTTTAATAAATAAAACTATTTAAGATGTTATTTAGCAGGAATTTTTTTTATAAAAAGTTATATAAAAAAAAGTTAATATTTTTTAAAGAAATGAAAGTATATAATAAAAAAAAGAGGAACGGACAATAGCATTTATTTTTTTTAATTTTCTTGAATTTTTTGTTGAATAAATAAAACTATTTGAGCTGTTAGTTAGTAGTGAATTTTTTTACAAAAATTTATATAAAAAGTTAAGAATTTTTAAAGAAATGAAAGTATAGGGTATATGGTATAAGGTATAAGGTTTAGGGTATTGTTTTGGCTAAAAACAGTCAACAATGTAAGAATTTGAAATGGAGCTAAGAAGGGTGCAATGGAGTATAATTGGTACAATAATGAAATTAGGATGACTCGATCATGTAACGAGGAAAACCCTTGAGATAACTATCTCGCCGGCACAAAATCTCGGGAGGTGATTATGAGCACCTACCTTCCCAAACAATTGTATTATCACTGAGTTACAAGGCAGAAAGCTATGGCGGATTACAAAGTACTTGTGAGCTAAGTGTGTGTAATGCGTGTGTGTCTGTGTCCTCTTGTGTGCTTCAGCCATGAGCTTAAATAAAAAAAGAAAATAACGAAAAAATAAAATCCTAACAAACTCCCCTATAATCTCGGTAAGTTATCTTCATCTTGACTTAGTTTTCCAAGCCGTTAAAAGGAGTCTATTGAACACGTTTTTTCCCACATTCTTTATCCCTGTAATTAAATATAACAGAAATAAATAATTAATTAATTAAGTAAATAATTTTTATCTTGCCTTCGAGTGTGAAGATGTCGACATGCTGATAACAACTCAAGATGAAGCAATCCTGAATTTTACCCACAACAATTGTCCCCAAAAAAATGTCTTTTAAATGAATTTAAAAGGTCAGTTTTTTCCACTACTTTCTAAAAACTCTGCGGTTAATTAATTGAAAGGATACGTGGCGGTTGAGGAGTTAATATCCACTTAATTAGTGTAACTACCCCCAATATCTAGGGCTTTAAACTGAAAACTCTTTTCACTTTCTCCTTCACTTTTTCCAATCACTTTCATCCATTCTTCTTCACGGCGATGAATCTCCATTTGAAGGTAAAATCTTTTTCTTCTTGTTTCTTTTTCAAAAATGGTGAAATCAAAAAAGGGAAAAGCCGCGAAAAATCCTCTGAGCTTACACGAGGACGGGGGTTTTTCGTGCGAAGGTTTGTTGACAAAACCAGATGAAGAAATCTGTGTTTTTAACAATGAACTGATCGAATCCATCAAAGATCGACACTACTTCCCGGATTCTACCATCTTTAGGCCATTTGATGTTCTCCTTAGGTCTGATTTCGTTTCTCCGAAATGGGTTTGTTTTTATGAGTACCCCTTTACTCTAGGTTTTTCTTATCCCTTTCCTGCACTGATAAACGAGTTTTTCAGAAAGACTAACCTTGCTTTTGTCACTACAAGAAATAACAACATTAGGGTCGGCCAAGTCCCGTCCCAAAAAGTCATTTTTCCGTCCCTAATACCTTTTAGGACGGTTTATAGGACGGGATTAGGGGGTCCTAATTAACATGCGTCCTAAATACAATGGGGACCCCCGTCACCGTCCCTATAGGTTTTTTAAGACGGTAAGTTGTCGTCCCTAATAATATTTATTATTAAATAAAATTTATTATTTATTTATTTTTCGGGAAAAAAATGGAGGGAAAAAAATTTGCGGATTAATTTTGGAGGCAAAATATATATTTGGGACGAGTTTTTTGAGACGGCAAAGACGACCCTAATAATATTTGCCGCCATAAACAAATATTGGCGGGTAATAATTAGGGACCTGATCCCCGTCCCAAATGTTATTTTGGAATAATTAAAATGTCGCCCAAAAATCAACATCTAAAATATGTATCATTCAATAACTCAATAATAACTGACAATATCTCCAAATTTACAAGATCCAAATACATAAATAAAATCACACAAACTCATGCATACGACAACACCAAAATCAAGTATATTAACCAAAGCTAATCAACTACATCATCCAAATAAAATCATCAATTAACCAAACAAAATTAGATTCTTTAGAAGTAGTTCGAATCTCCATTTGAAATAATTTGACTAAATAAGTTTCTAACTAGTTCTAATCATCTAAATTGCAAATGATGCAGTCAAACAAAGTATTTCCCAAAAAATTGCTTCTTCATAATATTGTTCCTTGATCGAGCTCTTCATGTAAATCAATATGCAACTATTAAGCAATGAAACCTGTAAAAAATAAAAATATTACGTTAACGAAGAAATAACTAACCACAATGACATATCTGAATATATTTTTGAGCATGTGACATATGAGATAAAGAGACAATGGTGGTAAAGCTGAGCAATGATTGTGTTCGTGATCATGAGCAATAAACATTGCAAGAAGTTTAAGAGCAAACATATACTCCGTCCGAAAACAAAACGAATGTCAAAAATATTTCAAAATGGTAACAAAACAGATCAAGCTCAGCACAGAGCCATGTTTCTGTGTAAGATTATCTTACACA
Organism: Adenophora triphylla var. japonica; assembly: GCA_022495995.1. Lineage (NCBI taxonomy): Eukaryota > Viridiplantae > Streptophyta > Magnoliopsida > Asterales > Campanulaceae > Adenophora > Adenophora triphylla. The sequence continues at coordinate 615,290 of JAFEMH010000233.1, read as the reverse complement.
TAAACAAAAAATTGAAGCAGAGTATTCAGCTATCTAATATGCCAGTAACTAAGAACAAATTATATGCTCCTAAACAGGATTGGATTTTAAAAAATGCAAGCAGTTGGCCTGGCAATAGCATCATGTGATAAAATTGCAATTTCAACATTATTTGTTGTGCAGATACAAGTGGATGTACATCTCAAAAAAAGGTTGATAATGATAAAGCATAATCAATGAAACCAAGGCCTATAGGTAGCGACTTGAGCATTCTACCATCTGTGACAGTAATATAAGGGCCTAGGCCGATAATGATAAAGCCAGCAGACTCAGGACCAATGACCACAGAGGGCATATGAATCTTGGTAAAAGTCGAATAAAAATTTGGAGAGGAAAGTACCACAGGAAGAGAAAAAAATATGTAAATGGAGAGCATGGTTACATATACGAGATTTGCTGAAGCCAATACCATATTTAGAATAAGATAGCCTACGAAATGAGTACGACTGTTATTTGTAGTGATCATATATAGGATATGCAAGTTGAAAAAAAAGCATTGAAGATTGAGGACCGTACAAGCACCCAACTCATAACCAAAAGGGATACTTACCCCGAAAATGCATGTGCATACCCAACAAGTTATTTTTGGGGAATGTGTAGCAGGAGAGAGAAGCGTTGAAAATTGGGGAGGATCTTAGTTCCCACAGATGAGCATGCATTACCCAAAGGGTTCTTTTTTGGGGGAATAGGTAGTAGGAGAGAGAAGCGTTTGAAATTAGGGAGGATTTTAGTGCCCACAGCTCCCTTTCATTCAAATCCTCATTTTTCATTTCTCAATGATCATATATACGTGGTTGAGTAAATCAAAATTTTCTTTTCTTATGAAAAGAAAAGAGGTAACGACACTAGAAGCTAAATCCCTTTAAAATCACACTTAAACAAATGCCACCATTAAAAAAGAATCACTGTAAATTCCAAAATTCTTGGACAAATAGTTCCCGAATGCAGAGTATAATTTGTAGTTTATGAAAGGTTTAATGGAGCAGGCTACTTAGACCAAAACAAAGGGCCAAAACTTCTTCTGAACTATGTTCAGTTTACTCGTTGAACTGAGGTTAGTCTCCATTAACGAAATAATCAAACTAACCGTCCACACAGTCCACATTATAAGTGCTTAGTTCTATACCAGGAACATAAATATTCACTAGCTCATCTAAAAGATTAGCTTCGTACGACACTCCCCTACAATGCATATTAAGCCATAATACTCCGTACTGTGGCTTTCACTTACACATGGATGGATAAACTAAAGGTGCATCATAAATCGAAAATACTGACAAGTTTTATGCAAAAACCATACTGTAAGTAAATCTTAGCAGGTTGAGTCGGACCAAAGAACATTTGTACCAGAGCTCTCATGCCATTTAAAGACCATTTCTAACAATCAAGAAATTGACTGTGTATTTAAAGTGTTGGGACAAGAGAATGGGCTACAAAATTGTTTCAAGCAGGTACAATTTTAGCAATTTATTATTATTAACATTAATAACTTTAATCTAAATTAAACATTTACTTGTGAATGTAAATATATTTAAAATATATGAATGCAAAATTTGACTAATTAGTTGGGGTGTTATATTCTCCCCTCCTTAAAATATTTCACTCCCTGAATTCAAATATCAACTCTCTCCGATTTCATATATACTTGATCTTTTAATTCTTCAAACTGTTTCACATTCAGTTATCATTGAAAACTCATATTTTTCTGAGTCAATCAAGACAAACACAATGGTCGAACAAACCAGTACTAGGTTTATCAAATGGCAATTTCATATTATATAAGAAGTAACAAGGAACGAGCATGTACCGTTCATCGCTTGTAAGAACTTTATGATAAGTTGGTCTGGTTTCTGGAGTTAGACCCATTACCGCTCGACTCCCTGGTGCTTGGATTTGAAGCAAACGTTAGGTTGGTATTGAACCCCGAGTTATGGAACATTTGAATAACCCGAGCCTCGGCAGCTAAAGCAGATTGCTGAGTAACTTGTATTAAGGCCTTCAATGCAGCAATTTCTCCAACCCTCTCATCCTCACGACGGTCACGCTCTGCAGCCTCTACCCTTAATTTTGTAGTCTATTCCCTTAATTTGGTAATCTCTTCCTTAAATTCGGCAGCTTCTTCCCTTGATTTTGCAAGCTCAGCCTCAATAGCCTCCATATCCTCGGATGATAAAGGTAAAGTCCCATCTGATGTATAACCCAGTCTAGTACATATACCACCACAAAAAACTCTCCCATGTCCATCACTTCCTATTACATCCGAGAAAATCTTTTCTCTTATCTCTGGATCTTCCTTTTCCTCTTCTGGTAGCTCATCAAGACGCCTTTGAAATTGTTGTTGTAAAGAAAATATTTTGGAAGAAATAAAATATAAAAAGAATGTGTACTCTCTAAATAGATGAATAATATAAATATTGAACATGCATAATTAATGTATTACATCCATGCCAGCAGCTCCATCATCTTCAGTATATTTTCCTTTCTTGGCACGAGTTGCTCTCCAAATGTTTATTCTATCTGTAGGCTCATTATTTTTTTTTCTCTAATGAATTTGTTAAAAATTGAAGAAAAGGAATACTAGTTACATATATATTTAGATAAACTGTTTCATAAACTGCTCACATAAACATAATACTAACCTTATCAACAATATTAGGAATCGAGTTCCTCCCAATTCTAGGATAGGCATGAAGGTTACCCCGATTGTCCACGTTTCTCATTAAAGCCCAGCTCACTGTAAAGAAACTCAGGTATGTGATGAAAATAAAATATTCAAAAACAATAGATCATAGCATATTCATAATTAATTTCATACTTTAGTTGATTCCATACTCCAATAGCTCACTAATTCTGGCCACTGATCAGGTTGCACTTCAGGAGGCACTACAAGAAGATGTTCTGGATCATCTTTAAAGGGCAAAAAGTATTTTTTTTCTTCAATTCGTGCTTGAAAGATTTTCAAGATTTGTTTAATTTTTTAAAGCAAATTGGCTTAAATCCATCAGGTGCATTGGTGTTTGCCTGAAAAAAAAAAAGTTAAATTACTTATAAATCCAACACTTTATTTTGTAGTACATAAAATATATAGAACACAAATACACTTTTTAAATTTTTGCTAACCTTAACATCTTTCCAAACAATTTCAAGGTCTGCATCTCTCATACCATCCCATGAAGTCCAATATAAAGAGAACGATCTGCCATTTCTCGCACAAGTTCCAAGATGACTTGCCAACTTGGCAACATTAGTACCGATAGGGTTAAATTTTTTGTCCCAATCGATTATTTTCTTTTCCTTACCCCAATTCTCCCATGGATTGGCCCGTCCTCTACCTTTTGTTTTAGCAGTGGAGTCAACGTCATTAGCTGTGGAGTCAGCGTCATTGTCATCTAGAAAGACAAGAAAAAAATATTTAATTAAATAGTTAAAATTTATTACAGAAGCTTTCTGCTAAGTTAACATATATTTTTAAATAACAAAGAAAATTATGAATGCGAAATGTGAATTTACTTAAAAAGGAATTACCCGATGAATCATCATTAAGCTCATTATCCTAGGGCAAAGATTGTGAAGAAGCATTATTATAAGCATGTCTTGGAATTATAGGACCATGCTCATTTTCCCATTCATCAACTAATTCTTTCATACGACGAGCACATCCATTTGGACGCTTAGTTCATATAGATGATTCACACAAGGATCCTCCTGTTGATCCTCCATTTGTTATAAGGGTTCCCATTGTCTAAGAAGTTATATTCCTCATTCTGCACTAAAAATTTGAGATTGGAAACTTTCAAGACTTTGATATTAATTGGAAGTTAATAGTTTCACATTGGCTTTGAGTTTCAATGTTTGATTTTGAAGAAAATAACAAACTTTTAAACATGTTTACTACTGTAACAAAGATACTTATTAATACTTTAGAAACCAAATATAACAAGACACAAAGATCTGAAGCACGCCAAAAATCAAGTATGATGGACTGAACAGACCCACTCTGCATGTGAATTAGGCCAAACACAAAACATGAGATTTAAAGCAAACATCATGAACATGAAGCATGCCAAAAATCAAGTCCATATAATGAACTTTTTATATCCATAATGCACAGAGAAAGAATCTCCAGTTCAGCCAATAATCTAGAGAAGTGGAAAACACATGACTAAATTGGAACTTTAAAAACAAAAAACTTCAAATTTTCAAACTCCCTGTAAATTATTGAAGAACAGCAGATTAAAAAACTCAATTTCAATTGACTTAATCGCCAGTAAACAATAACGTGAATGAACACGACCATCATGCAATGGTAATTGAATGAAAAGACACAATCTTCTCAACACTTTCAGAAATTTATAAGTGTGATGGATTATAAAGCAATTTCAAAGGAAACAAGCTACAGAACTACTAAAATGTTTCCAAGAAAACTTAATAAATCTTAATCAGATTTTCAGTTATCTTCTATCTCATCCTCTTCGACATCATCATCCCCGGGGACGGTTGTATCAATCACAACTCCATCTACACCTTGTCGCAACCAGGAAATGTTTTGATTTTGCTCTAAGCTGTTGCCCTGCGAACGGCTCTACTCGAGAGACTTCCAATTCTTCTTCAACTACTGAGTACTTGTCAAACCTATCTCTTGGAGTCATTCGAGCAACAACATGCCAATTCGGTTCTATAGGATCTTGCACATAAAAGACTTGTTCTACTTGAGATGCTAATATGAAAGGTTCATCGCCAACACGATTATCTTTATATAGCAAATGGTTGAAGTTCACAAGCGTAAAATTGAATTCATCTACCATCTTTCCTCCTATTGAATTAACCCAATCACATTTGAACAACACAAACTTCATACCATTAAGATAATGAAGTTCAAGGATGTCAGTTAATACTCCATAATAGAGAACATCCCCTGTACGAGGATTTGAATCTCTACTACAGGAATAACACATTTGAATTGCTTTTAGAACAACCCCACTGTTTTGTGTCTTCCTACTCATATCGACCTTTTTGGTTCGAAAACGGAAGCCATATATTATGTATGACTTATAACGATATGCAGTCCTTCGAGGTCCTAGAGCAAAACTCCTTATTTCATCTGTAATTTGGTCATCGTTAATAGCTTCGTTGACCTACACTCGTTAAAAATAAATAAACTTTAAGTTACCTACATGAATAAAAAGGGTTATTGACCATATAAAATTTACTTACATGATTGCGTAACCATAAATGAAACTCTTCATTATGCTTACGATTAACAAGATGCTTCTGTGAGTTGTGGGGGTACGTTAAGGTAAGCTCAGCTATGTGTTTTCTGCCAATATAATATAAATAATATTAGTTTCTAAATACACTCAATTATATACTTATATTTCTATATTCAAATAAACTTACTCGATGAACGATGTCAATGCCGCAACGTTTCCAAGAACATATCGATTTGCTTGTATGAATGTTATATCATCAAGCTCAACATCCACTTTTTTTCTAATCCACGACCATGTTCTTCACCTCCATCATCATTTCTAGCTGGACGATTAGACTTTGTTTCCACACTATCATCCATGTACCTTGTACAAAAAGTCATACATTCGTGTAAAAGGACATTTTTAGCAATTGATGCCTCTGGTCGAGCTCGATTACGCATATAGAGCTTTAATGTATGGAGATATATTTCAATTGGATACATCCAACGATAGATCACGGCCCCTGCTAAACAAAGCTCTTCTGCCAAATGTATAGGCAAATGCTCCATTACATCAAAGAAATTTGGTGGAAATATCTTTTCAAGACTGTAAAGCGTAAGTGCCATGCGATCTTCAAATTTCTCTAGATCAGCCAAAGTATTCACACTTGAGCATAATACTGCGAAACAATTGCTCAACTCAATCAATGCTTGTACAACATGCTTTGGTAGAGCCCTTCTTGCGGCTATGGGAAGTAGTTGTTGCATTAATATATGATTATCATGGCTCTTAAGCCCCCAAATTGTGCGTTCGGTGAGGTTCACGCATCGTGAGATATTCGAAGAGTAACCATCATGGACTCTAACATCTTTCAACACTTTTAAAAATATTTCCTTCTCTCTATTAGTCATTGTATACTCTGCCGGAGGGAAATAGTCTTTACTTTCCCCTCGTGGAATAAGATGCAACTCATGCCTAATATTCATGGCTTTGAGGTCTTTCCTTGCATTTGAGTTGTCCTTCGTTCTCTTTTTGACACCTAATATTGTGAACAATACATTATCACATACATTCTTTTCAACATGCATAACATCAAGATTATGGCGAATTACATTATTCTTCCAATATGGTAATTCCCAAAATATGCTTTTCTTCTTCCAGTTATGTATTTTCTTAGGTTGTGATTTTGCCCGTTTGGAAAGCTCTTTCTCTCTTTGTTCCCTCTTTCTTTTTCTGAACACATCTTCTTTCTTGTACACAGTTTCGATGGCGTCGTCATTTAACTCCTTTAACAACTGAGATCCAGTAAGCTTAGGAGGGGCTGGTCTAGTATCTAGTTTTCCATCAAAAGCAGCTTTCTGATTCCTGAACCTATGGCGAGGAGGTAAGAACCTGCGATGACCCCAATAGCAAAACTTACCACCATGACTCAATCTTGTTGCTTGATTATCTTTGTTGCAATTAGGACATGCAAATTCTGCCTTTGTACTCCAACCAGATAAATTAGCATATGCAAGAAAATCATTAATTGTCCATAACAAGGATGCTTTCAATTGGAAGAAATTTTTAGTTGATACATCGTATGTAGAGATGCCATCCTCCCACAATTCTTTTAACTCCTCAACTAATGGTTGTAGATAAACATCAATATTATCTAAAGGTCCCTTAGGCCCATCAATGAGAACAGACAAGATGAAGTTTGACTCTTTCATGCACAACCACGGGGGTAAGTTATAAGGTATGAGAACAATAGGCCATGTACTGTGAGAGATGCTCATATTTCTGAAAGGATTAAAGCCATCAGTTGCTAGTCCAAGCCTAATATTATGACTTTCACTAGCAAAAGAAGGGTTGTCCTCATCAAATATTTTCCAAGCGAGAGAATCTGATGGATGCCTCATTACACCATCTTTAATACGTTCTTCTTCGTGCCATTTCATAAGTGGAGCTGTATGAGAGCACCAAAACTGTCTTTGCAATCTTGGCTTTAAAGGCCAATACCTAACTTGTTTTTCAGGTACTCTCTTAATTGGTGCACCTTCACTTGTTCCTTGACTTTCACCTACAATTCCACTCTGACTTGCACCACCGTTCTTATATCTAGATGCACCACAAATTTCACAGTTTTCTAGATTTGCATCATCACCACGAAAAAGCATGCAACTATTTGGACACGCATCCCAAGTCACATAATTGAACCCCAAGTCTGAAGTTAGCTTATTAGCCAAATAATAAGATTTTGGAATTCTAGCCATTGGGAAAATCTTTCTCAAGAACTTCAAGATTTGTGTGACAGCTGCATTTGTTAGATTATTGACTTGCTTTATATTTAAGAGTTCAACGACAAACGAGAGTTCTGTTACTCCTTTTGGACAGTTATCATAAAGCTCACTCTCGGCATCTTTTAAGCATCTGTAAAAATTTGTGACATCTTCATTAGACCCCATAACATCATGCTCAAAAGCATCTTCAAAATTAACATCATCATGAGTTACGTGCTCATCATTACTTGATTGTTCATTGGATACTGGTGGAACCCCCATTCCCTCATGGACTAAAGAGATCATATTGGCTGTTATAGCACCCTCAACTGTTGTAGCACCATTTAACATGTCATCCTCCGAAGTATTAGAATTTATATTCAACTCACTCACAAAGTTCTCTCCATGACGATTCCAAACTAAGTAACTTTTATCAAACCCATGCATCTCTATATGTATCATTACCATCTCTAGATTGTGGTAATAACGATTGCGACACTTACAACACGGGCAGTAAATCACATCTGCAGTGGTATTTTTCTCTCTACAAGCAAAGGTTAAGAAAGCTTCAACCCCATCTTTGTATTGCTTAGAAGTCCTATTTCGTAGTACAATCCAACTCTTATCCATAACCATTGTAATGCACTGTCACAAATAAAAAGTAAATCATTCAACATAACATGTCATAAGAGGGAATTGAAAAGTTCCAAAAAAAGAAAAGGTTTTGCACAATTAAAAGACCAGCTTTGTTGTCCTTAAAAATCAATTGTGCGTCTCTAATTATAAACCAATATAATGAAGATATTACTAATATACATCATCTCGTGTTAATCTCGTTGATTAGCACCCTGAGAATGTAAGGACTCTATGAAGTAAATTTTGGCCACTAGAGAAAAAAAAGTTGCTCAGCTGATCTTATAAGCAAAAGAAAGATTCAACAGATAATTCGAGATGGTGATGGCTGGAAAATATAATAGAACAGAATGCTCAAAAATCTAACTTTAGCAAGAACATATGCACTACAAGTACGATTCAAAGAATAGAACACTTCAAATCGAACCTGAACTAGAGTTGCTCCTTTACTGTTACAAGAATGGTCTGGAGAAAAAGGGATTTTCCTTCTAACTGCAGAATAAGAGAAGCAGCATCAAGCTTCTTCGTGAAAGAACATTGACCAAAATCCATTTATTTTAAATTCATACAAATAAGTACAGTAAAATAATGGAGCAAATCAGAGAGGAAACACGTGTGTGTGCAATTGATTATTTATTTTTCGAATCATTTTAAATCCCACGAACCTTCAAAGAAACAACCCATTATCATGGGTTGTGGGAAATATCAATCGATGGAGGATTCTACTAATCGTACTTGGGTTGGATAATCGACAAAACGTCGGAGGATACTTCTCGCCTAGAAATAAGAAAACCCAATTTTAGGTAACAATAATAGCAAATATCTCGATTATGCTTCAAAATTGAAGAATTGAACTAATAATATGAATAATACACACTGAGATTGATCGCCGAACCGACGAACCGTGGTTGATTTTAGGGTTTACGCCGGTTGATTTGCAGAGGAAGAGAAAGAGAGGGAGTAGTGCCAAGCGTTGCAGAGGAGAACCGACGAACCGTGGTTGATTCTAGGGTTTACGTCGGTTGATTTGCAGAGGGAGAGAAAGAGAGGGAGTAGCGTGCAGCGTGCAGAGGAGATAGGCCAGGAGAACTGGAAGAGGTGCAAAGGGTTTTTCCTCGTTTGTTTTTTATTTTTTGTTTTTGTTTTTTTTTAGCGTACGTAGTAGTGAAAACCACCGTCCCGTTAGGCCCAAAAGTGTTGGATGTCTTATTAAGTAGTTAATAGGGACAAGTAATTTATTCCGACCCAAAAAATGATGTCCCTAAAAATGGTTTTTTTTTGTTGTGTGTACAACTGATGCCCATGGTTTGGAGGATCTTTTCTTGTGTTTTGAGGGTGAACCGTGAATTCGGTTTAGACATAGGTTTGAAGGAGTTGGCCTTTGTGTATGAGCTCCAAAATTTTGGTTCCACGAGATACCTTCTTAAGACTAGGCCTGGAATGAAACCTTTGTTCTTGAAAGTAACTGTGAGTGATAGGGGTTGGAAATCAAAATACTTTTTTGTTGAGAAGGATTCTTTGGAGGAAGGAGATTTCTTGGCGACTGAATGGAATAGGGAAGGTATCCCTCTTTCAAATTTCAATTTTCCCTTATTTCCCGCACTTACCTGTTGTAATTTCTTTGTTTGTTTTTGTAGCTATCGATTGGGTTAAGCTTTTCCCTCCATCTACTGAGACGATTGGGAAGGTGAATAGGTTGTTGGAATTCTCGGAGGGTGAAATTACCCGGGATTTCGCGCGGGGCACGAAACGCGGTTGTCTTTCGCGGGGGGTTGGTGTCTGAGACCTCGCTTCATGGGAAGGAAAAAATGAGGAGTCGCCACGCGGTTTTTGTATTTTGAGCCCAAACGTTGAGAAACGGCTGTTGAAAATGGTGTCATTTTTATTGGTAGCAAAAACTTTGGAAAAAGCTTTGAAAATGGGGATCATTTTTATTGGCAGCAAAAATGAGTAAAAAGATTTTAGTACCAGAGATTGTTAGGTTCGGAGGTCACGTTACGTTTCGGGTAGAGTATTACGAGATCGCCCGAAACGCCTCGCATGACGAGTCTTTCTACCTTTCTCGAAATCGTGTGAGTGTGTGTGTGTGTGTCTTTTGAAATGGGGGCTTGAATGACAAGCTTAATCATGGTTTGAATGTCAAACGTTGATTAGGTGACTTTGTTTGAAAGGACGAGCGTTTGAATGACAAACGTCGGTTTTGAGTTGAAATGAGCGTTTGCGTGGCAAACGTCGACTTTGAGTTGAAATGAGCGTTTGCGTGGCAAACGTCGACTTTGAGTTGAAAAGGAGTTCGAAGGTCGAACTCCGGTTTTTTGAACCGGGCGAGTCATTGTTAACGATTTTTACGGGAAAAAATGCGTATTAAATGATTTTGAGTGTCAAATGGCGGCTTTTAGTTTGAAGATGAGCGTTTGGATGCCAAACGTCATTTCGCGCGTTTTTTGAAAGAGAGTTCGACGGACGAACTCCGGTTTTGAACCGGGCATTACATTGTTAACGATTTTTACGGGAAAAATGCGTATTAAATGATATGCGATCAACGAATCGGGTTGCGACTCGGACTTTGAAAAGTAAATACTATCACGATCCAAACGGGTCGGACTTTGTAAATGACAGTATTTAAAGTGCGGTATCAACGGAATCAAACGATCCGAAATTGGAAAGTACGATCAACGAGCCAAACAACTCGGAATTGTAAATGACGATCGACGAGCCAAACGACTCGGAATTGTAAATGACGATCGACGAGCCAAACGACTCGGAATTGTAAATGACGATCGACGAGCCAAACGACTCGGAATTGTAAATGACGATCGACGAGCCAAACGACCCGGAATTGTAAATGACGATCGACGAGGCCAATCGGCTCGGAATTATAAATGACAGAAAAGTAAATGACGATCGACGGGTCGATCGATCCGGAATGATAAATGACAGAAATTTAAACGGAACGGGGTCGGAACGCCGTTTTAACCCGTGATTACTTCTCTTACGGGAAGAGAAGATGATCGAGGGGCTAAAACGTATCGGACCCCGTTAGACGGAGGCGTCTACATTTTGAGATTGAGAGAAGGAGCTACCTATGGCTAGGGTCGGCTCCTTTGGCTCGGTGGGCATATACGGGATACGAAAAGGTGTTTGAAAGGTGTTTCGGAAGTGTTTGGGCAGAGTTTCCCCTATTATTTGGTGCTTAGAAACCTAGGGATTTGAGCAGCGTTTTGACTTGTGTCGGTTTAGCTTGAGGATCAGAATCTACCGACGAGTAGCACCAGGGCCCCCGAAGAGTAGAGAATTCCGCCGATGAGTAGCACGAGGGCCCCCGAAGAGCAGAAGAAAGACAAGATTTGAAGCTTGGGGTGGAGAGAGGAGGAAAAGGGTGTTGAAATGTGAAGGAGGGAGGAGTATTTATAGGGTGAAAATGATGGAGGAGGGGGGAGGAACTTGGGGAGTAAGTTTGCTTGCTTAGTGAGGAAGAAAGAAAGCTTAACCTGATGGTTTTCTGTCCGGCAGAAAGAGTCCGGCCAGACTTGGACTGAATTTGGGGATATTTTGGTCATTTGGCCTTGAGTTTGACACGTTTTGGACACGTATTTAAGCTGCAGAAAGAGTCCGGCCGAACTGTTCCTGAAATTGGCTATATTTCCTGATTGAACAAGTTACCTGCGTAGATCATGTTCTCACGTTCGATTTGATATGTGGTGGGCCCAAAACGGAGTTCTTATGAGGGAGTTATGACCTCCGGAAGGTCGAGATGCTCGAAAACGGGAAATCGAATCCCGGAAGACCCCGAAAAGTACGTTTTTCGGGGAAAGCCATACTTTTACATGGGATAACGTGTGTTGAGTACGCTTTGATGTCGGGATGCACGGGGCAGTCTCGGGATGTCTCGTTGACTCGAGAACGGGGAACTTAACGGGTTCCGATTAACTTTTAACGGATTTTGACGATCCGAATTTGGGTACTTACAGTTAGCCCCTCGGCGACGTCACTTTCGAAGGAAGTGGGGTCGTCGAAAAAAGATAAGGATCCCAAATTGGGGAGATGCCTTATGGAGAGACCTGGGCGGTCAAATGGCTGGACCCTTAGCGAAAGGATTCCTACGTATCCCGAGTGGGAATCAAGCCGATCGTAGTTCACGGGTGCAAGGAGCCGCGCATGGGGACCTTGACCTGAGCGAGACTGTTTGGAGGTGTCTGAACCTGGATGGAGACTATTGTGAGGCATCTGGACCTGGGATCCCTGAAACCTTCGAGGGCGTGTGGCGCCTCGGACCGGAGTTGCTGGAGCTTACGAGGGCGTGTGGCGCCTCAAACCGGATTTGCTGATACTGACGAGGGCGTGTGGCGCCTCAAACCGGGGTTCCTGAATCATACGAGGGCTTGTGGCGCCTCAGACCGGAGTTGCTGAATCATACGAGGGCGTGTGGCGCCTCAAACCGGAGTTGCGATGCTGACGAGGGCGTGTGGCACCTCAAACCGGAGTTGCGATGCTGACGAGGGCGTTCGTGCCTGGGGTGCTGGACTTATGATGACTGCCTGGTTTATCTGCCGGGGATAGGGTGGCAATGATGGGAATGGTTGTGTTAAACTGGCGTTATTAACAACACGGAAGAAGTGACGTTCCAACGATGGGGTTAGAAACGGGATGTGGTCTCGGGAGAGACTGACACATTGCTGGAGAAAAGCGCCAAGAGTGCTGACGGGGTCAGTTAGGAATTGAGAGGGTTGATTGACGTTTCTTCTTTAGAATCCTGCTGGGGATGAGCGTTCGGGCTTACCTTGATGGCCGAAGAGGGATTGTTGTGCGGGCTTACCTTGATGGCCGCTGAAGTGGGACTATCGGGCTTACGACTGGCGGCTGGGGAAGTGAACGTTGGTGAAAACCAATGGGAATTTTGACGTCGGGAGACGGATTTGTGATTTGATGTCCGTAGACAGGGCTGAGCGTTTGAATGTCAAATGTCGGTTTGGGGTGGAAATGAGCGTTTGAATGTCAAACGTCAACTTGGGATGTAAATGAGCGTTTGAATGTCAAACGTTAGGATGGAAATGAGCGTTTGAATGTCAAACGTCGACTGGGGATTGAGAATTTAACGTCTGGAGACGAGCGTTAGTGAGGACTAACTGAAAATTTAACGTCTGGAGACGAGCGTTAGTGAGGACTAACTGGGAATTTAACGTCTGGAGACGAGCGTTAGTGAGGACTAACTGGGAATTTAACGTCTGGAGACGAGCGTTAGTGAAAACTAACAGGGAATTTAACGTCTGGAGACGAGCGTTAGTGAGGACTAACTGAGAATTTAACGTCTGGAGACGAGCGTTAGTGAAAACTAACAGGGACTTGACCTCGGGAGAGGGGGTCGGTTGACGTGTCCACTACCAAGAGTAGGGGAGATGACGAGATGTGAAATCTCGGGAGAGTGTAAGTGCTCCAATTTGAGCTTGTTAGAATTTTCGTTAGAAAATTAACGAAAGTTATAACATTTCTAACAATTCCTAACAATCCTAACATTTCTAACAAAATGAGGGTAAAATGGGCATTGTTATTTAAGGTTAAACCTCAAAAAGAATCTTAAAAAGCAAAACAAAGGAAGAAAACCAAAAATAGAAATGGCTGGAAACATAAAACTGGCTGTTAATTTGAATTTTCAAAAAAAATATTCCTCTTGTCCAAAGCCTGAAAGCTGACAATTAATGAACAGTGCACGCGACTGGATCCATCCGCGCGGACATGTTTGCATTTTCAGGAGGGCTATAAATTGAGCCCTCCAGTCACAAAAATAAGGAGCAACAACACAATTTGCACTGAACCTCTGGCGAAATATAGAGAGAAAACAGTGAGAATTCACTTGAATTGTCACCATTTTCTCTTGAATATTTCCCAACTCACACTCACTCTCAAATTCAAACCCTAAACACATTCAAGCCTCAAACACTCATATATTCAAGCCAAAGCCTCAAAATACAAAGAAGATAGGTATAACCTCCCTCTTCTTACCCTAAATCTCTCATCCATGCATGCATCTTCAAACTACAAAATGTAGTTCATTCTTCTTCTTGTCTTAAGATCCAAGAAGATCACCATGGAAGTCCATCTCCATGGATGATCTTCTACAAGGATCAACATTTTCTTTAATGTGTTCTTACTTTCTTGCAAAGAAAACTCATTTTCAAAACCCTAAAAACCATTTTCAAGCATCAAATCTCATTTTCAAAGGATAAAATTCCCCTTCCCAAGCAAATGAAGTGCTTAGTCCTAATGTACCCCAAGGATGGTTTGGTATAGTTGATTCACCACTAAAATGTCAAGTGATTACTAACCAAAACCTAGGGAAATGGGGACAAGCATGGATGCAAAACCCCCCTTAAAATCATATTTTCTTTCTTGAGAAGTTGCTGTCCAGTAGCAATTTTCTCAGACCTCAGTCCATGGTCTAATTTTTTGGACACAGATGAACTTGGAATTTGGTGTTGACTACAAAACACTTTTTGTAGCCAACATCCAGATATTTCCAGACATATTTTTACTTTATTTTTTTGGGTGAGTAAAACTCCTCTTTTCAAATTTTCTTTCAGAGGCTAGTTCATCAGCTTCTGGGAATCCAGATCTCATATCTGAGGTTTCCAGAAGATTTTGACCCCTCAAATCTTCTCCAAAATGGAAAATTCCTTCGTACAAATCTTATTTAAGGTGTCTAGAACAACTTTCATTCTCTGAGTTTATCCAGATTATGAAGTTTTAAGACCCTTGAATCCATTTCAAAATCAAAGGTCCACTGCCTTTTTCATTCTGGCAGAAGTGGCTCTCAACTTCAAAAGGTCTTTTGAGTACCAAATCTCAATCCAAAAATCTTCCAAAAAATCATGGGATCAGTTTAAAGTCTTAAAAAGATATCCCAATTTTTACTTTTCTGAGTTTCAAATTATTTTGGCCAAAACACACACACACACACACACACACACAAATGATTTTCAGCTTGGAAGACTCGTTTTACGAGGCATTCCGGGTGCACACTAACGTCCTTCCCGGCGTGTAACATGACCTCCGAACCCAAATTTCTGATCTCGGGCTTTTTTCAAAGTTTTGGCCCTTAAAACAAAAATGGCGTGGCGACTCCGTTCTTTTTCCCGGGTTTTATTTGGTTTTTTTCAAAGAAACGCGAAAA